>CP126898.1:43350291-43790291 GCA_030440675.1 Furcifer pardalis
GGCAGGCTCCGGTGGGCTCCGTTTTTTTCTGCCCTGTCAGGGGAAGATGGGAATTGCCTTTTTGAATACATCCCCGTAATTCTACCCCCTGGGATTTGTGAAACACTCACCGTCGGAAACATGCTCCGTCTCGCAGCCGCTTGTTCTTTCCAGAGATACCAAATCTTTTCTCTTTCTGGGGGTCAAGAAACACAGGTCTGAGTGGAACGGCTCAGCTCGGAGGGGGTGACCAATTGCTTCTCGTAGCCTCTTTAGGGAATGGGTGGTTAAGATGTTGATCTTGACAGCTGGAAGGTCGGCAGGTCAAGAGTTTGAGACCCGCGTGCTGCCCGGCGTAGTGAGCGTGTCCGTTCCACCTGCCAAACTAGCCGTGCAAAAGCAAGAAATTGCAAATAGATAAATAGGGACTGCTTCGGCGGAGAAAGGTAACACCGATCCGGCATCTAATCATGCCTGCCGCGTGACCATGGAAGGGTCTGCAGAAGCAGACAGCGCTGGCTCTTCGGCTTTGAAACAGACGAGCACTGAACCCTAGAGTCAGATACGGCTGGCTTTCGAGCAGGGGAAACCTTTACTAAGGGATCATACCGGGAGTTCTCAACCTTTTAAAGTCAGGGGGCGGGTCCTGCTCCCTCAGGCAGCTCTGGGGGCCGGATGGCCATTTTGCCCTCCCTCCGTATGACACTTCCTGGTGTGATGGAGGCGGTGGTGGTGGGCCGCATGAAATGGGTGATGCAGACGTTTCAGTAACTGGCTGATGCAGACGTTTCAGTAACATTGTCTTCTGCTTTTTCTACTCCTCCCCCCATTATTCCGGCCACCCTTGTGATCCCCCCAGGTCTGTCCCGTGGGGTGGCCTTCATCCGCTTCGACAAGCGCTCCGAAGCTGAGGAGGCCATTTCGAGCTACAACGGCCACAAGCCCCCCGGCTCCTCTGAGCCCATCACGGTGAAGTTTGCCGCCAACCCCAACCAGAATAAGAACGTGGCGCTGCTTTCCCAGCTCTACCACTCACCCGCCCGGCGGTTCGGGGGGCCGGTCCATCACCAGGCGCAGAGATTCAGGTAGGTTGGAGAAAGACACCCCCCTCCCCCCCCCAAAAAAAAAAACCACCTTCCCAAGGTCTGTACTGTGGTTCTCCACCACCACCGCCCCCCCAATCCAGTCTTTCTTTCTTTCTCTTTCTGGCATTTATTTGTTTTTCTCATCGCTGTCCCATCTCTAGCTGCAAAACCCATGCCACGAATTAAACCCCAGAAATTAGGTTCCGAGGGGCCAACTGAGGCCGCTTCCATTTCCGTCCCGTTTTCTTCTGGGGAGGGGGGGAAATATTCCTCGTTAGGAAGCCTAATCTTCATTTATGTAAATCCTGACCCACAAACAAGCCAGCTCTGTGCTTGTTAGACCCGACATCTTTTCCTCAAACAAAACGTTTGGGATCAGTGGTGTAAGACAGGGGTTTCCAACCTAAGGCCTGTGGGGCGGATCCGGCCCACGACGCCATTTCATGCACCCCACCCCTCCAAGGAACAAAACGGCCGCCCCCTTTGGAGCCGTTTGTGACAAAACGGCAGCCCTCGTCGTGCAGCCAGGGCGACGTGGCCGTCTGGCCCGCAGAACGTGCCCCGGCTTGAAAAGGTTGGGAACCCTCGGAGTCAGGATTCGGTGTGAGAGAGAGAAATGTGTGTCGCCCAGTGGTTTCTGCTCCTCCTTTAACCAACTCTTTCCAATATTTCTCGACAGTTCCCGTGGACCCCATCACCTCGGCCCCAATTGTACCTCCAACTTCTTCCATTAGACTTTTTATTTCTATTTTTTGTTTCGAACCAAAATAATAATAATAAAATAAGCAAAAGTACATTCTGTATAATTTTAGAGAGCTCTGAAACAATTTCAAAAAATCAATGACAGTGGATAACTCTTCCCCCATCCCACCCCACCCCAAAATGAATATGTATATTCCCCGAGCGATGTCAAGTAATCATTGTAGATTGTTCATTTCTGTTCCTATTTTCTGTTCAACCGGGCTTCTCTCTCTCTCTCTCTCTCTCTCCCTCTCTCTCTGCCTTCTTATTATATTTTCATAACCAGAGTGATGTTTAAATAGAGGACTTAAAAGCCCTCTGGATTCCCCCCCCCTCCCGTTAATAAAGATTGAAAACTTCTCTGTCTGATCTGCTGGCTTCATAAACGTTAAGTCAAAATGCAGCTTTTTTTTCCTTTTAAATTACTGGAGAAATTCCTTTTCCGGAAACCAGGCCCTTGTGCTTTTCTTTCCCCGTAACCCCAAACTGCCAACGTAGGTCTCTGTCAATGGCTTCACCACTGTCACTTTAAAAGCTACACACACACTAAAAATAGGACTTTGGTTGGATTACGGGAGCATCAAATTGGGAGCCAGGTAGGGGAAGGAAGGGACTGAAACAGGGGAATAAAGGGAGCAGTTCGTTTAAAGCAACGATACTCAACCTGCGGCCCATGGGCTGGATTCAGCCCACCACACCCGGAAATGCCATGGTCTGAAACATGGTGCCGGATTTAGCACCACGTGCTGGATTCTACACCCTTCAGTGCCATGGGCCGGATTCCGCTCTACCACACGCCGTGTGGTGGAAGAAGGGCAAAATGGCCGTCTGGCCCCCTGGAGCTGTCTGAGGGAACATGACCTGGCCCCCCGGCCAGTTGAGAATTGGTTTAAAGAGACTGAGGGCAATAAAAGCAGCTGGATCTGGTAAAAGATTGTGTTTCCCAAGCTTCGGTTTTTTGGAACTTCAATTCCCAGAAGCCTCGGTCCACTCACCAAAGCACTGACTGGCCAGTGGGCTGGCTGAGGCTTCTGGGAATTGAAGTCCAAGTGCCTATGGCTGGCCAGCTGAAGGGAGATGCCCAGTATTGCTAGTGAATGAGTTGTGGTCGTTGGCAATAGCATCAGATTCCTGAAAGGGAGCATCATGTACCTTCTTTCTTGCTTTGCCAATGCTTGGAGGCTTTTGCAAAGTTGGCAGAACAAGGAGGCAAGTCTAGTGCCCCCCTGTCCCCCTTTGAGCAATAATCTGGGTGGGTGGAATAGCTCTAACGAGGGTGGGTGGGGTATAATTAAGCCAGTTATTTTTGCTACCACATGCATTTAACTCTTTGTAACGCCATTGCATGCTAGAGAGAGAAAAACCCAAACAATCCAGAATAAGAATATAAAGATCTCTCTGTACATCCAAATTGGAGGGAGTGGATTATCATGGATGCAAGGCAGATTGGGGGATGCGTGAGTCCCATATGTGCCCCCCCCCCGGGGCAATAAACAAATTAATTAAAGAAATTGAAAACCTCCATGCCCACAATCTACAGCAGGAGTTCCCAAACTTTGCGAGCCGGTCATGTAATTCCTGCCGCTTCTGAGGGCGGCGCAGCCTGGACGATTTTGTGCAGCAGCCCGGATCTGTCCCACAGGCCGTAGTTTGGGAACCCCTGATCGATGGTTTAACCTTCCTTTTTTAGCCGGGGCAGGGGAGAGAAATTAACCCAGGTGGAAAAGGTTTTTGTTTGTTTTTTAAGTGGGAAAGTTAAAGGACCCATCCGTGTATGTTTTGCAAGGCCATCCGAGTTGATTACATTTTTATTTTTAGAAAGCCGATGCTATTTTTTGCATCTAAAAACTTCAAGTTTAATTAATGTCTTTGTCAGCAAACAAGAATGCTCACAAAAATTGAGTCCCTTCCATAGAAAAGCAAGATTTGTCTCCCCCCTCCAAATGCCGTTCTTCTCTATAAATGATTTAAAAACTGGTCCGATATTTAATTAGATTTATGCGTCTGAGCAGGAAAGGAAAAAGATCCCTGCCATTCTCAAAGGCCAACGTTCAGTGGGACATTTCCTGCTTTCAGATCATTTAATCTAATCTTTATGTGATCAAGGAAGCTAGATTTTTAATTTTAAAAAACATTTTTGAAGTCCTGAACTGGACTTTCCTAAGAATGTCCGGTAATCATCTCTTAGGCTTGGGTCCGGTTGTTCTCCAAATTGTTTCTAAACGTTTTAAAGTACAGTAGTGTAAAATAAAAGGCAACTCTTTCTCTCGTTTGCTTAATGACCAGGACACTGGACTATTTGATTTTAGATTTGGCAAAAACCTTCCACCGCCAGGAAAAAGGCATTTACAGATTTTTATTCTCTTTGGGGCAACTTTTTAAAAAAGGCAGAGGGTGGGTCATAAAAGACAAACAGGCTTGCCAATAAAATCCTTTGGAGGAACCCATTCACTTTTATTATCAAAATGCAATTTCCTAATCGAAAGGGATTTTAAAAAACCCCAAACCCAAACAACTAAACTGACATCACGGATCAAGAAATACTAGTTAACACGGGTGGCCGAACTATAGCCTGCGGGCCGGGGCCGGCACCGTTTTGTGCGGCCTGCCGCCTCCCTCGCATTGACGACAGCTGTAAAATGCGTGTGTGTAAATGATCCTGCGGCTGCCGTGAAGGCACCCATAACTCATAAATTTGCGGCAGTGTTTACGGTGGGAGGAACCACACGGCTGGCCCGTGGCACGAAAAGTTTGACCATCCCTGCGTTAACAGCAATTAGAATGATAAGGGGCTAAAATGATTGGGGCAGATCAGACGATAAATATAACACCTCCATCAGCATCCGTTTATAATTCGCTTTTTGTTTAAAGCAAAGCAGATCTGTTAATGCAGCTTGAAAAGGCTTTTCCCCCTCTGGAGAACCTTAATTTGCCAGCCCCCCCTTTTTTTGGGGGGAGCCCTGTTTCCAACCCAGTTTGTGCCCAGTTTGGGTTTTCCAGTTCCACCTACTTGTGTGTCTTTTTTCTCCCCCCCCCCTTTCCTGTTTTTGAAGTCCCGGTTCATTTTCATACGATGCTTGTTGTAAATTCCTTCTACTTGTGCCCTCTTGCATGTCTGTCCCTCTCCCCATTGAATTACTACTATTATTACTACTATTTTCACTCTCCTAAAACGAAGCGTCCGATGGGGGTACCTTTTCGGAATTCTCGTCTTAGAATTCTTGTCTCATGTTAAATAAAATTAAATACACTTTTCTTCTATCTGCCTGTATTCAGCTTCTTCCATGTTAGACGATGGATCTGCTATTCCCACCCCCCACCCCTTCTGTGTTCATGCCAGTTTGCCAGGTCTCCCTTTCCCCCGTTGCCCCCCAGCCTAGGGGGGTACCGTAGGCTCAGACTTGAATAGGGGTATGGTAGATCCTGGATCCCCTGCGTTGGTTTGCCCGGTTGGTTTTCTCTCTTTCTTCCCCTCCCGAGCCACAACTTTTCATGCTCGGCGGGTTAGTACTGAACCATAGTCTGTTGAGTCGGGTGTCGCGATAAACTGTGGTTAGTCCTACAACTGCCGCACTGGGATGGGGAGCCGGGAAAAGGGGGTGTGGTAAATCCACGCTCCTCCTAGACCGGTGGTAGCGAACCTGTGCTGCGTCCAGTTGCTCTTGGACTTCCAATTCCCAGAAGCCCAAGCTGCTGATCAGGGCTTCTGGGAAATGAAGTCCAAGAACAGCTGGAGTGCCAAGGTTTGCCGCTGCGGTCCTAGACCTGGCCTGTTTGAGCTGGCCCTTGTTCGGTAGCCGAAAGGGTCCCCTGTCCCCCCCCAATTGTTTTAACCTGTCGAAAAAAAGTTGGCTCAGAGCAGGGTTCCCAACCTAAGGCCTGTGGGCCAGATCTGGCCCACAGTGCCATATTGTGTGCCTCCCACCCCTCTAAGGGCATTTGAGAAACAAAATGGCCACCCCCATCGTGCAGGCAGGACTAAATGACCGTCCGGCCTTTGGAGCCGACAGAGTATGATCCAGTCCCCGGCGTGAAAAGGTTTGGGGACCCCTACTTTAGAGCACGCCATGATCCGCCCAGAATTGGGCGGCTATACACATTGGAAATTAAATTACATGCCTAGCAGAAGTCTCTTTCTTTTCTCACCCGCCCTAAGTCTCCCCAAAACAGCTCAGCCCAAGGGGATCCAGGGGCCCCCAACCCCGTGGGGCGACTGGCCCACGTCAAACCCAGAACAGGCTTTGCCGCCATCTTGGCAGTAAAGATGGGCAGAGAGAAAGCGAGATGCATTGTTGGGCCGAGAGTTTCATCCAGTTGCAAACTGGGATGGGGGGGACCCCAAAAGTCTAGCATTTGCAGCAGAAGGGTCCTTTTCTCTAACCCCATCCCCAAGACCAAACAGATCCTGGAGACCCCACTGCAGCGTCTTTTTCCCCGTGCAGTTTCGCACGCAACCTTTTAGTTTAAGGAAAATCCACAGGGTTTTGTTTTAGATCTCAACGGGTTTCTTAGCCTTCTGACCTGGGAGGTGGGAGCCTGGATCCCTTTCCGGGGGTGTGTGTGTCTGGGCTGGGGTCCCCAATGCCCCCCAAACCAGTGACGGGCTGCCTGGACCAGCTTCGAGAAGGCCATTTTGCAGCCTCGCGCGCTCAGACACCCAGCAACGGCCAGCCTTGGCAACTCCCGGCCTTCTTGGACTTCCAATTCCCAGAAACCCAAGTCAGGCACACCTGCCGATCAGGGAATCGAAGTCCAAGAATGGAGGTTTCCGGCCCGTGGGCCGGATCTGGGCCATGGCGCCATTTCACATGCTCCCTCCCTCCCGGGTATTCAAGAAAAAAAATGAGTTGCTTCGGTGAGTAGGGCGGGCTATAAATATGATAAGATAAATAAATAATTCAAGAAACAAAATGGCCGCCCCCATCATGCAGGCAAGGCTAAATGGCCGGCCGCCCCTCAGAGCTGACTAACAGAGCCCGGCCCGGCACCGGTCTTGGAAAGGTTGGGGGCGGGGGGCGTCCACGAGTCGCCAAGGCGAGCGACCCCGACCTCGATGGGTTCGCCCTCTGATGTGCTTGAACTTTGGCGGGGGTTATTTACGTTTATTTTTCTCTCTGGTTATTTTTGTTTATTGGTTTTGTTTACCTGAACTTTTGTTTTTTTGTTTTTTGTTTTTTTGTTTTTTGTTTTCGTTTGCTAGGTTCTCTCCCATGGGTGTAGATCACATGAGTGGGCTTACTGGTGTAAATGTCCCCGGGAATTCCTCTTCCGGCTGGTGTATCTTCATCTACAACCTGGGCCAAGATGCCGATGAGGGAATCCTCTGGCAAATGTTTGGTCCCTTTGGGGCGGTGACTAATGTCAAAGTTATCCGCGACTTCAACACCAACAAGTGCAAAGGTTTTGGCTTTGTGACCATGACAAACTATGAAGAAGCCGCCATGGCTATTGCCAGTCTTAACGGCTACCGGCTGGGCGACAAAATTTTGCAGGTCTCCTTCAAAACCAACAAGTCCCACAAATAAGTGCGCGCTCCGTGACTCATTTGTTTTTTTTAATTATTATTATTATTATTTTGTAACGGAATAGATAAACCGAGTGACGGGGAGGGGGGAAGTTGGGGCGGGGGGGTCGCTTTCTGCCC
This sequence comes from Furcifer pardalis, assembly GCA_030440675.1. Classification (NCBI taxonomy): domain Eukaryota; kingdom Metazoa; phylum Chordata; class Lepidosauria; order Squamata; family Chamaeleonidae; genus Furcifer; species Furcifer pardalis. Next base: position 43,357,741 of record CP126898.1, read on the forward strand.
CCCCTTCTTCCCGTTTTGTTAGTGTAATAACTCCTTCGTTTTCGCGTCAAGATTCACACACACAAAAGTTCCTCTTTTTTTTGTCTAAATGAGAAGTTTAAAAAAGGGGTGTTTTTGCTTTTAAAATAACCATCCGGGATGCCAACGAACGTGTGTTTAAATGTTGTTTTTAGAGTGAGGGAGTGTCAGCCTTTTGGTTTGGGTTCGAGTCCGGTCCTAAAAGGGAGTCTGAGGGTCTTGTCTTTCCTAAATTTGCCCCTTTTGTAAAGGATGGGTTGTGTTATGTTCCGTGATGGCGGACCTTGGCACTCCAGATGTTCTTGGACTTCAATTCCCAGAAGCCCAAGTCAGAACTCCTGATACTCAGGGCCTCTGGAAGTTGAAGTCCAAGAACATCTGGAGTGCCGAGGTTGGTCTAGTCCAATGATGGCCAACCTTGGCACTCCAGATGTTCTTGGACTTCAGTTCCCAGAAGCCCTGATCACCAGGTGTACTGACTTGGGCTTCTGGTAACTGAAGTACAAGAACACCTGGAGAGCCAGGTTTGCTGACCCCTGGTCTTGTCCAGTGTTTTCCAAATGCTGGTGTTTGGACTTCAATTCCCAGAAGCCTAAGTCATTTCCCCAAAGCACTGATCAGCCAATGTACTGACTTAGGCTTCTGGGAATTGAAGTCCCCCTGTGGGCTGTGTACCCCTTGTTGGGAACCACTGGTCTAGTCCAATTATGGCCAACCTGGGCACTCCAGATGTTCTTGGACTTCAATTCCCAGAAGCCCAAGTCAGCACTCCTGATGCTCAGGGCTTCTGGGAGTTGAAGTCCAAGAACATCTGGAGTGCCCAGGTTGGTCTAGTCCAGTGGTTCCCAACATGGGGTACACAGCCCACAGGGGGACTTCAATTCCCAGAAGCCTAAGTCAGTACATTGGCTGATCAGTGCTTTGGGGAAATGACTTAGGCTTCTGGGAATTAAAGTCCAAAAACCAGCATTTGGGAAACAGTGGTCTAGTCCAATGATGGCCAGCCTTGGCATTCCAGATGTTCTTGGACTTCAATTCACAGAAGCCCAGGCTGAGCACCCTTACTGATCGGGGCTCCTGGGAATTGAAGTCCTAGAATATTTGGAGTGCCAAGGTTCGCCATCGCTGCGTTACGTGATGGTGTTTAAAAGTCCGCCCACTAACCTCCCCAAAATCCTCTGGTCCTGGCAGTGAAATTCTCCTACCAGATCCCCTTTCGGGGTCTATGGATTTTACCGACTGGGGGCCGAGCCAAATCCCACGTTTGCCCCTCGACCCCAACAGCCAATGCCGCAGGAGTCGTCCGTAGCAAACGTCGCCTTATCAAACCATTTACACATAACGGTTCATTTTGTACCAATAGAGAGAGAATCTGGTGGGCGGGAGCGTGCTATCGTTATGGACCTCTGTTCACCAGGTTGGGTGGGTAATTTTTGGCAAGACCCCAATGGAAAGATTAATTGCTCTCCTTTTTAGTTTCAAAAGCTCATTTCGCCTTTTTAAAAAGTTCCTCGTTTCCAACTGGGACGTCCCAGTCTGTTAAAAAATTTCCCTGAGAAAACGAACGTGGCAAGATTGCAACGTTAAATCTCCCTTTTCAAATTTGGCTTTTCATTTTGAATAATGAGTTCTTGGGTCTCTTTTTACCCCCTTCTAACGTTGCGAACATTTAAGCATCATCAAATTCTGCATCCATTTCTAATAAACGCTAGGTTACCCCCCACCCCCACCCCTATTTTAATAGAAGTTTTTCTGGCAAGATAGCTTTACGTACTGAACATTCAACTGAGGAAAGACTATGTTAAAACTTGCAAGTTAGAGGTTTAAGAGATAAAACTTTGCTTTCTTGTTAGACTTAAAAGGTTTTGATTAACCCCCAGAAGTTTCCTCAAGGCTGCCTTGAAACTTTTGAGTTCTGTTTTTCTGTTAATTTTCTTTTGCTTTTTTGTGTTTTTGTTTGTTTTTACTTTTGCATTTAAAGACCAATTAAATTTGATTTGGTTTTGCTCGACTTTTGTTTTGGTTTGTTATTTTAATTTTAATTCCCCCCCTTCCTCCTCCTCACTCCGCCATCGCACGGCACCCCATGGCGGGGAAAGATTGCGGTGGGCCTTTCTCCAAACAGGAACTGTGCCGTCCGTGGGCCGGCTTTACAGCACACACACCCATTGGCGGCCAGGTTTTGACCCACCCGCTTGGGTGGTTCCTAAAACTGCATTTCTCAACGTCGCGATAGAGGTGGAATTGCAATTCCACAAAAGGACACCTTTGGTGGGCAGTGGGACGCACCTTGCAGTTGGTGGGAGGCTGGCTTGCGTGCGCCGTCCAAGGAAAAGCATGGCAAAGCCCGGCTTTCGGCAGCCTAAAAATCCTAGCCACCTGCCCCAGAACAATCTCACAGGTAGGCCCTAGACGGAGAGCCAGGTAGACCTCAAACCGGTGAGAAGGAAGGAACTCCGGGTGGATTTTGCAAGTGAAACCTCTGTCCCTTTTCTGGTCCGGATATCCTCCCCCACCCCACCCCAAATGGGCCACCCACATTGGCAGAGCCTGTGGAAATACAGTAAAACCTCGGGTTACAACGGAGATCTGGTTCCAACAGCCTCCATCGCAACGCAGGGAAATTGTAACCTGATGCATTGAGAATGTAAAAAATGGTCACAAATTGATCGTCGGAACCCGAAACAATCCCATTAAAAATTCGTAACCCGGGACGGCATTCCCGTAGGATTTGCCGTTGTAAACCGCAGCAAATGTTCCCCCGAAGCGGTCGTAGCCCGAGGTTTTGCTGTACACCATTTTCCTGTCGGGGACCCTCCCTACGATGGATGTGGGATGGGGAAAACGGCCCAGTTTTGAGGCGCCTCAAAAAACCCCGAATTAGGTTTGTGAAACGTTCGGCTCAACCCTTTCCAGCAGGGAGAGGGGAAAGCCATCCGCTCCGTGTTTTTGTACAAAGCATCCCTCAGGTACGCTCCATTTTACCTGGATAAGCGGAGCCAGACCGTTTCCCTCAAGGCATGACAAACCTAACACAACACGCAGGCCGCACCTACGAAACCATTTCAAGGTTGCTTTCTGTTTTTCGTTTGGTTTTCCTTTCCAATTTAGTTTTTTTTTGTGTGTTTTCCCAGTTTTCGTTTCTGCTTTTCTTTTCCTTTTTTTTTGGGTCCGAAGCGAACGATAAAAACCTGCTACCGAATCCGACACGAGTGCCACTGAATCCGACACTAGCCACAGACTTGGGGGGGGGGGGAGCTAGAACCCGCTTGACAGGCAAATTCAATATTTTTTGTGTGTGTTTGTGTGTATGTTTTTTGGAATATCACAAATACAAGTGGTCTCCCTGATGCCGTGTGGCGGTCGAAGACAGACTGGAGGAAAGATGCTTGGAGCTTTTTTATGTTCAGACACATCTTTTCTCTCGCCCGTAACCCGGAGACGCTCTCGTACCCCTGGACGGGCGCCCTGTGCAGCCGCTAACGCCGATACGAGTTTTGTAGTTTGACAGTCCCATTTCTCTCTCGACCGGTGTAACTCCCGCCTGCTTTCCTCCCCCTTCCCCAATTTTTTGGGGTATTTTTTTTTAATAATAAAAGTCTGCTTCACAGAAGGCTTTTATCACCCCCTTTACTGTACAGTATATATGCGTAAATACATTTTTTTTGTATATTTGGCGTGCTTTTAAGTTATTTGTTTTATATCAGAATAATTTATTTTTCAGGGACCACTCTTTTTTCATCTTAACTTTGTTTTTAAACATGGGTTTACTTTCAATAAAGAATGACGCTGCTACCCAGATGTCTAAATGGCAGTTGGATCCCCTTTTTTTGTGTCTTTCGAGTGCCGGGTGGTTTGGGAGGCTGGCGTTGAAATTGGGGGTGGATGGGCGTTTGTCACCCCCATCACAACCTCTTCTGGCGTCCCCATGACGTGATCTGGGCACCGGAGCGGCCGATGGGGAAATGGAAAGGTATTGGGTTTGAACTGGAAAGATTTAGAGCAGGGGTCCCCCAACCATTTCACGTGGCCCTGAGAAACAAAATAAAGTGGCTGGAACAAAATGGCCGCCCCCATCGTGCAGGCAGGGCAAAATGACCGTTCTGTCCTCGAAGCTGGCCGAGGGAGCCTGGCCTGGCCCCCGGCTCGAAAAGGTTGGGGAACCCCTGGTTTAGAGGGTCGTATCCGACGATACATTTTTTTCCTGCTCGAATCGGAGGATACGGTTTTCCCCTGGGAATCATTTCCACAGGATGGCAAATGGGAAAAGTGACGCTGGTGTGAATTACGGTGGATCCCAGATGCCACGAAGTGACCCACACGCTAGGATCATGGAACCACCTGCGGCACATACGAAATGAGACATGCAGGATTCGACACATGGACTGCCGCAGCCTTGATATGGACAAGAGTGCACAGCGCTGTTACCTTCCCACCGAAGCGGTCCCTCTTTATCTACTTGCAGTGTCTTGCAATTTCGAACGGCTAGGTTGGCAGGAGCCGGGACAGAAACGGGCACTTGCTCCGTTGTGCAGTACTTGGGTCTCGAACTGCCGCCTTCCAGTCAGCGTCTTAAAGCACAAAACCACCAAGAGAGGTGGTTTCTTGCCTTCATCCAGAGGGATTTAATCCACTTGGGGACCATCACCCTTCCCTGTGGACTTTGACACCCAAAGCCGCTAGTCCTCAATGTGGTCAGGTTCATTCACCACCGCCTAACACTGGGCGTTGAGTCGCTGGCAGTAGGGTCTACTCTACAACCATCACTAGACAGGCTCTATCCATACAGAGGAGCATTACTGGAGCATGTCTAGAGTGCACTTGTCATGAAACCGGGACATCAGTTCTCTGGATCTAACTAGAGGAGGAACACACACATAATTCAACCACGTTCCACAGTGATGGCACTCTGGGTGTTCTTGGACTCCCAATTCCCAGAATCCCCTGATCCACCAGGAGTCCTGACTTGGGCTTCTGGGAATTGAAGTCCAGTTACACCCGGAGTGCCAAGGTTGGCCATCATTGGATGAATGTTTCTCAACCTCGGATCCCCAGGTGTTCTTGGACTCCAATTCCCAGAATCCCCTGATCAGGAGTGCTGACTTGGGCTTCTGGGAGTTGAAGTCCAAGAACACTTGGAGTGCCAAGGTTGGCCATCACAGGTTCAGCAGGTCAAAAAGGTCAAGCTCACCCTTGCTCGAAAGCCAGTCGTATCTGACTCTAGGTCTCTGCTCATTTCTGCTTACAGCCAAAGATCCTGCGCTGTGCATCTGCAGACATTTCCTTGGACATGTGGCAGGCATGACTAGACACGAGTGCACAATACGCTGTTACCTTTCCCACCGAAGCGGTACCTCTGTTGACTTGCCATTTCGGACCGCTGGGTTGGCAGGAGCTGGGGCAGAGGACGGGAGCTCGCTCTGTTACGCAGCACTCGGGTCTTCACCTGCCGACCTTCCAGTCTTCAACTGCAGCGTCTTGAACCCTGAGTGACCGCAGTCGGGACCCCCTCCGCTCTCTGCAGGCGTACTTGGACCCTCGCCTAAGTAGCCCCCTCGGCCACAAGGCAGCAACGAAGGTGTGTGTGTTTGTGTGTCTGTGGGGAGGGTTTTGGGGGGCCTCTGGGTGGCACTTTGCAGGTGAAGGATTCATTTTATTTATACAGTATAGTCAAATTTCCAGTAGGGGAAGAAAGAAAGAAAAAGAGAAAGTTGGCTAAACTGGACACATGGCAGGGTGGGTGGGCGTTCCTTAGGCATCCGGCCTAAGGAAAGAAAGGGTGCCTGTCCTTTTTTGGGGTCAAGCAACCGGGCGGCGGATTCCTCTGCCCTTTGCTCACCTGTCTAGCCAAACCGCTGCCAGGGAAGGGACAATAAAGCCATTTGTTCCCGAGTCCGGCATAAAGAGACGCCTCTCAGTCTCCAAGCCTTGTTTACCATCACCACCACCCCAAGGCCTCTTCATGGTACCCGGCAGCGTCCCGGGACAGTGGGCCATTTCAGGCCAGCCGGGGTCTCCGCCATCCCCAAACGGCACGGAAAGAATCTTCCCCCCGCTTTTAAAAATGCCACAGACAGGAGAGGCCTGTCCTGTCGGGTTCCCGAAATAGCCATCAAAACAATAATTAAAAAGCCACCAGCCTGTCTTGGTTTGGGCTAGGAAAACACCCCCGGCACCTGCTAGCAGGGAGGCCGCCACCAACCGTTGACTGGGACCCTGGGAAAGGGACCCCCTCCCAACTTAGCAGTTCGAAATTGCAAGTAGATATGTAGGTGCCACAATGGTGGGAAAGGTAAACGGCATTCCGTACACCCTGGTGTCTAGTCATGCCTGCCACATGTCCAACAGCATTGCTCTTTGGTTATAAACAGATGAGCACCGAAGCCTAGAGTCGGATATGACTGCCTTTCAAGCCAGGGTGAGCTTTAACTTAGTGGTTAAGACGCTAAACTTGACGATGGCTGCTAACCTTGCAGTTCAAAATTGCACTTAGATCAATAGGGACCACTTCCGTGGGAAAGGTAAATGACATTCTGGACACTCTGGTGTCTATTCATGCCTGCCACATGACCACGGAAACATTGCGGATGCATGCAGCCCTGGCTCTTTGGCTATAAACAGAGACAAGCACCGACCCGTAGAGTCGGATACGACTGGCCGGATCTGGCCCACAGGCCTTAGATTGGGAACCCCTGCTTAAAAACCACAGGGTGGGTTTCCCTTTGGTCTATGGAGGCTTCGGGCTCATATTCTTGCATTGTCAAGGGGCTCAGTGTAGATGCCAGTCATATCCAACTCTAGGATTCGGTGCTCATCTCCATTGACAGCCAAGGGAGCAGTGTTGTCTGCATCTGTAGTTGGTCATATGGCAAGCATGACTAGACACCGGAATGCTGTTGAAGAGGTCCCTGTTTATCTACTTGCAATGTCTTGCTTTCGAACTGCTCGGCTGGCAGGAGCTGGGAGAGGCGACGGGCACTCACTCCGTCACACAGGACTCGGGTCTTGACCTGCCGACCTTCCAGCCTTCAAGTTCGGCATCTTAACCACTCAGCCACCTGTTATGGATACCCTGAAACTCGCCCCCTGTAAGGGCAGAGACTGTTTCCTTCCAGACCTGATTTTCACGCCAGGAATTTTCCCCCGTGCCAAATTAAAGGTTAACGGACTGGAGTGTTTGCTCAGAATCGTCCGTCTGTCCGTCCCAGGGGGGGTTTAAAGAGGGACAGACAGGTGGGTGGCCGGCCTTGGAATGGGGGCAAACGTGCAGCTGAGCTTCCCCTGCAGCGGTCCGGACACTCTGAGAATCCAAATATTGACCAGGGGTCTTTATTTAGCAAGCTTTGTAAGAGGAGCCACCAACACGCCTCCTTCCTCTGGAGCACTTGGCAAATATTTTCCCAGCCGGGAGGCGGCACAGCGGGGAGAGAAAGGAAATTTACTGGGTCATCAGTCCAAAGGCCGTGGCCACCCTCGCAGGGCTGGCATGTTGGGTTGTCTCTGGAGGCGCTCTTTCTGTCTGTCTGTCTAATGAATGTCATTCTGTCTCTACTTAATGTTATTCTCTCTATCTAATCCAGGGGTTCCCAAGCTAAGGCCCGTGGGCCAGATCCTGCCCATGGAATCATTTCATGTCCCCCCCCCACACACACACAAGACCTCCAAGAGCATTTGAGAAACAAAATGCCTCCCTTTGAAGCTGTTGGGATGAAATGACCCCCCCGCCCCAGTCATGCAGGCAGAGCAAAATGGCCATCCAGCCCTCAAAGCTGACTAAGAGAGGTTGACCCAATGGCCCCCAGCCTGAAAAGGTTGGGAACCCCTGACCTAATCTATCTATCTAATGTTATACTCTGTCTGTCTGTTTATCTAATGCTATTCTCTGTTTCTAGTTAATGTTATTCTAGCTTTCTACCCATCCGTCTGTCTGTCTGTCTATCTATCTGTTCTATCTATCTAATGTTATTCTCTGTCTCTAGTTAATGTCATTTTATCTGTCTGTCTGTGTAATGTTATTCTCTGTCCCTAGTTAGTTATTCTGTCTGTGTCTGTCTGTCTGTCTCTGTCTACCTGTCTACCTACCTGTCTACCTATCTATCTAATGTTATTCTCTATCTCTAGTTAATGTTATTCTATCTATTTATCTATCTACTGTATCTATCTATCTATCTATCTACTTAATGTAATTCTATATATCTATCTATATCTAACGTTATTCTACGTCTCTAGTTTGTTATTCTATCTATTTATCTATCTACTGTATCTATCTACTTAATGTAATTCTATCTATCTATCTATCTATCTACTTAATGTAATTCTATCTACTCTATCTATCTATCTATCTATCTACTTAATGTAATTCTATCTCTCTCAGGGGCGTAGCTACTGCCGTATCTGCCGTATCAATTATACGGGGGCCCCAGGCCACGGGGGGCCCCTACAGCAAAAATTAATAAAAACTTCCCAATTTTTTTTATTTCACAAGGGCCCCCCAAACAAATTTTTATACGGGGCCCCGTTAAGGCATGCTACGCTTCTGATCTCTCTATCTATTTAATGTAATTCTATCTCTCTATCTATTTAATGTAATTCTCTCTCTCTCTCTCTCTCTCTCTCTCTCTCTCTATCTATCTATCTATCTATCTATCTATCTATCTATCTATCTATCTATCTATCTACTTAATGTAATTCTATCTACTGTATCTATCTATCTACTTAATGTAATTCTATCTATCTATCTATCTATCTATCTATCTATCTATCTAATGTAGTTCTATCTATCTATCCACTTAATGTAATTCTATCCATCCATCCATCTCTACACCCTGCCCTTTCGATTTGAGCACCACAAAAGGCGCCTAACAATATAGAGATATACATTTCATAATATATATAATATCAGATTAAAACCATACAGGGATAAGCAGCAAAACCACATAGGAAAGAAAACCAGGCGCCATTCCCGCTAGTCTTGGTTGCCAAGTGCAGGCCGCCAGCGTTAAAGAATCGGCAGCGACGGCCTTGCAGGGTCGGACAGAGCCGTGGTTGGAAATGGAGGAGGAGGAGGGGGTGGAAGGATGACTGTGGAAGGGAGTAAAGGAGGAAGGAGAGGAAGGGAAGCAAAACAGGACGAAGCCAGAAAGTTAAAACTCCCGGAGGAGAGAGGCGGAGACCGGAACGAAGCTTCACCTCTCGGACTCCGGCCTGCTGCTGGCCCAGCCTCCAGGTGACGGGGTGGGGAGCCTTTTGGGGTGGGATCCTGAGTCTCCTCCTCCCTGCCCTGGATCCCATCTCTTCTCCCCACCCCATCCCATTCTTCCCTGACTTCTCATCCTGGTGGCCATCAGGGGCAGCCATGGGCAGGCAGGCGCTGGCCGTGGTCCTGAAACCAACCTCCTGGCTCCGTTGGGCTCTCTTGGCCCTCCTGGTGAGCCTGAGGGCCCCGGGGGCCAGGGCTGGGCCGGCCTGGAGGCAAACCATCCGCTGGCAGGACGGCGGGCGACGCTTCAGCCTCCTCAACTCGGCTGCCCGGTTCCAGGCCCCCGGCCGGGTCCAGAGGCTGTACCTCGAAGTGGCCCCGGGGGATTTCAGGGGGCCACCTTGGGGCCCTGGAGGCCGTCTCCAGGCCCCGGAAGTGAGAGCCCTCCCCGTGGCAGACGAGGGATCGGGAAGGGGGGTCCTCCCTATCCGTGGCACAGCTGGTGCGCCCACCCAGGAGCCAACGATGCCCATGGTGCCGGCCAGTGCCGGCCGGGAAGGGGGTTCGGGGGGTAGCAAAGTTTCATCCTTCCGAACTGGCCAGGAGACGCCCCCGGTGCAGAGAAGAGTACGTCCGGATCCAAGCGCCAACAGGACCGATGTGGCCCTTGGGAGCCTCATTGCTGGACAGGAGGGTCCCCAGAACCCCAGAAATGCCTCCGAGGGGGACCCCCAAGGCCCCGTCCAGAGTCAGAACAGTATCTTCTATGACACCTACCCCAATGTCGGACGAGGGCCTGGAACCAGCGGCCGGCGGGCTGGCTACGGCACCGGCTTCTTCCATCACGGTGAGTTTGGGCTGTTTGTTTAACTTTGCACCGAACTGAGATGTCTTTTCTTCACTCTAAAAGGTCTCTCTGTTCATTTCCTTCCTGGTTTGGTATAAAGCCCCAAGACATTTAGGGACTGTGGCGGTTAGGATTCCGAACCTGACGACTGGAAGGTTGGCAGGCCGGCAGTTCGAGACCCCATCGTCTCTCCCCGGCTCCTGCCAAGTGTCTGAAAGTAAGACATTGCTAGTAAATAAATAGATAGCGCTTTGGTGGGGAAGGGTACAGCGTTCCATGTACTGCAGCGTCTAGGCATGCCTGCCACATGACCACAGAAACGCCTGCTGGCTCAGACAGCCCTGGCTCTTTGGCTGTAAATGGAGATGAGCACTGAACCCTGGAGTCGGATACAACAGGCCAGTTTCCTCCCCCCACCCCTGGTTCCCTTACCAACCACGTCTGTGAAATATATCCTCTCGCTTCTCTGATTCAGTTTGCAAACCAAAAAACACAATAAAACAAATCCTCGGCATTCTATAACAGGGATTTCCAACCTAAGTCCCATGGGCCAGATCCGGCCCACGGCACCATTTCATATGGGCCTCCACCCTTCCAAGGGCATAGAAAGGTCCTTGTGGCTCTTCAAGGGGCTAGAAGGTCCAATTCCCAGGCCGTTGGACAGGGGTTCCCAGCCTAAGCCCCAGGGGCCGGATTCGGGCCACGGCACCATTTCATGCACCCCTCCCCACTGCTCCAAGTGCATCTGGGGAACAAAATGGCCACCCCTTTGAAGTCCTGTGTTTTCTTTTCAACTCCCCTCCGTCTTTTCGCCTCCTCTTCGAAGGCCTTCCCGACTTGGTCCCCGATCCGTATTTCATCCAAGCTGCCATTTACATCCAGCGGGTCCAGCTGTACGCGCTGCAGTGTGCAGCCGAGGAAAACTGCCTCGCCAGGTAGGCCGGCCGGCGCACCATTTTTCCCCGGGGGTCACGTTTCTTTCCGGCGGGAGGAGGCTGGCCTTGACCCGCTCTTTTGAGACAGACAAGGACCTCATTTGGCATAAAACACCTAGAAATCTAGGGGTAGATAAACAGGTACTACTTGTGTTGGAAAGGTTACAGCCTTCCATGCCTAATCCTGCCTGCCGCATGACCACGAAAACAGCTGCAGAAGCAGACAGCGTCGACTCTTTGTCTATAAATGGATATGAGCACTCAATAAATCAAATAAATAAATAAATAAACCCTAGAGTCAGATACGACTGGCTTTTGAGCAATATCTTTACTAACTGGTGTCTAGTTGTGACTGCCATGTGACCAAGGAAACGTCTGCAGATGCAGACAGTACTGGCTCTTTGTCTATAAATGGATATGAACAGTGAAGAAATCCAATAAATAAAAAAATAAACCTTAGAGTCAGATGTGACTGGCTTTTGAGCAATATTTTTACTTACTGGTATCTAGTCGTGCCCGCCACGTGACCAAGGAAACATCTGCAGAAGCAGACAGCGCTGGCTCGTTGGCTATAAATGGAAATGAGTACTGACCCCCTCGAGTCAGACATGACTGGCTTTCGAGCGAGGGCAACCTTACCTAGGAATTTATAGGACTTACCATTTAAAAAAAAGTTACTTTTGCCCCGATGGGACATGAAGAACAAAGAGACATTCATATTAATTTATTCATTCCAACAGTAATTTTCACCCTGTTTGTGTCCCCTTTTCCAAGTCTGGGCTTTTCCAAAGCGCTCATAAAGATGAAGTAACTGGTCAAAAATAGTCATAAATCTCTCCCTACGACACCCTCGGGCCGGACAGGAAAGGGAAAAATACCCAAACTCACAGCCAGGCCTTTGAGAAAGCAGAAACCAAAGGCCCTTCAAAGTCTTTTGGATCCTCCCCCTGCAACCAAAAAAGAAGAAGCAAGGAACATGAGGGGGGGGCACAACAAAGCCCATCATCCTGTCTCCCCACCTAGATTTGCGGCATGTCGCTTCAAGCTCTGGAGCATTTATTGTTAACAATAACCAAAGCTCCAGCTGTTAAAGTAGGGATTCTCAACCTACGGCCTGTGGGCAAAATGGCCGCCCCCTTCGTGCAGGCAGGGCAAAATGGCCATCTGACCCTCGAGGCTGACTGGGAGAGCGTGACCCGGCCCCTGGCTTGAAAAGGTTGAGGACCCTTGTTCCTGAGTGTGGGATTTCTTGGTCTCTCTGAGACGCCCTTGTGAGGTGCAAACCTGGTTTTCTCCCCTCGTAATGTGTGTGTGTGTGTGGGGGGGGAAGAATGGGTCAATACATCTTCTCTCCCCCCCCCCCCAGATCTGCCTACAAACCAGGGGTCAGCCCCATTAGCTTCCGGGTCCTGCTCCGTTTCCCCCAACGGGTCAAGAACCAAGGGACGGCAGACTTCCTTCCGGTGAAGCCGCAACACGAGTGGGAATGGCACAGCTGCCACTTGTAAGTAAGCCATACATTTGCAAGTACCACTTTGGCGGGAAAGGTAACAATGTTCCATGCGCTCCTGCCAGCCTAGCAGTTCGAAAGCAATTAAATTTGCAAGTAGATAAACAAGTATTGCTTCGGTGGGAAACCTAACAACGTTCTGTGCGTCGAGTCGTGCCTGCCACATGGCCACAGAAACCTGCTGCTCTTTCCAGGCACTATCACAGCATGGACGCCTTTAGCAACTACGACCTGCTGGACGCTGCTTCCCACGAAAAGGTGGCCGAAGGCCACAAGGCCAGCTTCTGCTTGGAGGACACCAACTGTGACCCAGGCGTCCGGAGGCGGTACGCCTGCACCGCCCATACTCAGGTGGGGAGAATCAGGGCTTCTGGATCTGGTTTCCAAATTGCTTTTGGCTTCTGTTTAACAAGCAGCAACAGCCAGGGTTCCCAACCTAAGGCCTGTCCCCCTCATCCCTCTAAGGTTATTCAAGAAACAAAATAACCACACCTCTGAAGGTGTGCAGACAAAATGGCCGCCCCTGTTGTGGATGACCGTCCTGCCCTCAATGCTGACTGAGAGAGCATGACCCGGCCCCCGGCTTGAAAAGGTTGAGAACCCCTGAGCAAGAGAAGTTACTTTCCCCAATGCAGGGGTAGTGTTTCCTACTTGCTTCAGAAAGTTACTTTTAATGGAACCGGGGTGGGTGGGTGTCAACAAGTATCACTTTGGTGGGGAAAGTAAACAGTATTCCGTGCACTCCACTCATGCCTGCCACGTGACCAAGGAAACGTCTGCAAATGCAGACAACGCTGGCTCTTCAGCTATAAACAAAGATGAGCACCAAACCCTAGAGTAGGATACCACTGGCATCCGAGCAAGGGCAATGTTGACGTAAGGCCACCTTTCCGGGCGTGCAAAAACCCCTTTGCTTTTGAATATCTTCCCATCCTTCAAAGCACAATAAATTAAATTAAATTAAATTAAATTAAAACACAGGGCAAATTTTCCTCCCCTTTTTAGGGTCTGGGCCCCGGCTGCTACGACACGTACCAAGCCAACATCGACTGCCAGTGGATCGACATCACCGACGTCCCCCCTGGGAATTATGTCCTCAAGGTACCGATTTCTCAGCCATGATGTCGTAGTGACTTTACCCCCCAATGTGGGGCCAGGGTGGCCACGCCATGAGCTGGGCACAGGGTGGTGGGGAGGATACGGGGCCAAGACTGTGCCTGCAGGGGGAAGTGGGTGGGAGTCCAATGGCTTTGTGAGAATCGAGAACAAGGGTTCCCAACCTAAGGCCCGTGGGCCGGATTCGGCGCATGGTGCCATTTCATGTGCCCCCACCCATCCAAGGTCATTTGAAGCCATCAAGACAAAATGGCTGCCCCCTTCGTGCAGGCAAGGCTAAATGGCCGTCCGACCCTTGAAGCTGGTTGAAAGAGCGTGACCTATTAAATCTTCCAAAAATTAATTTGGTCCGGTACAGGCTTAATACCTTTATTTTTAACCATTACATATTCCACAAATTGTCGCCAATATGTTATAACATGTTATAACCTCCCGGACAATGTATATAGCACAGGGGTGATTTACAATAGAAGACTGATGTTTAGTAATGTTAGATATAAAAGAAGCATTTGTGTGCATTATTTGTATTTGTATTTTCGACTTATATGCCGCCCCACTCGCATAGCGACTCTGGGCGGCTTACAGAAGAAACAGTTACAGTACATAGCACATTCATAGCATAAAAACAGTTACAAATATTGCATAATAAATTACAAATATCACATATACAGTATATATATCTCCAATAACAGTTGCAATTACAAAACATCAGGACATCCTAATAAATAAATCAAGATGCAGTACTACAATAAATCAATAATAAAATAAAATACAGTGCAACAAAACAAAATAAAATAAAAATAAATATAACACAATATGCTCAGGCTACAGTCCATAATCAATATACCTAATGGCCAATGGCAATATACCGCCGCAGGGGCTTTTTGGCCCAGTGTGGGGGTGAGGCTCGGGAGCGCCGGCAGGTGTAATGAATCCGGGCGCTCCTGGCCAGAGTCCTCCAAGCCCCGTTGGTCCGGCGTCCGGGGAAGCGTCCCGCCGCAGAGGCTTTTGTAGCCCGGTGTGGGGGTGAGGCTATAATATATTATGTAATAAATGTATTAGAAATATAATTGGGAAAGCTTCTGTATCAAATGTTCTTTTTAAAAATTCTTATTATTTATTATTTTCTATTTTATTTTCTATTTCATTTTTGTATTTTATTTCTTTCCTTATATTATACACTATGTATTCTATGTTCAATTTTTGTGTAGTTTTCTTTGTTGTATTTTTCTTGAAAATTTATAAATAAAAAAGAAAGAAAGAACGAAAGAAAGAAAGAAAGAGCGTGACCCGGCCCCCATGGGCTTGATCTGGCCCATGGGCCTTAGGTTGGGAACTCCTGAATTAAACCACTGAGGCCAGAGAGGCTGCACTGAGGAGGGCGTGGATGTCATTCTCCTCTTCCTCCCAAGGTGACGGTGAACCCGGATTTCCTGGTGCCCGAGTCGGATTTCACGAACAACATCGTCCGTTGTGACGTCACGTATGCGGGGGGCCACGTCGACACACGCAACTGCAAGATCACAAGGTACCAGGATGGGGTGAAGGCTGTGAAGGCAGTCCACAGTTCTTTGTGTGCCCCAAAACAAAATTGGGTGGTGGTGGGCCCGGCCATGCACTCTCGGTCAGCTTCAAGGGTCGGACGGCCATTTTGCCCTGCCTGGTCGATGGGGTGGCCATTTTGTCCCAACATTTTGTCCCACCATTTTGTGTCTCAAATGTCCTAGGAGGGGTGGGCCCCCCACATGAAATGGTGCTGCAGGCCGGATCCGTCCCACAGGCCTTAGGTTGGGAACCCCCATAGGGCAGAGACTGACAAGGGATATAAATTTACCCTTGTTTCTACACTGGGCTATTAACCAACTTGTACCTTTGTCTCTCTGTCCTTCTGTCCTCCTTCCTTGAAAAGCTTCTGAAGTTGTCCGGATCCGGCATTAATCCTCGTCCCGCGACGCAGACACTTTGGGTTTCTTGAGAGCTATTGTCGTCCACCCCATCCCTGCTTTAAACTTTGCTCAGTCCAATTCCACCATCCACTCGGTGGAACTGGTGATTGCAGCCTGGGAATCTTTTATCAGACATTACTCTGGATCCGGCCTGCTGTTCCGGGCCATTCTGGGCATCCCGACCCCCTCCGGAAGCAACAGCACAATCCAAGGGCGTGTTCCAGTACTTTACCAAAGCAATCACACTGCATTTTGCCCCCAAATACATACCGGGTCTTCCTTCAACCGACTTCAGAAGCCTGGCAAGTCGGCAGTTCAAGACCGGGGTCCTCCAAGACAGATTGAACGCCTGACTCTGTCCCAGCTCTTGGGGACATGAAAGGAGATTCATTTGGGTGTCCCCCGAGCGGAGTTTCTCCAGCAAAAATCCTTCCAACCCAGAATAAGTTTTGACACAAAATTATTACAGAAGAATGGAAGACGTGGATTTAGTCTTGAGTCCTGGTCAGGATCGAACTCACCACCTTTTGGTTTCATCGACTCACCTCACCCACCCGCCCGGTCCCAAAACTGGAACCCCAAAGCCCAGCCTCTCAGATTTATCCGGAGAGATTCCCTCCTCAGTGTTTTAATTTTACAGCATCTATTCTAATATAAAGTTTATTTCGCTCCGTGTCTTAATTTTCACGGCAACTCTTTGCACACCGATTTCTCTGACGCTACGTTAAACACCCAGAACCTTCCGCCGCGTATTTCTTAATTTTTAAGTCTTCCTTGGGCTATTTGAGACCAAAACCCCAGACAAAATTCAAAAAGAGCTGTCTGCTCCTGCAGATGTCACGTGATCATGTGGCAGGCATGACTAGACATGTGTCCATGGTCATGCGGTAGGCATGAGTAGACACTGGAGTGCATGGCTGGAACACTGTTTTTACCTTATTATTTATTTATTTATTTAAATTTCTATACTGCCCTCCTCACCGAAGGCGACTCACCTTCCCACTGAACTGGTCCCTATTGATCTACTTGCAATTTATTGCTTTCAAACGGCTAGGATCGGCAAGTAGAAATGTAAACAATTGCAATAGTAGCAATAACAATATCCATAGATTGTATCCAATAGTGGGGGGGGGGGCACAAAATCCTGTAAGGTTATAAAATGGTAAAGATTTCCCTTGCTTGAAAGCCAGTCGTATCCGACTCTAAGGTTCAGTGCTCATCTCTGTTTCAAAGCCGAAGAGCCAGCGCTGTCTGCTTCTGCAGACGTTTCTGTAGTCATGTGGCAGGCACGACTAGACACTGGAGCGTAAGGTTAGCCTTATATATATTATAGTTTTCCTCTTTCTTGTGCTTGAGGGACGAAAATAAAGCAGGCCCCTAGTTTTGGCCGGCATGCCACAGAGGCCGGGCTCCTGTCTCTTTAAGAGCAAGGCAGAAGTTCATCCGGTTGGGCTTGCTGAACAATCTCTACCTGTTGGAACCCACCTCCTAGCTCTTAAAGGGACAGGAACAGCGATGGGATGTAACAGGTTCTCACCAGTTCGCCAGAACCGGTAGTAACTTTCCCCAGTGTCCCAGAGAACTGGTAGTGGCTTTTGGGGGGAACCACCTTCGGGGCTTACCTTTTCACTGGTTCCCCCACTGCGCATGTGCACCAAGCACTTGGTGTGCATGCATGTCTACAGTGCTTGGCACATATGCACAGCCTCCTTGCTGTCCTCCTTGTTGTCCTTGTGTTGTGGGTGGGTTGAGGGGTGTGTGTGTGTGTATGTGTGTGCTTATTTTTATTTTATTTTATTATTTATTATTTATTCTTTGGCTCCACCCACAATGGCATGACATCATGATGTTGGCTCCTCCCACACTGATGACAACACGGTGGGGTAGTAAAAAATTTGACATCCCACCACTGGACAGGAACCCCGTTTTCGTCTGCAAGGTGGGCGATTGTTTTAAAGATCTGAAAGCTTAACTTGGCACCTTCTTGATTCTTTTAACTCCCTGTTTTTGGGTGGGTTTGAGCTTGGAAAGTCCTCCCCCCCCCCCATGGGGTGATGGTGTGGATTTATATTGGATATTGTGCCTGTTTTACAAATGAATCCTGCTTTGGATCTTGTCGTGTTGGATAAAGAGCATCGCCTTGGGCAGATATGTTTTCACAAAACCATAAACAAAACAAACAAAGAAACAAGGGCGTCCCTTTAAGATTCCCCAGTGAATTATGATTATTATAATAATAATTACTATTGTTGGCCGTGGGTTGTTTCCTGAAATGGCCACGAGGCAGCACTGCAGGGTAAGTTTTGAGCCGGAGCCTCCTTGGGGCGAAGCAGACTCACCTGTGCGGGCCTTACCTGGGCGGTGGGAGCCATAGGTAAAGGGAATTTGGGGGGAGAAGGAAAAGGGGAGGTCTGGGGTTCAGGGAGGATATTCCCTGCCAGGGGCTTCTTTTTGCAGCACTGTGTCTTTTCCTGATACAGGTGCCGGCCCGGCCGTGGGCCATTTCAGGCCCAGAATCCCTGCCCAGGCTGGGCCTTCACGTCGCTGCCTTCTGTGTGGCTTCCGGGGGTTCCCTCCGTCGTCCGTCCCTCCATTACAGTGTTCAATGGAGGCAGTTTATTTGTGAGCAAGATCTTTGATGAGCCCAGTTTAATTAATCAAACTTTGCCCAGGGTGGCTAACAAGGCATTAAAAGACACATAAAACATAATTTTGGACTGGCTGCTGGAGCCAAACCGAACCCCTGGACTTATTCTGTGGCTATGAACTTTAAATCTTTTTATTTTACTTTAAATACTGCCATAGTAAGAAGACAGA
This sequence comes from Furcifer pardalis, assembly GCA_030440675.1. Classification (NCBI taxonomy): domain Eukaryota; kingdom Metazoa; phylum Chordata; class Lepidosauria; order Squamata; family Chamaeleonidae; genus Furcifer; species Furcifer pardalis. Next base: position 43,376,129 of record CP126898.1, read on the forward strand.
TACAGAACATGCAAAACAGCAACGTTTGTTCCATTGTAGTCGTTCACCAAACCATCTCTTCAGTCCCGTCTTAGACTATATTCTCTTTTGTGCCTAATCCTGACATCTGTTCCTGTCCTGCATTTTGCTGCTATGAATGGCTTTGCTATACTGTATTTCCCAAAGTTAAGGTGTTAAAAATTCTTTATCCTGGGCGGTTATTTTGTAAATCTGGCACAATGATTGCCCAGGAACAAGACTGAAATTTGCAATTGATTCGGTTCATGTTTAATTGTGGGTTTTGCTGATTACCTTAATGTAGGACACGGGGAAATGCCATTATATGTGCCTCCGTTTTGCCATCTGTACACAACTAGGTCTCTCGTACAGCAAGAATACAAGTTTGCTGAGTTACCCGTATATGCCGGTGTACAAGACGACTGGGTGTATAAGACGACCCCCCAACATTTCCACTCAAAATATAGTGTTTGTTATATACTTGCTGTATAAGACTACCCCCTCTTCCGCACACCAAATAAAATGTAAAAGAACATCAGATTTGATTTCAACATGTTAATTTATATTCAAAAGCTTATGACATGCAGAGAAACTGTCACAAGGCTGTATGTTATCAAACATGTACAGTAAACATAAAACCGTGCAAGTTTATTAAACGTAATTTACGAAAGACAATTCACTGAAGCTGAATGGAACAATAAACCTATGGGAGCTGCCATGCTGTTTGGTTTCTAATCTGTTAACCATACTGGAACTGTCAAATGATAGAAGGAAGATAACAAATAGAGGGAGAAAGCAAGTGCCAGGCAAGTCCCTAGCAAGTTTGCTGGCGTGACAGTTTCCCTTTAAAAGCCTTCAAACTCCTGTTTGTCATCTGATATTAAAAGTTGTTATCTGATCCATCCCATAGGACCTTAACGTTATTGATGCAATTCTCCTCCCCAGATTGCTTAACGTTATGAGACTTAAGCGCTATCGGAGGTAAACGTTATCCAAGGTAAATGTTATCCGAGGTATTACTGTATTTTATCCAACTGAAGTGCACCCGGTGTACAAGACACCCCCCCCCCCTTTGGAGGCATGTTTTTCAGGGGTAAAAAGTCATCTTATACACCAGCATATACGGTAACTGACACTCGTCGTTATTCCTTCAATGGAAGTGGAAATTGTAGTGTTTTAATGAGTCTTTTTGTTATTTGTTTCTTCTTCTTCTAAATCTGCTTAGTGTTGACAGTGCAGAAATGCCCCACATCCTACCAGTTTGAGACCCGGGTATGGCATGACAGATTGAGTGCCCATCTCTGTCCCAGCTCCTGTCTAGCAGATCGAAAGCAGGACATTGCAAGCAGATAAATAGAGACCATTTGGGTGGGGAGAAAAAGATCTTGGGCGGGCTTGAAAAGAGCCTCATTCAGGCGTCCCCTGAGCGGAGTTTCTCCAGCAAAAGTCCTTTCAGCCCAGAATAATCTCTGACACAAAATTATTATTCTTAACTCCTTGGGTGCCAGGATCAGACCCAAAGGGATGGGCCTCCTAAGGAGGGCTGCAGAGTAGGGGAGGGTTTTGGACTCCAAGCCCCAGCATCCCCCAACACCACATGCTTTGTGTGTGTTTGACTGTTTGTGCATCCCCTGAATCGGAGCAGTTAAAATTCTCTCTACATTTTGGGTCCAGTTATTTCAAACATAAAACATGGATCCTTGTTGCATCTTAAAGGCCTGAGATGTTTTATTGAGCATAAGGTTCCCCACCCACAACCGGCCCAAAAACTTACACTTCCTCCCTCCCCTTTAGCAGCCACCGATGGCCAACCTCAGCCCTCCTGGTGCTCTTGGACTTCAATTCCCAGAAGCCCTGAGTCGACACTCCTGCGGATCAGGGGCTTCTGGGAACTGGAGTCCAAGAACATCCAGAGTGCCGAGGTTAGCCATCCCTGCTTGAGCTGAGCAGGCCCCCTTTCCATAAACGAATGGTCCTTTTACACCCTCAGGACAGGGGATCAATGGATGCGGAGGCCAAATAAAGTGGTCTAAAACCAGTGGTGGGATGTCAAAAAATTTACTACCTCACCGTGAGGTCATCACAGTGTGGGTGGAGCTAACATTGTGATGTCATGATGTCATGGGCGGGGCCAAAGAAAAAAAATACAAAAATACAAAATAATAATAAAATAACATAAATGCTCGCATGCACACACACCCCTCAACCCACCCACCCACCCACAACACAAACCCGTAAATAAATAAATAAATAATACATTAAAATACACCCGCCCACCCCAAGCACAAATCAACCAGAGCTTAAAGCTTATTCTGACTAATCTTTCTCACACTAGGTCAGATGGAAGGAACTACAGAATGAACTCACCACAAGATGGCTTCATTTTGGCACTTTTCAACTTTTCATCAGTTAAAGAAGTTAGGTACTAAGCAGTGATGGCATGTAACAGGTTCTCACCAGTTCTCCAGAACCGGTAGTAACTTTTCCCAGTGTCCCAGAGAACCGGTAGCAGTTTTTTTTTGGGGGGAACCAACTTCGGGGCTTACCTTTTCACTGGTTCCCCCACTGCGCATGCGCGCCTAGCACTTGGTGTACATGCATGCCTACAGTGCTTGGCGCATATGCACGGCTTCCTTGCTGTCCTCCCAAGCGGGGAGGAGGAAGAGAAACTGCTAGCCTGAAGCTCCCTATAGCCTGCTCCCCAGGGTAAGTGACTCACCTTTGGATGTGGTGTGTCTGTGTGTATTTTAATGTGTATTTAATACCTTTACATATAGTAAAATACTACCACAGTTCCTAAAAAGGCCTGGTGGCCTGGCTTGGGGTTTTTAAGCAAAGTCTTGGAGTTACCTCATCAATAAGCTACACCTGTGCTGTTCCAATTGGAGAACCCTTAAGGAGGTACAGCTGTTTTACATTTACATTAAGGCATAAGAGAACTGGTTAGGCAAAGACTTAGTACCAGTGGTGGGATGTCAAAAATTTTACTACCCCACCATGATGTCATCACAGTGTGGGCGGAGCTAACATCATGATGTCATGACATCATGGAGGGGCCTAAAGAAAAAAATAACTAAAATTTTTATTTATTATTTATAAAATAAAATTATTATAAAATAAAAATAAGCACACACACACACACACAACCCTCAACCCATCCACCCACCCCAAACACAAACCCATCACTTACCTGTTAGTATAAGTGCCTGGGCAGCACCATGTTGCAAGATGGATATGGTCATCATACCAGTTCTCTAGAATAATAAGACTTAATTTAAATGTAAAACAGCTGTACCTCCTTAAGGGTTATCCAATTGAAATAGCAATTGGAACAGCACAGGTGTAGCTTAAGGTATTAAATACAATTGTTGTTGTTGTTGTTGTTGTTGTTGTTGTTGTTGTTGTTGTTGTTGTTGTTGTTGTTGTTGTTGTTGTTGTTGTTGTTGTTGTTGTTGTTGTTCATACTTAGCAACCGCCCTCCTCACCAAGGTGACCCAGGGCGGCTCACAATTCATTAAAAACAACAACACAATAAAACACTCTAAAAAACATTCCTAAAAAAACCTCAATTTAAATTTTTTAAATCAAAATCTAAAAACTAATTGAGGGCAAGCAGGGCTTAAATCAACCAGCAGGCTGGGGTCATAGTCCCTCCTGCCCCTCAAACCTCCCCTGCCAGCCATATTTTTAAATTTTTCCTAAAGGGCAGCAACTCCATCTGGAGACGTAACTCCGTTGGTAGGAGGTTCCATAGGGCCAGGGCGGACACCGAGAAGGCCCTCTGTCTTGTGCCAGAGAGACGTGCCTCTCTGGCTGATGGAACAGCTAGAGAGCCTCTCCGATCCGCTGTAGTGGGACGGTCAGATGTTCTTGGGGTGAGGTGGTCGCTTAAGTATATTTTTAATTTATTTTTATTTATTTAGATTTACTATCCTGCCCCAATCAGGCGAATCTGACTCTAGGCGGCTTACAGAAAAGGGGAAAGACTATCCTGGCCCACTACCATGTAAGGCTTTAAAGGTAATAACCAGCACCTTGAATTTCACCCAGAGACATATAGGCAACCAGTGCAGCTCCCAGAGCAGTGGTGAGGCACGTGCATACCGCCCACACAGACACACCACATCCAAAGTTGAGTCACTTACCCTGGGGAGCAGGCTATATGGAGCTTCTGGCTAGCAGCTTCTCTTCCTCCTCCCCGCTTAGGAGGACAGCAAGGAGGCCGTGCATACGCACCAAGGACTGTAGGCGTGCATGCACACCAAGTGCTTGGTGCGCATGCGCAGTGGGGGAACCAGTGAAAAGGTAAACCCCGAAGGTGGTTCCCCCCAAAAGCTGCTACCGGTTCTCCGGGACACTGGGAAAAGTTACTACCGGCTCTGGCGAACTGGTGCAAACCTGTTGCATTCCATCACTGTCTCTCTCTCTCTCTCTGTGTCTAATTTGTCCCAATCTCTCTCTCTATACCACACTGCCAGGGGAACCAGAAAGCGTCAGGAAAAGAGGAGGGCCACAGAGGAGATGGATCAACTCCATAAAGGAAACCCAGGCTTGAGTTGGCAAGTACTGAGCCAGGGGGGCTCAAGAGAAGGGGAGGGGTCTTCTGGAGGCCCCTCCTTCAGTCCATGGGGTATCCTCTCATGAGGGTGCCTGACCACACATTGGGCAGTGCGTCTTTGGTGTGTTTTCCTGTATTAAATCCAACCCAACTCTCTCTCTTTTGGCTCAGAGGCTCCTGTTTTGTGTAGGCCACCCACACCCACCCGCACAAACACCCCTTCTGTCCCCCTTTGCCCCAACCTCTCTGGTGGGAAGGGGCATTGTCTAAATTAGACCCACTCGGGATCCTCCTGGTCTGCTCCCCCCTTTATTCCTCTTCATCTTGGACCTCCTTCTCTCCTTCCTTGCTTTAGGGGGTCTCTCTCTCTCTCCAACCTCCCTTTGGGCTTCCTGGGGATCCTCCGCGCACGTGCACGTGTGTGTGTCTCGTTATCCATATGCTTGACCCGAAAGTCTTGATCCCGGGCAGACCTCGACAGCAGTGCTTGGTGCGGCGGATGCGTGTCTGCAATCACACGAGCACATTTTGGGCCCCTGGAGTTTTATACTTCTCTTACTGAATCCAGCCAACACCCACAGGGAGGGAGAGAGGGAGGGAGGCCTTGGGTGCTTTTTTTGCTGGAAAGAAATTGCGGTGGGGGGAGAAGAGAAATGGTGGTATCTGTTTCAGGGTCTGGGGGAGGCTTACAGCCCCCCAACCTGTGGCCTTTGAGCGGGGCAGGCATGAAAGGGAGATTTCCTTCTTTCCCATAGGAGGGACCGAAGAAGAGTCCTGGGGTGCCTTGATGATCCTCTTCCTTCCAGGTAGGAAAAGGGGTGTTTGTGGGGTGTGAGGAGGGCTAAGGGTTCCCACCCTCCAGTTGCAGGACTCTCTTAGAAATCACGCCAGCCGACGGGGTGATGGATGAACTTCTTCTCCTTCCATTCTTCTCCTTCCTCCCCCCCCAGCTCCCCCTCCTGCCCTGCCTTGACTAGTGGGGTGTCTGTGTGGATGGGGGTAGGTGTGGTGGGGCGGTTGGGGTCTCCACCCGAGGAGCCCCCTTTTCCTTTCCTCTCTTCCGATTCCCCCCAAACCCCCCATTTATTCCGGCCCTGATGTGCAGAAGAAGTCGGACAGTTTGTGGGGGACAGAAGAGGGGGTTGGGGTGAGAGGGGGCAGTTAGGGGGGCAGCAAGTGTCTAGTCGAGGTCCCTGTCCTGGGCGCGGGGTTTTCTTGCCTTGGAGAAGTAGGGGGTCCTTTGGGGGAGGGGCCTTCGCCTTTTTTGGGGGGGAGTTTGTTGTTCTTTTGGCCCCAAGTTCACATCTGGCGAAAGGGGGGGCAAAGTAAGTCTCTACCCCCATTTCGAGCCCCCCCAGTCCGCCCACCCGCGGGGATAAGAGGGGAATCCCCAGGCTAGGTGGGCAAGTGGGGAGTCAATTGTTTGGGGAGGGCGAGGAGGGGGCTATGGGGATCTCTCGGGGAGATGACTGAAGACACGGAGCCAGGTATCAGGAGAATCGTCTAAAGTTTATTTTCTAGTCCCTATATTCATACATGAGCCAAGGTCTATGTGGCAAGGAAGAAGAGGAGGGGAGCTTGTGCAAGCAGGAGTTCGTGACCGAAATCTATTGTCCATCTGCCTGGCTCCTGTTGACATCGCCTGTGGCTAGGTCAGGATATGGTGTAAGAGGGTGTTACATGAAATTTTAAGATTCAAACACATCATTTTATTTAACTCTTTTAAAAAGTCACAATCAGAAAACCACTGTACACACATGGGCCAAGGTATGGAAAATGAGGGGAGCAGAGGAGCAGCTAGAACAATGATGCTAATCTCTTGTCTTATCTCCCATCTCCTGAAGCTCCAGAGATGACAGCTCAACAGAGCCTTTCACCTTAGATTGACACCAAGAGCCTCCCACCTTCTACAAAACCGAGCCCTGCCATTGGCGGAGAATGCTGAAGACAGGCTCCCCATTGGCCAAAGCACGCCTGGCTTTCTACTATGCGACTAGCCTCTCATTCATTCAGACTCAGAAAGGAAGCAATGTGACAATTTACAAACTGAAAAGAGACACTTTGTATCAGAACTTGCCTAAAGGAGATTTCCTCATCCAGCAAACAAAGATTTCTTCAGCAATTCGCCATTAACCTTTGTATTTGTAAATCGTCATGTGTACTTTTGGAAATTACTTCTGCACTGTTTAATTAAGCTTTTGTAACATGTAATCAAGGAGTGTAAAGACTCATTTAATTGCCCCAGCTTTAGTAAACAAACTTTGCTGCTGCACTCACTAATCCAGGATTAATTATCGATCAGTAAGAAATGTATAAAAATGTTGGGAAGTGAGAGGAACTTCAGCTCAGTCCTAGAATAGTATGGATTGAGCTCATGTGGGCATGATTTTTGCCAGAAGGATGAGGTATAGACTTCTAGTTTCATAGAAATGGCCACTATAAATTAGAACTCTATTTTATACCAATAAACCAATGTTTTTTCTGATTAAAATCATGCCTCGGTGTCAGTTTTTGGGGTTAATTATTCTCCACCAGGAAATGAACCAAGCCCTAAATTTTCAGGTAACAAGGGGTTATCAGTAGGGTTATCAATGACCTTTGATCAGAGACCAGGCCAGTGTAGTTATCAGGTGCCTATGAGTCTGGGGTAAAGAAACCAGGCCTAATGTGGTATGCCAGCATTAGGCATAATTTCTCTACAGACCTTGGCAAGGCTCGACCCGGATTTAGGCAGTATTTGTTTTGGGGGACCCCAAAAACTCCCCCTCCCCAAATAGTGCCTCTTCGGGCTCTCTAATGCTGTATTTTTTTATGACATAGGCAGGCATCTCCATGTCAAGATTACCAGGAACTGAATAGTGCTCAATCGCTGTGATGGCTCAGCGGGGAAAGAGCTTGTTAATTACTTGTGGCCTTAAACTGCTTAGTCTCAACGCCTTCGCGTGCTCGATTCCCCACCTTGGTAGGGCCCCCCAGTATTAGGGCTGTTCCAGGTAGGACAGGTAGTGGGGACCGGGAACAGAGAGAAGTTGTTTTTGCGGGCGCGACAGGAAAAATATTAAAAATCTTTTTCTTTTAGCGAAGCTGTGACTCGGACCCATAGAAGTCGGCATTACAGCCGCCCAACACACCACGCCACTGCTGGCTCTTCGTTCTGAGCAATGTTTTTGGTATCTTTGACTATATGAAGTCAGGAGAGGAGAAAGGGAAAAGACAGGATTCGAACCGGCTAACTTTGACTCAAAGCGTTTTTATTTCTAATGGAAACAACCACAACCTCGGGAGCAGTGGTAGGATGCCAAATTTTTTACTACCACACCGTGGGCAAAGTCTAATTTGAGGGCAGAGCCAATGATGTGGGTGGAGCTGACATCATGGGTGGAGCTGACGTCGTGGGCAGGACCATGTGACCTGGTGGGCAGGGCCAAAGTTGGTCATGTGACTTTTTAAAAAAATTTAGAATTTCAAAATAGATAATAAAAATATAACACTACTAAAACTAACAATATAAGTTTTCACATTATAAGACATAACAAAAAATTATGTTTATTTTTATGTATTTTCTATGGATTGAATTTTTTGTGACTTGCTGTTGTAAGTATAAAAAAATACAAAAAGGTAGTTAACATTTTGCATTTAATACTTAATACTTTAACAGTAACAAGAGGTACTTAAAACTAGATTTTGCTACAAGAGTTTTACAATATGAATGAAAAACTATAGAACTGTTTGAGAACTGCTGTACAGTAAAAACCCTGCATAAAGAGTGCTTCGCTTAGAGACTAACTTGCTTAAAGAGTAAACTTTCTCTGAATGCTCGCTTCACTTAACTACAAAATTAGGGTCTGCAATCCCCCCCCATCAGAAGTCACAATTGGTCACTTACAATGGTGTTTCACTTAAAGAGCAAACTCACTTAAAGATGAATTTAACATCTGACCAAAAATAAAACTTATTCTAGGTACAGTATGACCAAACTACTGCTTGATGGGCAACCTCCGGTTGTTGTCTTTTAGCGTGCTTAACAGACCGAGCATCATCAGCTGTGTTGGCTTCACAACCATCTTTTAACTGTAGGAATAGGATCCCACATATTTACAGGTAGGCCAATTATACCAACTGTCATTACGCTTGATATATTTGAAACAGTTAGGTAGTGGTGGGCAGCCAAAATTTTTACTACCATACTGTGGGCAGAGCCAACGTCATGGGAGGTGCCAACGTCATGACATCATGAGCGGAGCCAACGTCATGACGTTGTGGGCAGAACCGACGACATGGGTGCAGCCAAAGTAAAAAAAATAAAAATTCAGTAGACATTAAAATAGAAATAAAAAGCACATAAAAATACAAATTAAATAGACATTCTATAGAAAAAACAAACACATAAAAATAAAGACATTAAATATAAATAAAAACCATAGATATACAAATTAAAATAGACGTTAAATACACATAAAAACACAGGACATAAAACACCCACCCATCTCAACCGTTTAATAATAATAATAATAATAATAATAATAATAATAATTTTTTATTTTTAAACCAAAGCTTAAAACTTATTCTGGCTGGTCTTTCTCACACTATGTCAGATAGAATGAACTCACCACAAGGTGGCTTCATTTTGGCAGTTTTCAACTTTTCAACAGTTAAAGATGTTAGGTACTAAGTCTTTGCAGAATCGGTTCTCTAGGATAGTATGTCTTAATGTAAATTTAAAACAGCTGTACCTCCTTAAGGGCTCTCCAATGGGAACAGCAATTGGAACAGCATAGGTGTAGCTTATTGATGAGGGAACTCCAAGACTTTGGTTAAAAACCCCAAGACAGGCAGCCAGGCCTGTTGGCGTGCATGCATACCAAGTGCTTGGTGCGCATGCGCAGTGGGGGAACCAGTGAAAAGGTAAGCCCCGAAGGTGGTTCCCCCCAAAAGCTGCTACCGGCCTGGCATCATGATGTCATGGGCGGAGCCAATTTTAACCCTTTAACAGCCAAGTGCATAATGCTCAGAAGGAGAAGGATTTGGGAGCTCTTGTAGATCAGGAGCTGAATCTGAGCCCAGAAGCTGCAGAGAAAGGCAGAGGCTGTTTTAGGCTGCGTTATCAAAAGCCTCGTATCCAATACACGGGAGGTCATCTTTACCCCCCTCTCTCTGGCACAAAGGTCGGGCCGGAACCAGATTCCAGCCTCCAGTTCAGGACCAACACCTTAAACCAAGAGTGGCCAAACATTTTGGCCCATGGACAAGTCACATGGTTCATCTGGGCTGGTCACGTGGTTCCTCCCACCAGAAGGTGAAGCAAAACATGCCTGGCAATCTGTTGTGTTTTGCCACAGGACGGGATAGATTTTAGGCTGCCATTTTCTCTGCAAAAAACCAGGGGTGCCGAAAATACGGCTTCATTTTTGGCCTATTGTGAACTTGTGGGTCTCTTGAGAGCCCTTTTGAGGCAGGGGTGCCCAAACTACAGCTCGTGGGCTGGATCTGGCCTATGGGCCATAGTTTGGACACCCCTGCCTTTCACAGGATGCCACATGGGTGCTTTATTTCTGTTCCGGGGGCAGCATGGGCCTGATGAAGTGACACATGGCCGTCTCTGCGGCCTGTGTGGGCACGCATGTTTCTGGTGAGGCCTGAAGGGGGCGGAGCGGGAAGAGCATAGCAGTGTAGTAGTTGGAGATGCTTGCTCCGCCCCTCGCTCTCCGCCGTGATTTCTGTGTAGGAGTGCGGCTGTGACCCAGCTATTTCCAACTGCATCATGTAGTCCTCGCCATCTTGAAGCAAAAACACACTGTTCTAATTCTCTGCTCCTCCAAAAAGAGGGGGAAAAGGGGGGGGGGATCACAATACAAAAAAAAAAGCCAGAAGTCCAAAGTTCAGTTCAAAACCTTTTAAGTTATATAATTATCTTGTCCTTATCATTAGGAAGAAAAGAGAAAAAGTTGGCAGAAAAGGCAGAGGCAACTCACGGCTTTCGACTCCATTCAGTTCTGTTCAGTTCCAATTGCAAAACACAGCGTCACAGAAAACAACAGCTTTCAAGTCAATAGTTTATGGTACTCCCTTTTTCATTTGGCTTGCTTTCCAATAGAACAATGCAATATCCAAAACAGTCTGTCCAAGTACGAGAAGAAAAAAAGAGAAGAAGGGAAAAAACACTCTAAAGAAACCACAGATCCGTTTGTTGTTCAGTCGCACAGTCGATTCCGACCCTCTGCGACCCCATGGACCATTGCCCGTCAGGCACTCCTGTTCTCCATCATCCCCCTCAACTCGCTGAGCTCTGTGCCCATTGTCTCCACAATACCATCTAACCATCTCATTTTTGGCATTACCCTTTTTGGGGATTGGAACATATACTGATCTTTTCCAATCCTGTGGCCATTGTTGTGTTTTCCAAATCTGCTGGCATAAAGAATGTAATAATTTGATTCCATCATCTTTTAGGGCTTTGAAAAGTTCAATCTGGATACCATCATCTCCATTGGCTTTGTTGTTTGCTGTGCTTTTTAGGGCCTTTTTGACTTCACTCTCTAGGATGTCTGGCTCATGTTCAATGTTCTCATCATTGTGATTATCAGGGGTGTTGAGGTCCTTTCTGTAAAGTTCCTCTGTGTACTCTTTTCATCTTTTCTTAATCTCTTCTGCATCTGCTAAATCCTTGCCATCTTTGTCCTTTATCATGAATTTTACAGCACTGAGCAATATAAGCAGGCTAGAGTACACAGAATAGAAATGATTTTTAAGAGGCCTAACAAACCAGGCTTACTCCATCTTGGACACATTAGTGAAATGGGGTCTTCCGATGACAGGAGGTTCCCCCTTATGATTTCCCTTCCTGTCATTTGGGCCCATTATTACAGGTCCTGCACTCCTGGCTGATGGCGAAGGGGTCCTGCCCCTCCCATCCAATTGACTCTGTCAAGTATGAAATGCTATCATTATGTGTTTCCAAAGGGTACAGCAGAAGACCTTCCTCAAAGATTGTGGTGGTTTTGAACCACAATTGGACTTACAATGGGTAAGAGCAATTTTGCTGTGCCAGCTAATCTTCCTCACACTAGGTCAGGCAAAAGGAACTGCAGGATAAATTCACCCAAAGGTGGCTTCATTTTTGGCCTAGACAAGGAAGAAGAAAAATCCTCTCCCAATTCCAAGCCGCCTTTCCCCAAGTACATAAACATGCCCAGTTTCCTTAAGGCTTTAGAGGTTTTGGTTCCCTATCAACCTTCGTGCCATCCTGTGAACTTGTGGGTCTCTTTAGAGCCCTTTTGAGGCAGGGGTGCCCAAACTACAGCTCATGGGCTGGATATGGCCTATGGGCCATAGTTTGGGCACCCCTGCCTTAAACAGCATGCCACATGGGTGTGTTTTATTTCTGCTTCCGGGGGCAGCATGGGCCTGATGAATTGGCATCAGGCACCAGATCAAGCCAGGCTGTAGTTTGGGCACTCCTGATAGAAGCAGATAAAATGGCAGCCAGAGATCTACCTCATCCCGTTGCAAAACAGAGTGCAAGGCACGTTTTAATACCGCTTCCGGTGAGAAGAACCATGTCACTGGGCCATGGCACAAAAGGTTTTGGGTTTACTGGCACTCCAGATGTTGTTAGACTTGGTGGAATAGCTATTCAAATACAATCGGGAAAGGATTCAATGCTGCTTGGTAGCAGATGCTTCATAGGTGACATATACGATGGTCAACAGAAGTATTTTTAGCATTATGTTTGTATCCTGCCTTCTCCAATCAGTTCTGCAGAAATGTTTCTTGCTAACAAAAAGGATTTTATTTTTCCAGTCCCTTGCGTCTCTTTTTAATTTGGGTTTATTACACATTTCATTTTTTTACTGAAGTTTTAAAGAATTAACAAAAATACTAACAATAACAAAAAAGATGAACAAACAACATACAGTCATACTTCGCATAACGAATTCAATTCGTTCTGCGAGACTACTCGCTATATGAGTTTTTCACTATGCGAGTCGGACTTTCACTAATGAAAAATTTGCATAACGAGCGTTTCAAGGGGGAAAACTTGCATAGCAAAATTTTTCTGGAGGGTATCTTGTTTGGATTTGTATGGAGAAGAACAAATGCTGTCAATTGCCAGATCTCGGCGCCAGTCACGACACCAGACTCCATTTGCCAGGTCTGGTCCTTTATAAAACGATACGCTTTCTCCTATGCTTCCTTCAGTCCTCTACTTCAAGCTTTCTATGCTTCCATCTAAAGTCAGGGTGCCCAAACTGTGTGGCCCACGTGCTGATCGCATGGTGTCTCCCACCGGAAGCAGAAGATAAACATGCCTTGCAGTCGGTTTTGCAACAGGTTGAGTTAGATTTTAGGCTGCCATTTTCTCTGCTTAAATCAGGGGTGCCCACCCTATAGTCTTTGGGCAGGTTCCGGCCACGGACACCAGTTCATCCAGCCCACACCACCCTCATCGCTCCTGGAAGTGGAAGTATAATATGCCCATATGGTAATTTAATGGCTTCTTGCTTGTGTGCATCCTATGATATGAACTCATGATATGAATTCTGGGATGTATATTATTATTATTATTTATTGCATTTGTTACCCCGTCCCAATTGGGTGAACCCGACTCTGAGCGGCTTACATCAAGGTTAAAAAATTGGATAATCTATATTAATGCTATTTATACTTAAAACTAACTCTAAAAATCATAAACAGTTTAAATAGTGTACAAGCTGCACACAAATTATATAAAATTCAGACCCAAAAGGGTGGCAATCCATTAAATAAGCCACCTAACATGAGAGCCCACATTCCTGGGTCCCCATACCTGTCCTGCCAGCCAGGTTTTTAAGCCCTTCTGGAAGGGCAGGAGCTCTGTCTGAAGGCGCAGCTCAGTGGGCAGGAGGTTCCAAAGGGTTGGGGCGGACACGGAGAAGGCTCTCCTCCTAGTGCAGGCGAGGTGCGCCTCTCTTGCCGATGGAATAACAAGGGAGCCTCTCCGATCCGCCCTGGTGGGACGGACAGATGTTTTTAGAGTGACGCGGTCTCTTAGGTATACTGGCCCACTACCATATAGGGCATTAAAGGTAATAACCAGCACCTTGAATTGCACCCGGAGACATACTGGCAACCAATGCAGCTCCCGGAGCAGCGGTGAGGTACGAGCATAACGCCCACACCCCACCACTACCCGGGCCGCCGCATTTTGGACCAGCTGGAGTCTCCGGATGGTCATCAGGGGCAGCCCCATGTAGAGCGCATTACAGTAGTCAAGTCTGGAGGTGACCAACGCATGTGTGACCATAAGCAAGGCGTCCCGGTCTAGGAGTGGGCGTAACTGGCGTATTACACGAATTTGTGCAAAAGCCCTCCTGGCCACGGCTGCCACCTGCTCTTTGAACAGTAGCCGTGAGTCCAGGAGGACCCCCAGATTACGCACCGGGTCTGTTTGGGGCAGGACTGCCCCATCCAGAACCAAAGTTGGCAGCTCCTGTGTTAACACAGGGCCCCTTACCCACAGCCACTCAGTCTTGCCGGCATTCAGCTGTAGCCCGTTGTCCCCCATCCAGACCTTAACAGCCTCCAGACACCTGGAAAGGACTTCCACCGCACCGCTTGGGTCCCCATGGGCCGAGATGTATAACTGGGTATCATCTGCATATTGATGATGCCTTACCCCGTGGGAACGGATGATCTCACCCAGTGGCTTCATATAGATGTTAAATAGGAGAGGAGAAAGTACCGGGCCCTGAGGCACCCCGTATTGCAGGGGTCTGGGGCTGGACTTCTCCTTCTCCAGACACACCGACTGGGTCCTGCCCCTCAGGAATGAGGAAAACCAGGACAACACTGTGCCCTGGATCCCCAGACCTTGGAGCCTTCCCAGAAGGATGCCATGATCGATAGTGTCAAAAGCCGCTGAGAGGTTGAGAAGAGCAAGGACAGACGGATCCCCTCCATCCCGCTCTCTCCAGAGATCATCCACCAATGCGACTAGTGCAGTTTCAGTACCATATCCGGGCCTGAATCGTGACTGAAAAGGGTCCAGATAATCCGCTTCATCCAGGACCTCCTTTAACTGCTGCACCACAGCCTTTTCCAAAACCTTACCTAAAAAAGGTAGGTTGGACACTGGACGGTAGTTAGTAAGTACCGTGGGGTCGAGGGATGGCTTTTTTAAGAGGGGATGCACTAAAGCATGTTTAAAAGGTGCTGGAAAATGCCCCTCCTTTAATGAAGCGTTAATAATCGCCTCGACCCAGCCGTGATTTAGCTTCGACCGGATCTGAGCAATTTTCTCCGCCAGATAATCAGCAAAATCCTCAGCCGATCCCTGCCACCCAGGGCCCGTCCCCCCTCTACCGCGGAGGGACCTGGTCACCCGGAACAAGGCTGCTGGGCAATTATCTGCGGAGGCAATAAGGGTGGTGAAGTATTGTCGCTTCACCACCCTCATCGCCACTAGGTAGTCTTTAATAGCTGCTCTAACCAGTGTTCGGTCAGACTCGCTCCGAGTCTTCACCCAGCGGTGCTCTCGGCGTCTCTTAGTCCGTTTAAGCTCCCTTAGTTCCTCTAAAAACCAAGGGGCAGATCGATCCCCACGGACTCGGAGAGGCCGTAGTGGAGCGATTACGTCCATGGCTGCCGTCGCTTTCTTGTCCCAAGCGTCGACAAGGGCCTCAGATGAACCGCTTTGCAGGTCAAGAGGACAACACCCCAGTTCCCTCTGGAATCCTTCCGGATCCATTAGTCGCTGGGGGCGGGCCCATTTAATTGGCCTTGCCTCCCTACGGTGGAGTCCAGCCCCTAGGAAGTCTAGAGTCACCAGATAGTGATCTGACCATGGCACAGGGGTGATATCTAATTTCTGTAATTTCAGATCACTTTGCCACAGCTCCGATAAAAAGATTAAGTCCGGGGTGTAGCCACTGCTCCTGGTAGGACCCTGAATTACCTGGGTCAGGCCCACGGTTGCCATGGAAGCCATGAACTCCCGAGCCACCTCTGAGCCAGTCCCCAATGACGGCAAATTGAAGTCCCCCAGGACCATCAGCCTGGGGGTCTCGAATGCCAACATGGAGACCGCCTTGAGGAGCTCAGGCAGGGAATCTGCTACTCTGCAGGGAGGCAGGTACATGAGCAAGACTCCCAACTGACCCTTAGGGCCCACACGCAAGAACAGGGCCTCACAACCCGGAATTTGTGGAGCCGTGGCCCTGGTGACTCCCAGTGACTCCCTAGGTATCACGGTGACTCCACCGCCCCTTCCCCTCTCCCTAGGCTGGTGCCAAATACCGAACCTGGCCGGGCATAATTCAGACAGAGGAACCCCATCCTCTGGCACCAGCCAGATTTCGGTGATGCATGCCAGATCAGCCCGCTCCCCTAAAAAGTTATCTGCAAGCAGAGGGGCCTTATTGCAGACTGATCTGGCATTTACCAGCAGCAGCCTAAGGGAGGGGTCACTCTTGACCGTCTGCTCAGGGCCCAGAGGTGTAGCCGGGGGGGGGGCAGAACACAGGACAGCAACCAAACATCTGACCCGTGTTCTCCGAATGCGCCCCGCCCCTCGGCTCCCGTCGTAACACCCCATGCCCATTACCACACCAATTTGGGCCCCATGGAAACCCCCAGACCCAACAGGCAGAGCCCAATCCCTACCCTCTGGCTGGCAGGTTCTTCCTTGTATCCCCCTATTCACATTCTCCCAGACCTGCTCCTGGTGCTGCCCATCCGCCGTTGCTCCTAGTACTAATGATGATGGTAGGGCCAAGGGGGCCTGGTTTGAGGACAGGTGCTGGTGATTCTGGCAGTGGCCATAGCAGCAGCCGCGGCAGCAGCCGCGACGGCCTCTCCACCCATCTACAAGGGTCTCGACCCGTGGCGGTACTGTTGGGGCCAAATAACATCCCTCTGCAGTTTTTAAAACCCCCGCCTCAGCGGAGAGTGGAGGCAGGTTCTGGTGGTTCCGGCCGTGGCCATAGCGGCGGCTGCAGCGGTCTCTCCACGGCGGCGTTGCTGGGGCCAAGCAGCCCTGTCCCGCCGCAGTTTTTAAAACCCCCGCCGAGGCGGGGAGTGGAGGCAGGTGCCGGTGGTTCCGGCCGTGGCCATAGTGGCAGCCGCAGCGGTCTCTCCACGGCGGCGTTGCTGGGGCCAAGCAGCCCTGTATAGCAAGAGTTTTAGGAAGACAAGCATTTCCTACTTCTGGTATTTAAAAGGCTTCTCTCCTGCGTGGGTCCTGTGATGTGATGCAAGACTACCACTGTGACGAAAGCTTTATCCACATTCAAAAAATTTAAAAGGCTTCTCTCCTATGTGCGTCCTGTGATGTGCAGCAAGGTATGAGCGTTGACTGAAGCTTTTTCCACACTCCTGGCATTCAAATGGCTTCTCTCCTGTGTGCGCCCTGTGATGTGAAGCAAGTTGTGAACTTCGACTGAAACTTTTTCCACATTCAAAGCATTTAAAAGGCTTCTCTCCTGTGTGAGTCCTATGATGTGAAGCAAGGCTTCCACTGCTCCTGAAGCTGTTTCCACACTCCTGGCATTTAAAAGGCTTTTCTGTGTGGGTCTTGTGATGTGAAGCAAGGTCTGATCGTCCTCTGAAGCTTTTTCCACACTCCTGGCATTTAAAAAGCTTCTCTCCTGTGTGGGTCTTGTGATGTGAAGCAAGGTCTGAACTTCCTCTGAAGCTTTTTCCACACTCCTGGCATTCAAATGGCTTCTCTCCTGTGTGAGTCCTATGATGTCTAGGAAGGCTTCCACTGCGACTGAAGCTTTTTCCACATTCCAGGCATTTAAAAGGCTTTTCTCCTGTGTGGATCCTGTGATGTGTAGTAAGGTATGAGCTCTGACGGAAGCTTTTTCCACACTCCTGGCATTTAAATGGCTTCTCTCCTGTGTGGGTCCTGTGATGTGAAGCAAGTACTGAACTACAACTGAAGCTTTTCCCACACTCCTGACATTCAAATAGTTTCTCTATTGTGTGGGTCCTGTGATGTGAAATAAGCTGTGGAGGAAGGCAATGTTCTTGTTGGGTTGCTTGGCAGCAGGGTGGATCAAACTCTGTGCTGGGGGGGGGAGGGAGGAAGTGCTGTCATTGGGCTATTGGGCAAAGGGGTGGGACAAACTGTGTACAGTGGTACATTGTATTATGAAAATAATCCGTCCCCAGAAGCTCTCCTTTGAACGTTCTTTTTCGTTCTATGGGTGGGGAAAAGACGGGGAAGCCAGAAGAGAGAGAGTGAGAGTGAGAGAGGGATATGCAGGAAGGATCATCATCTCCAGTCTCTTGGCCTTGCCTTGGCCTCTTGCTCTGCTACTTGCCTGGTGCCTTCCAGCCCTGGTCGCGCTCTTTGTGGCAGGCCGGTGTTCCTTGTCGGGAGCACATGAGCTCTCTTTCTTTTAGCTATACCTTCATTCCACCACCATCACCCCCGCACACGTGCTCCCAGGGCTGGGACCAGGGCTTCTGAAAGTGGTCCCCACCCCAAAATAAAGCCCTGCTGACCCCAGCCCAGCATCGGGTTGAGCAATGCGTGGGTTGGGCTGTGGAGGAAATCCTTTCATGTCTCCGGAACAAGTTGAGAGGTAAGAAATCTCCTGCCCTTGGATCAGTGGCATGTATGTGACAGACCCCGGGCTGGGATGAGGGCTTGGGGGGTTGGGTTTAAGCTCTTTCCAAAGAACTTCTCCCCATAAACCCTGAACCCGACCAACCAGGACATAACAGCTATACCTGGCCAGCTGCCTCAGAAGACCCAAAAAATCCATGCAGGGATATAAGAGGGAGGGCAGTAGAAATTGAGAGGGAGACTCAGCAAGGCTCATCTGCCGCCGCCGCCGCCCCCCTGGAACACCGGCCTGCCGCAGAGAGACTGACCACAGCTGGAAGGAACCAGCCAGCTCTTACCACTCTACGCTGGGCGGTGGGTGGATGTTGTTGGGTGAATAGAGGGAGATGCACTTGCGTGAGGGGGCTATCGGGGAGGAGAGCAGTGGTAGGATTGGTGGAATAGCTATTGGTGGAATAGCTATTGAAATACATTTGGGAAAAGATTTAATGGTGCTTGGTAGCAGATGCTTCATAAGTAACATACACGATGGGCAACAGAAGTATTTTTAGCATTATGTTTGTATCCTGCCTTCTCCAATCACTTCTGCAGAAATGTTTCTTGCTAACAAACAGGAATTTATTTTTCCAGTCCCTTGCGTCTCTTTTTAATTGGGGTTTATTACACATTTCATTTTTTATTGAATTTTTAAAGAATTAACAAAAATACTAACAATAACAAAAAAGATGAACAAATTTTTCACTATGCAAGTCGGACTTGTGGAAAAATCTGCATAATGAGCGTCTCAAGGGGAAAACCTCACACAGTGAAAAATTTTCTTGCTGGTATCTTGTTTGGATTTGTGTTGAAAACAACAAATGCTGTCAAATGCCAGGTCTCTGCGCCAGTCACGACACCAGACTCTATTTGTCATGTCTGGTCCTTTATAAAACACTATAATTCCTCCTATGCTTCCTTCATTCCTTTAGTTCAAACTTTCTACGCTTCCATCTAAAGTCAGGGTGCCCAAACTGCGGCCCACGGGCCGGTCGCATGGTACCTCCCACCAGAAGAAGATAAATGTGCCTTGCAGTTAGTTTTGCAACAGGATGAGTTAGATTTTAGGCTGCCATTTTCTCTGCTTAAAGCAGGGGTGCCCATCCTATAGCCTTTGGCCAGGATGTCCCCACAGACACCAGTTCATCTGGCCCACACCACCCTCATTGCTCCTGGAAGTGGATATAAAATATGTCCATATGGTAATTTAATGGCTTCTTGCTTGTGTGCGTCCTATAATATGAACTCATAATATGAGTTCTGGGATGTATAGCAAGAGTTTTAGGAAGACAAGCATTTCCTACTTCTGGTATTTAAAAGGCTTCTCTCCTGTGTGGGTCCTGTGATGTGATGCAAGGCTTCCACCCTGACTAAAGCTTTTTCCACATTCAAATCATTTAAAAGGCTTCTCTCCTGTGTGCGTCCTGTGATGTGCAGCAAGGTTTGAGCTCTGACTGAAGCTTTTTCCACACTCCTGGCATTTAAATGGCTTTTCTCCTGTGTGGGTCCTATGATGTCTACCAAGGAGTGAACTTCGTCTGAAGCTTTTCCCACACTCCTGGCATTCGAAAGGCTTCTCTCCTGTGTGGATCCTGTGATGTATAGTAAGGGATGAGCTACGACTGAAGCTTTTCCCACACTCCTGGCATTCAAATGGCTTCTCTCCTGTGTGGATCTTGTGATGTCTACCAAGGTGTGAACTTTGACTGAAACTTTTTCCACACTCCTGGCATTTAAAAGGCTTCTCTCCTGTGTGGGTCCTGTGATGTGCAGCAAGGCATGAGCGTTGACTGAAAATTTTTCCACATTCCTGGCATTGAAATGGTTTCTCTCCCGTGTGGGTCCTGTGATGTATAGCAAGGGATGAGCTACAACTGAAGCTATTCCCACACTCCTGGCATTCAAATGGCTTCTCTCCTGTGTGAGTCCTATGATGCTTAGCAAGGCTTCCACTGCGACTGAAGCTTTTTCCACACTGCTGGCATTTAAAAGGCTTCTCTCCTGTGTGGATCCTGTGATGTGAAGCAAGGCCTGAACTATGACTGAAACTTTTTCCACATTCAAAGCATTTAAAAGGCTTCTGTCCTGTGTGGGTCCTGTGATGTGAAGCAAGTAGTGAACTACAACTGAAGCTTTTTCCACACTCCTGGCATTCAAATGGCTTCTCTCCTGTGTGGGTCCTGTGATGTATAGCAAGGTGTGAACTACGACAGAAGCTTTTTCCACATTCAAAGCATTTAAAAAGCTTCTCTCCGGTGTGGGTCCTGTGATGTCTAGCTAGGCCTCCACCGCTACTGAAGCTGTTTCCACACTCCTGGCATTTAAAAGGCTTCTCTCCTGTGTGAGTCCCATGATGTCTAGCAAGGCTTCCACTGCGACTGAAGCTTTTTCCACACTGCTGGCATTTAAAAGGCTTCTGTCCTGTGTGGATCCTGTGATGTGAAGCAAGGCCTGAACTATGACTGAAACTTTTTCCACATTCAAAGCATTTAAAAGGCTTCTCTCCTGTGTGGGTCCTGTGATGTGAAGCAAGTAGTGAACTACAACTGAAGCTTTTTCCACACTCCTGGCATTCAAATGGCTTCTCTCCTGTGTGGGTCCTGTGATGTATAGCAAGGTTTGAACTACGACAGAAGCTTTTTCCACATTCAAAGCATTTAAAAAGCTTCTCTCCGGTGTGGGTCCTGTGATGTCTAGCTAGGCCTCCACCACTACTGAAGCTGTTTCCACACTCCTGGCATTTAAAAGGCTTCTCTCCTGTGTGGGTCCTGTGATGTAAAGCAAGGCGTGAACTATGACTGAAGCTTTTCCCACAGTCCTGGCATTTAAATGGCTTCTCTCCTGTGTGGGTCCTGTGATGTGAAGCAAGTAGTGAACTACAACTGAAGCTTTTTCCACACTCCTGGCATTCAAATGGCTTCTCTCCTGTGTGAGTCCTGTGATGTGATGCAAGGCTATCACCCTGACTAAAGCTTTTTCCACATTCAAAACATTTAAAAGGCTTCTCTCCTGTGTGGGTCCTGTGATGTATAGCAAGGCTTCCACTTCTACTGAAGCTTTTTCCACACTCCTGGCATTCAAATGGCTTCTCTCCTGTGTGGGTCCTATGATGTCTAGGAAGGCTTTCACTGCAACTGAAGCTTTTTCCACATTCCAGGCATTTAAAAGGCTTCTCTCCTGTGTGGATCCTGTGATGTGTAGTAAGGTATGAGCTCTGACTGAAGCTTTTTCCACACTCCTGGCATTTAAATGGCTTCTCTCCTGTGTGGGTCCTGTGATGTGAAGCAAGTAGTGAACTACAACTGAAGCTGTTTCCACACTCCTGGCATTTAAAAGGCTTCTCTCCTGTGTGGGTCCTCTGATGTTTACCAAGTTTTGAACTGCTACTGAAGCTTTTTCCACACTCCTGGCATTCAAATGGCTTTTCTCCGGTGTGAGTCCTATGATGTGAAGTAAGTTGTGAACTGCAACTGAAGCTTTTTCCACACTCCAGGCACTTAAATGGCTTCTCTCTTGTGTGGGTGCTGTTTTGTCTAGCAAGATGTACTTGTTTACTGACACTTTTTTGACACTCCATCTCTCCTAAGATTATTCTTTCCTGTTATTTTATGATGTCTTCCCAGTCGAATACCAGCTCTACACTCAATATTTGCAATTCTGCAAAAAGATTGAGAAAGGATCAACAGTTACCTAGTTTGAGGAGCAGATACCCAATGAATATTCAGTATTTAATTTTATAAAAACAACAATTCTGCAGACTGATAAAAGAATCAATTTGGACTAGGATCTATTCTAGGGCAAACCTGTTGCACATGTGCCAGAACCCTCTCCATAGGCACCCATGATGCCACCCCAGGACAATAATACCTCAAGTAACGAAGGCATTTCAGAACAACAAAAATGGTACAATTAAAGGAAATCGGGGAAATTGTGCTCTAAACAACAATTTGATTTTTTTTCATTAGCGAAAACTTTTTGCAAGGCTGGCCATTCTTTCAGCTTCCTGGCCAGCCACCGTCACTTCCCACAGTGGTTGGGTGGGACATTTTCACTATGGTTCTGAGGTCTGGTTGTAGTGAATCCCTGCAAAGGCAATAGGGGATTATGAGGTAAGCTTCCCTCAGAAGAACTGACCAGCCCTGGCCGCGTACCTGCTACTTGCCTGCCTTCTTGCCTTACACGAAAGATATAAAGTTAGAGGCTGGAACAAGACAGGGTTGTCCGCTATCACCAACGCTATTTATAATGGCTATGGAACTTTTAGCAAATACAATAAGAAACGACAAGGCAATAATAGGAAAGGAAAATAATAAAATAAATTTATATGCAGACGATACCTTAATAATAATGAAGCAGCCTATGAGAGCAATGGATAGGATACAACTACATTTAAATACATTTGAAAAAAATTACTGGACTGAGAGTGAATTGGGACAAATCAGAGATGATAGTATTTAATGGTAAAAAACATCAGGACATAAATAAGGAAAAATACAGAATACAAATAAAAAATAATTTGAAATATTTGGGTATACCGGTAATTATTTCAAATAAATTGGGAGACCTGAAAGGTCTAAACTATGATAAACAGAAGAAGGAAATTGAGGATAAGATAAAACAATATCAAAAATTGAATCTATCTTGGTTTGGTAGGATAGCTCTTTGTAATATGATGTTGGTACCGAAGGTAAATTTCATATTCGAAACACTCCCGATCAAAATAACTGAGAAGGAGTTGAAAGAGTTTCAAAGCAAATTAAATAATTTTTGTAATGGTAAAACGCAGAGCAAGAGTTTCAAAAAATTTATGGTATGTACCACAACAAGAAGGTGGGTTAGGACTGCCAAACCTTAGAAATTAGTATAGAGCTTTTCAGGCAAAAAATGTTGTACGGATTTTGATGAGGGAGGAGACAGTATGGCAAAGTACAGAGATGAAGGAATTGGCACAAGTGGGAAATTCAATTTTTTTGGATAAAGGGGTTAAAATAAAAGGAATTAGTAACAAAATGATAAAGACAACATTGGAAGAATGGAAGAACTTGAAGCAGGAACTGGCTCCGGATATATCCCCGATTATTGAGCTTCAAGATATCAAAACTTTTCCTATAAAAATTGATGCAAAAATTATTAAAGTTTTATTGGATAACGGGGTCACATTGTTAAAGGATTGGATAAAGACATGTAAAGATAGGTCTAAAAAGGAAGAATTGTTTGCTCAGTTAGAACTGAACTGGTTTCAACGTATAACTATCGAGAAATGGAATAATAAATATTTGCAAGAAATATCTTTTGATTGGAAAAAAATGGAAGAAAAGAATCATGAGAACTATGTCTGTAAGAGTAAAAGAGCATAATTACAAATTGTTATAGATATGGTATCTAACCCCAGCAAGGTTGCATCAAATAGATGGGAAAATAAGTAATAAATGTTGGAGATGCAAATATACAATGGGAACATACATACATATGTGGTGAAGTTGTAAAGTGGTGAATGATTTTTGGAGAAAAATTGAAAGGGAAATAACAAATATTATGGGATTGCGACTAGAGCTGGGATCAGATAAGGTGTTATTGATTGATGTTAACAAATTCAATGTAGATAAAGATAAGAAAGACTTGATATCAATAATGTTAACATCAGCTAGATATTGTATTGGAAGGAATTGGAAAAAAGATGTTTCCTTAAAAATGGAAGATTGGTATAAAGAAATGGGGGAACTGGCACTAAATGACAAACTAACATGGGAATTGAATGTCAAGAAAGGCATAGTTCAAGAAAATAGATTTTGGAAAATATGGCACCCTTTTGTAGAACAATCATTGTATAAAGACAAAGGTATAAAGCCAGTACCTGATCACATGAATTTTTGGAGGATATAAATCAGGCATGACCAAACTATGGTCCACGGGCCAGATCCGGCCCACCAAGTCATTTCATCCGGCCCCCGACATGAAATAAAAACTCTAATCATTTTATTTTATTAAAAAAAATTGGCGGACTTTTTTTTGGCGGAAGGATCACAAGTCAGTGAAAGCAGTGAGTTGGCTAGTTCCTTCCGCCTGCTGCCTAGTATTACCACTTCTGCCGAATCTACTTTAGAAATGCTGAGTCACTCCGCTAGGAGGTGATTCGGTGAATGGGTAGATAGAAGTGGGAGCACCCAGTGAGTCTTCTCCATAGAAACAAAAAGTAAGTTTCCACCTTTTTTCCTATGGGTGTCTTCTTTTAAAATTAAATTTATTGTTTGTGGGGAGTGCGGGGGGGGGGATTGTGTGAAAAAGCCTTGTTTGTTTTGTGTGTGCGTTCATTTGCATTTCATTGCAAAATGTATCTTAAATTTCTTGTTTGGGGCGGTGTGTGTGTGTGTGTGTGTGTGTGTGTGTGTGTGTGTGTGTGTGTGTGTGTGTGTGTGTGTGTGTGTGTGTGTGTGTGTGTGTGTGTGTGGTCGTCCAGGATCACAGGCAGTGCTTACAACTCCCCTTGTATATTGATCAGGTTCATAAAGCATAAAAGTCACTAGGGCTCTTTTTAATCTTTTAATTATGATGGGAATTGACTGATTTAAAAAATTTTAAAATCTTGAAAATTTAAATTTTTATAGTTGGGATTCTGAAGCTCTGGGATGATGGGGTTGGATTGTATTATGTAGTTTTTTGTGATGTTGTAAACCGCCCTGGGTTGCCCTGGCGAGGAGGGCGGTATAGAAGTATGAAAAACAAATAAATAAAGTTCTGGCCAAGAATTTATTTTATTTAATTTAATAGATTTTTTAAATTTTTATTTATAGGTTTATAAGAAAATAAGGTGTACATAAAGAGTAAACTCATACATAAAGAAAACAACTCTTTTACATATTCTGCAGTAAATACATACATGATGTATGTAAAAACAAAAATTCAAATGAAATCACACGTAAATAAACATTTATAATTCACCTCTGATAACTACTTTTAACTATTATTTTAATACATTTGTTTCCCTGCTTTACTATAATTCACACTTTTATTGTCACCCTTGTGTTATTTACATTGTCCGAGGGATTGTAACAGCTCATAATTTCCAAAAAGTACTTTGGTCTGGTACAGGAGTAATTTAATAGATTTATATACCACCCTATCCAAAGGACTCTGGGTGGTGTGCACAGTTAAAACCAATATAAAACAATTAAAAACCCTTAAAAACATAGCAGTATTACCCTGCCCCGGTGCCATTTATTATCTAAAAACAAATATAAAATTTTTCCCCAAACCCCGAGCCCTGTTTTGATCAACTTGAAAAAAAAAGCTGTTTTGGGTCAGGCCAAAATTGGATCCCATTTGGGACTTTCTGTAGAGTACAGTATTTGCTATTTGTGGATAGCAATTGCAATAGGAGGAGCAATAGCAGTGGTCAGAGTTTGATCCCCAGGTACTGCATGACAGAGTAAGCTCCCATCATCCATCCCAGCTCCTGCCAGCCTAGCCTTTCGATAACAAGAAACTGCAAGTAGATAAATGGGGGCCACTTTGGTGGGAAGGAAAACAGCGTTCCGTGTTTAGTCATGCCTGCCACATGTCCACGGAAACATCTGCAGACACAGACAGCACTGGCAGTCCCTAGAGTCGGATACGACTGGCTTTTGAGCAAGGGCGACCTACCGCCCCATAGCACTTAGTGCACTTTCTGGGCCATTCACAAGTTAATTAGCATTTTGCCCCCAACATGCTGGATACTCAAAAAAATCTGCTCACAATCTGAATTCGATCCCAAAAAATGCAAGGTTCACTCAGCCTTCCATATCCTTCTGGGGTTGGTAAAATTAGTATCCAAAAAAGGGGCTGGCTCCTCATTTTACTGACCTCGGAAGGATGGAAGACTGAGTCACCCCTTCGAGAAAGCCGGCTAAACAGAACCTCTCTGTTCAGGGTCTTTTCATTGCTAATTAAAATCCCACCTACCTGAAACTTTGGATTATAAAAGATCTGCCTCCTGACTCAGGAAGCAGATCTTTTAAAAGGCTAATGACTTTTCTTTGCTAATTAATATCCCAACTACCTGAAACTTTGGAACACAACAACAGCTCCTTGGATGCCACAATGACCAAGCTGGATGTGAGTTTCTAGGATCTGTCATATTTTTTAAAAGGACACTTTTAAAGGACACCACGAAGGCGGCGAAGGAGGAGCCGGCAGCAAAGGCGTTGGTGGTGGTGGTGGCGGCGGCAAGGCTGGGTGGATGTATGTACCATGGAGAGATAGTTCGGCCCTCGGAGCTTCTGATAAAATGTTATCCGGCCCCCGGGCCGAAAAGTTTGGGCACCCCTCATATAAATGAACTTGGTCCAATTGTAACCTTTTTCTAGACACTGTAAATAGCACAGGGTGTTGAAAGGTGAAGATTGTTAACAAGATAATGGAAGGATTGAGAGCAAGTTGCAAAGATTGTTTAAGTAACTGGTATTACGAAAAAATGTGCAAATAATTATGTGTTTGGATTTATATCTGTATGTGTTATTGTTATTTTTTTATTATGTTTTTTTTCTGTATGTGAAATTTTTTTCAATAAAAACAATAAAAAAAGAAAGGGCAACCGAACAACAAAAAACTCTGAGGGTGTGGCATGGTGGGCGTGGCCAGGCGGAAAGCCCTGCATTGTACCCAAATTAGGACTATTTGATCTCAAAAATTGGGTGGGCAGAGGGGCCAGGCGGAATTTCTGCTACCGGTTTATGGTGAACTGCGGCAAACCTGCTGAATCTTACCACTGCTCTCGCCCCCAATAGCACCCTCACACAAGCGCAACCCCTTCATCCCCCCCCACACAGTGGAGTTTGGCGACAGCTTCCTGATTCCTTTCCGCCTGGTCAGTCTCTATGTGGTAGGCCTTGGGGGGGGGGGCGAGAGACAGATGAGCCTTGCAGGGTCTCTCTCTCCATTTCTCCCAGCCACCCCCTCTTATATCCCTGCATGGGCGGTTTGGGTCTTCTGAAGTAGCTGGTCAGAGGCACCTGCAAAGTCCGTGCTGGTGGTGGTGTGGGGGGGTCTGGGCTTGTAGGGGAAGTTCCCCTCATTATGGGCTTGGACCAGGGCTTCGGAAAGATCTCCCCCCCTCAAAGCCCCCATCCTAGCCCGGGGTCCAGCTCATGCATGCGGCTCATCCCAGGGCAGGAGAAGCTGCTGCCTCTCATGCTGCTCTGGAGACATGAAAGGATTTCCACCACTGCCCTGAACCCCAACCTGGTACATTGGGCGTCCTGATGCAGGGCTGGGGGCAGAGCTTTTTTTCTTGGGGGGGGGGATCGCTTTCTGCAGCCCTGGTTCCAGCCCTGGTGCCAGCAAGGCGGGTGGGATGAGAGTGTAACCCCAATTTTGAATTAATATTTGTATTCTTACATGTATTTATATATTCAGAGGCTGCCGCTGGTCCAGAATGTGGCTGCTTGGGTAGTGATGGGATGCAGGCGTTATGCCCGTGCCTCAACACTGCTGGGAGAGCTGCACTTGCTCCCGGTGTGCCTCCAGGTGCAATTAAGGTGCTGGTTATTCCCTTTAAAGCCCTCTAGGGTAGTGGGCCAGGATGTTTAAGAGACCGCATCACCCCGAGGACATCTGTCCATCCCACCAGAGTGGACCGGAGAGGATCTCTGGTTGTGCCATCGGCCAGTGAGGCGCACCTCTCTGCCACTAGAAGGAGGGCCTTCTCTGTGTCCGCCCCGGCCCTAGGGAACCTCCTGCCAACAGAGTGACGCATATAGAGTTGCTGTCCTTTAGAAAAGGAGTAAAAACTTGGCTGGCGGGTCGGGTTTGTGGGATGGATGGAACAATATCCCCAGCCAGTCGGATAATTTAACCCCCTAGGCTTTTTAGCGGCCTTTTAGCTGTAACTTTTTAGTCTTAATCTTTTCAATCTTTTATTCAGTTTTAATTATTTTGATTGTTACTGATGACTTGTTGTGAATCACCCTAATTCACTTTGGTGAGAGGGGCAATAAACAAGTGTGATAAATAAAAAAATGATAAATAAATAAGTGATGGGGCGCCTAGGGGGTGGGAGAAATCCCATACATTCTCATGACCTCTGCCTGCCTCTGGGGGCCCCCAGGGAGGCCTGGGATGCGTCCCTGTCTCCCCCCCCCCGCCTGGAATGAGGGACCCCATTCCTCCTTCCCCTGGAGCAGCCATTTTGCCTGCCCTTCCTTTCCCTCCTTCTTCCCTTTCAGGGAGGCCAGGAAGGCAGGTAAGCTCCCCCCCAGGTTTGGGTTTCAGGTAACACAGGTAAAAGGGGGGCTCCTATCTAGGAGCGTCCCCCGGAAATTCAGGTAACCTCTCCCTGGTGTGACCTTAATAAACACACCCACACCCACATTTAAAACCAATTCCCTTCCTCCTGAATAGAGACACGTGGGAAATCGGCTTCGAAGGGGCTGCGTTCATCACCTTAAAAAAAAGGGGGAAGGGCAGATGTACCCCCTTCTTCCACCTCCCCCTCCTCTGGGAAATGGGAGTTTCTTTTCCCCTCCAAAAAATACCGCCTGGTGCACTTCCTGATCCCCCCCCTAAAATAAAAAGAGAGCAAAGAAAGGCCTTTCATGCAA
Source organism: Furcifer pardalis (assembly GCA_030440675.1). Lineage (NCBI taxonomy): Eukaryota > Metazoa > Chordata > Lepidosauria > Squamata > Chamaeleonidae > Furcifer > Furcifer pardalis. Next base: position 43,404,849 of record CP126898.1, read on the forward strand.
GGGAGGGGGAAGAAACACACACACTGAAGGCTTCAGAAACCTCCCCCCTCCCCAAATATAACCCTTCCTCCCCACCCTGCAACGAAATCGCCCCCCTTTCCTGCTCCTTTCCATGGGTCCGGAATGGCGGACATGAAGTCTGGCAAGGAAACAAAGAAAGAGGAGAGCGAAAAGGGGGGGGGGGAGAGACTCACCAAATCTCCCAGGGAAGGAGTAACGCCAGAGGCAGAAAGTAACTCTGCCCTTCCTCTGCCGGGGGGGGGGGGGATGTGGTCCCTCCCTCCGTTCCTCTGCTCTGGAAGGTAACGCCGTTCCTTTCCACCCTCAGCTATGGAGGAAAAGACACCTACAAAGGGGTGGGGGAATGGATAGACACACGTGGGAAAAGAGCCCCGCCTCTCTCTCCCCATTTCCTCCCTCTCTAGGAAACTCCCCTTTAACACAGGGGCTCCCAAACTACGGCCCCATGGGCCAGATCTGGTCCCCAACTCCATTTCATCCGGCCCATGCTGCCCTCGTCACACCCAGAAGTGCACGTAAAACACGTATTCCTTCCGCTTCCAGGAATGATGAGGGAAGCGCAGGCTGGATGAATTAGCATGGGGGCCAGATCTGGCCTGAGGAGGGCCATAGTTTGGGCATCCCTGGGTTAAAGGCAGCAGAGCAGGGAGTTTCCTAGAGAGGGAGGAAATGGAGTAGTGGAAGAGGTGGTGCTTTTTCAAGCCCAAATGGTCATTTCCCACGTGTCTCCTTCCCTTATGGTCGTCTTAATGGCGTTACATTCCTAAGCAGAGGAAAGAAGGGAGGGGCCACGTCTCTCCCCCACCTCGCAGAGGAACGTCGTTACCATCTGCGCCCCCTTGGGAGATTTGGTAAGCCTCCCTCTTTTCAAGAGCTCCCCGCCCCAATTCTGGACCCCTGGGCGGGAGGAGGAAGGGTGGTCGATTTCGGGAAGGGGAGGAAGGAGAAGGGCTTTTCTATGGGGACATTTCCGAACCTGAGATAAATGGGGGGGGGGGGAAGAGAATCCCCCTTTCCAAGAGGAGGGGTGCATCTCCCCCCCTTTTTAAAAAATACTTTGAACGCAGGCCTTTGCAAGGCAATTTCCCACTTGCCTCTATTCGGGAGGGGGGTGTTTTTAAAGTGGGTTCAAGATCCCATCATGGAGAGAGAGAGACACACACACACCCGCCATGCATGCCCCCTCCGTGCAAGGCAAGCAGCGCCCAGTGTGAGGGAATCTTGCATGCCTCCGTGAGTGTGGAAAGGGAAGGAGGGGAAGGGACTTGGCTCATATTTCCCCCCTCCCCATTGTTTCCTTTTCCAGACAAAGCCCAAGAAATCCACCTCCTCCCGGGGCCCCCCTTTGAATCTCTTCCTAAAGCTCAGAAAGATCAGAACTCAGGGCTTGCCAGGACTGGACAGGAACTCCTCTCTGTCCCCCCAGGAAGACAGGCGACCTCCCCTCCCACGCACAAACACACACGCACACCAATAGCGCCCTCATGCACACGCAACCCCCCCTAGGCCTAGTCCCATTCCCCCGACACACACCCCAGTGGAGAGCGGGAGCATCTGCCTGGTGCTTCCCAGCCCCATAGGTCTCTCTGCCTCAGGCCAGTGTTCCTTGTTGGGGGGGGGGGGGCAGATGAGCCTGGCTGGGTCTCTCTCTCTTTCTCCCGGCCACCCCCACGTCCCCCCCACCACGTGTGAACCCAGGTCTGGGACCAGGGCTTCTGAATGCAGACCCCACCCCCAAGAAAAGCCCCCAGCTCAGCATCAGCGCAACCAATGCTCCAGTTTGGGCCATTTTGCCCTTCCTCCACCCCATGGACCTTCCTGGTGTGGTGGAGGCGGTGGGTGGGGGTGAAGCACATGAAATGGCGCCTTGGGCCACAGGTGGAAAATCCCTGTTCTAATGAATCAGGATGGAGCATCCATGTTCCTCCACTTTCCTGAGCAGGTCACCTTCCCAGAATACACTGGATTTCTCATTTAAATGGATCCCACTGAAGTCTCTCTTTTTAATCAGAGGAGGCTTTTCTCCCCTCCCAAAACAATGCAGAGTTTTAGGTTTTAGGTTGATGCAGATTCTTTACACGTTTCTCGTTCATCTTCGTTCCTTCCGCAGACACTGGGGAAAAACAAAGGGAAGGTGGTGTGGATATCAGGACCACGTGAAGAAGAGTGGGCAGTTTTGAGGTTTGCCTTTTTATTTGTTTCCATGAGGACTTATTGTGCCTGCGGTGTGGTTAAGAAGCTCGCCTTGTTAGCTGGAAGGCTGGCAAGTTGGCAGTTTGAGACCCGGGTACTGCATGAGGGAATGAGCCACCTCTTACCACTCTACGCTGGGCGGTGGGTGGGTGTTGTTGGGTGAATAGAGGGAGATGCACTTGCGTGAGGGGGCTATCGGGGAGGAGAGCAGTGGTAGGATTGGTGGAATAGCTATTGGTGGAATAGCTATTGAAATACATTTGGGAAAAGATTTAATGGTGCTTGGTAGCAGATGCTTCATAAGTAACATACACGATGGGCAACAGAAGTATTTTTAGCATTACGTTTGTATCCTGCCTTCTCCAATCACTTCTGCAGAAATGTTTCTTGCTAACAAACAGGAATTTATTTTTCCAGTCCCTTGCGTCTCTTTTTAATTGGGGTTTATTACACATTTCATTTTTATTGAATTTTTAAAGAATTAACAAAAATACTAACAATAACAAAAAAGATGAACAAATTTTTCACTATGCAAGTCGGACTTATGGAAAAATCTGCATAATGAGCGTCTCAAGGGGAAAACCTCACACAGTGAAAAATTTTCTTGCTGGTACAATAGTACCCCGAATAACGTTATGACTTGGTTCCACAAGTCCCGTCGTTATCCGGTTTTTAACGTTGTACGATACATTGATTACACAATGTTAAAAAAAGCCCTGTTTCCCTGGAGGCTGCAGCAAGCCAGAACGTCGGGATTTGAAGCCTCCAGGAAGGTGGGGGAACTTTGGAAACAGCTTGGATCGGGTCACCCCACCTCCCTGGACCCGGCAGGGGGTCAGAGACCCCAAAATTGGTTTTTAAAAAAGTCCGTTTTTTTTTTATTACCAATTTTGGGGTCTCTGACACACACACACCCCCCCGGGTCCAGGGAGGTGTGGAGACCCGATCCAAGCTGTTTCTGGGCTTCCCCAACGTCCTCAGCCAGTGCAGCAAGCCAGAATGTCAGGGTTCCAATCCTGACATTCTGGCTTGCTGCAGCCTCAAAGAATTTCTGGATTTTCTTCCTTTTTATGCTAGCGTGGGGGTGAGGGGTGGTTGGGGGGGGGAGAAATACCCATCCACCCCCACGCTAGTATTAAAAGACTTATCTCCCTGGAGCAGGCAGGGGAGTTAGAGATCCCGAAATGGGTAAAAAAACGGACTTTTTTTTTACCCATTTCGGGATCTCTGATTCCCCCTGCCTACTCCAGCTAGATCAGAGGAGCTGATCTAAGCTGTTTCCAAAGGTTTCCTTTTTCCACTTCAAAAATGAGCTGTTTCTACTTCAAAAATAGCGCACATCGGCTCTAGGGAGGTCGGGAGACCTAATGTGCGCTATTTTTGAAGTTCCCACACACTGCTGCAAGCTACAATGAGTCAATGCAAGCTACAATGAGTCAATGCAAGCTACAATGAGTTAAACATCAGGCTTATCTTATCTCCCTAGAGCAGGCAGGGGTGCCCGAAATGAGTAAAAAAAAAGTCACTTTTTTTTTACCCATTTCGGGATCTCTAACCTCCCAGCCTGCTCCAGGGAGATAAGCTGCAGATAAAATAAGCCACCCTTCTGCTACAAAACCACACCCTGCCAGAAACTGTAACAAGCCAAAAACGTCAGGATTTGAATCCTGACGTTTTGACTCATTGTAGCTTGCAGCAGTGTGTGGGAACTTCAAAAATAGCGCGCATCGGGTCTCCCGACCTCCCTAGAGCCGATGTGTGCTATTTTTGAAGTGGAAACAGCTTATTTTTGAAGTGGAAACAGGAAACCTTTGGAAACAGCTTAGATCAGCTCCTCTGATCTCGCTGGAGTAGGCAGGGGGAATCAGATCTCAAAATGGGTAAAATAAAAAAGTTCGGTTTTTTACCCATTTCCGGATCTCTAACTCCCCTGCCTGCTCCAGAGAGATAAGTCTTTTAATACTAGCGTGGGGGTGGGTGAGTATTTCCCCCCCCAACCACCCCTCACCCCCATGCTAGCATTAAAAAGGAAGAAAATCCAGAAGTTCTTTGAGGCTGCAGCAAGCCAGAATGTCGGGATTCGAACCCTGACACTCTGGCTTGCTGCACTGGCTGAGGATGTCGGGGAAGCCCAGAAACAGCTTGGATCGGGTCTCCACACCTCCCTGGACCCGGCAAGGGGGGGGGGTTAGACCCCCCAAAATTGGTAAAAAAAAAAACAACTGACTTTTTTCTTTACCAATTTTGGGGACTCTGACCCACCCCCCGCCGGGTCCAGGGAGGTGTGGAGACCCGATCCAAGCTGTTTCTGGGCTTCCCCGACATCCTCAGCCAGTGCAGCAAGCCAGAATGTCAGGGTTCGAATCCCGACATTCTGGCTTGCTGCACTGGCTGAGGACGTCAGGGAAGCCCAGAAACAGCTTGGATCGTGTCCCCTGCCTGCTCCAGAGAGATCAGAGGACCCGATCTACAGCTGCAGGGTGTCTGGGGAAGCTGACGGGGACTCCCCTTCGGCTTCCCTACCCACCCACCCTTGCCTCCGCAGCTGTGGGGTGGCTGGGTAAGCCGACGGGGGAGCCCCCCGTCAGCTTTCCAGCCTCCCCACTCCTGCCTCCGTAGCTGCAGGGTGGCTGGGAAGCTGAACGGAGAACCCCGTTCAGCTTTCCAGCCGCCCTGCTGCTAAGAACGACTGTATCGTATAATGTTAAAATCGCGTTATTCGATACAAGATTTTTCCGAAAATCTTGTCACGTTATACGGTTTTAGCGCTATATGATACTCACGTTATACGGGGTATTATTGTATCTTGTTTGGATTTGTGTGGAAAAGAACAAATGCTGTCTATTGCCAGGTCTCTGCGCTAGTCACGACACCAGACTCCATTTGTCATGTCTGGTCCTTTATAAAACACTATAATTCCTCCTATGCTTCCTTCATTCCTTTAGTTCAAACTTTCTACGCTTCCATCTAAAGTCAGGGTGCCCAAACTGCGGCCCACGGGCCGGTCGCATGGTGCCTCCCACCAGAAGCAGAAGATAAATGTGCCTTGCAGTTGGTTTTGCAACCGGATGAGTTAGATTTTAGGCTGCCATTTTCTCTGCTTAAATCAGGGGTGCCCATCCTATAGCCTTTGGCCAGGATGTGCCCACAGACACCAGTTCATCTCGCCCACAGGCCACACCACCCTCATTGCTCCTGGAAGTGGAAGTAAAATATGTCCATATGGCAATTTAATGGCTTCTTGCTTGTGTGCGTCCTATAATATGAACTCATAATATGAGTTCTGGGATGTATAGCAAGAGTTTTAGGAAGACAAGCATTTCCTACTTCTGGTATTTAAAAGGCTTCTCTCCTGTGTGGGTCCTGTGATGTGATGCAAGGCTACCACCCTGACTAAAGCTTTTTCGACATTCAAAACATTTAAAAGGCTTCTCTCCTGTGTGTGTCCTGTGACACGCAGCAAGGTATGAGCGTTGACTGAAGCTTTTTCCACACTCCTGGCATTCAAATGGCTTCTCTCCTGTGTGGGTCCTGTGATGTGAAGCTAGTTGTGAACTACGAATGAAGCTTTTCCCACACTCCTGGCATTCAAATGGCTTCTCTCCTGTGTGAGTCCTATGATGTCTAGCAAGGCTTCCATTGCAACTGAAGCTTTTCCCACACTGCTGGCATTTAAAAGGCTTCTCCCCTGTGTGAGTCCTGTGATGTCTAGCAAGCTCTGAACTACAACTTAAGCTTTTCCCACACTCCTGGCATTCAAATGGTTTCTCTCCTGTGTGGGTCCTGTGATGTATAGCAAGGAGTGAACTTCGTCTGAAGCTTTTCCCACACTCCTGGCATTTGAAAGGCTTCTCTCCTGTGTGGGTCCTGTGATGTATAGTAAGGGATGAGCTACGACTGAAGCTTTTCCCACACTCCTGGCATTCAAATGGCTTCTCTCCTGTGTGGATCTTGTGATGTCTAGCAAGGTGTGAACTTTGACTGAAACTTTTTCCACATTCAAAGCATTTAAAAGGCTTCTCTCCCGTGTGCCTCCTGTGATGTGCAGCAAGGCATGAGCGTTGACTGAAGCTTTTTCCACATTCCTGGCATTCAAATGGCTTCTCTCCCGCGTGGGTCCTGTGATGTATAGCAAGGCATGAGCGTTGATTAAAGCTTTCCCCACACTCCTGGCATTTAAAATGCTTCTCTCCTGTGTGGGTCTTGTGATGTGAAGCAAGGTCTGAACTTCCTCTGAATCTTTTCCCACACTCCTGGCATTCAAATGGCTTCTCTCCTGTGTGAGTCCTATGATGTCTAGCAAGGCTTCCACTGCGACTGAAGCTTTTTCCACATTCCAGGCATTTAAAAGGCTTCTCTCCTGTGTGGATCCTGTGATGTGTAGTAAGGTATGAGCTCTGACTGAAGCTTTTTCCACACTCCTGGCATTTAAATGGCTTCTCTCCTGTGTGGGTCCTGTGATGTGAAGCAAGTACTGAACTACAACTGAAGCTTTTTCCACACTCCTGGCATTCAAATAGTTTCTCTATTGTGTGGGTCCTGTGATGTGAAATAAGCTGTGAACTTTGACTGAAGCTTTTTCCACATTCAAAGCATTTAAAAGGCTTCTCTCCGGTGTGGGTCCTCTGATGTCTAGCTAGGCCTCCACTGCTACTGAAGCTGTTTCCACACTCCTGGCATTTAAAAGGCTTCTCTCCTGTGTGGGTCCTCTGATGTCTAGCTAGGTTTCCACTGATACTGAAGCTGTTTCCACACTCCTGGCATTTAAAAGGCTTCTCTCCTGTGTGGGTCCTCTGATGTTTAGCAAGTTGTGAATTGCAACTGAAGCTTTTTCCACACTCAAGGCACTTAAATGGCTTCTCTCTTGTGTGGGTGCTGTTTTGTCTAGCAAGATGTACTTGTTCACTGACACTTTTTTGACACTCCATCTCTCCTAAGATTATTCTTTCCTGTTATTTTATGATGTCCTCCCAGTCGAATACCAGCTCTACACTCAATATTTGCAATTCTGCAAAAAGATTGAGAAAGGATCAACAGTTACCTAGTTTGAGGAGCAGATTTCCAATGAATCTTCAGTATTTAATTTTATAAAAACAACAATTCTGCAGACTGATGAAGAATCAATTTGGACTAGGATCTATTCTAGGGCAAACCTGTTGCACATGTGCCAGAACCCTCTCTGTGGGCACCCATGATGTCGCCCCAGGATAATAATACCTCAAGTAACGAAGGCATTTAAGAACAACAAAAATGGTACAATCAAAGGAAATCGGGGAAATTGTGCTCTAAACAACAATTTGATTTTTTTTCATTAGCGAAAACTTTTTCCAAGGCTGCCCATTCTTTCAGCTTCCTGGCCAGCCACCGCCACTTCCCACAGTGGTTGGGTGGGATATTTTCACTGTGTTTCTGAGGCCTGGTTGTACTGAATCCCTACAAAGGCAATAGGGGATTATGAGGTAAGCTTCCCTCAGAAGAGCGGACCAGCCCTGGCCGCGTACCTGCTACTTGCCTGACCTCTTGCCTTCTCCCCTCTAGTGGTCGGTGCTGGAGGCAGATGCGTGAAGAGGAGCTGGGATTAAGCTCCAAACCCAAATGGGGATAGGGCAGGTTGACCTCTTTCAGATTCCCTGGTCCCAGCCATGGGTACGCGTGCATGATAACATGGGGGGCCGTGACCCACAGCCACTCAGTTGTAGCCCCATTGTCCCCCATCCAGACCCTCACAGCCTCCAGGCACCTGGGTAGGACTTCCACTGCATCATCCAGATCACCACTGATGGGTATCATCTCCATATTGATACCTCACCCTGTGGGAATGGATGATCTCACCCAGCGGTTTCATGTAAATATTAGACACGAGAGGCGAGAGCACCGAGCCCTGTGGGAAGCCATAGTGGAGGAACCATGGGTTGGACATCTCGTCCCCCAAGAACTGGGTCTGTCCCGTCAGAAATGAGGCAAACTAGGACCACACAGTGCCCTGGATCCCCAATCCTCGGAGCCGTTCCAGAAGGATACTGTGCTCGAAGGTATCGAAAGGGGAGGAGAGACTACCGGCAGAGCTTTATAAAAATTTCAAAGAAGTGGCTATACTAAAATTGGTGAAATTGTATAATTATATTTTGGATGGAGGCCAGATTCCAAATTCGTGGTATAGATTTGTAATAGTATTACTACCAAAACCGGGGAAAGATTTGCAAAAAGTGGAATCATATAGACCAATTTCCCTAATAAACCAAGATGCAAAAATCTTTACAACGATATTGTCAGATAGGCTAAATAGTTTCATGAATCAATATATAAACAAAGAATAGGCAGGGTTCTTAAAAGGAAGATACATGGCAGACCTGACAAGAAGAGTACTAAATTTGATGGATATTGCAGGAAAAAAAACACTGTGGGTTTATTGGCATTGGATATTTTTTAAAGCATTTGATTCTTTGCAATGGGACACAATTAATGAAATGATTAAATTCTGTGGATTTGGGAATAAATTCCAAAAAACTATTGCTAAACTATACCAAAAGGGAGTAGCAAAGGTTAGAGTTAATGATAGTTACACGAAAAATATAAAGTTAGAGGCTGGAACAAGTCAGGGTGGTCCGCTATCACCAACGCTATTTATAATGGCTATGGAACTTTTAGCAAATGCAATAAGAAACGATAAGGCAATAATAGGATTAGAAAATAATAAAATAAATTTATACGTAGATGATACCTTAATAATAATGAAGCAGCCTATGAGAGCAATGGATAGGATACAACTACATTTAAATACATTTGAAAAAATTACTGGACTGAGAGTGAATTGGGACAAATCAGAGATGATAGTATTTAATGGTAAAAAAGAAGATCAGGATATAATTAAGGAAAAATACAGAATACAAATAAAAAATAATTTGAAATATTTGGGTATACCGGTAATTATTTTAAATAAATTGGGAGACCTGAAAGGTCTAAACTATGATAATCAGAAGAAGGAAATTGAGGATAAGATAAAACAATATCAAAAATTGAATCTATCTTGGTTTGGTAGGATAGCTCTTTGTAAGATGATGTTGGTACCGAAGGTAAATTTCTTATTCGAAACACTCCTGATCAAAATAACTGAGAAGGAGTTGAAAGAGTTTCAAAGCAAATTAAATAATTTTTGTAATGGGAAACGCAGAGCAAGAGTTTCCAAAAATTTATGGTATGTACCACAACAAGAAGGTGGGTTAGGACTGACAAACCTTAGAAATTAGTATAGAGCTTTTCAGGCAAAAAATGTTGTACGGATTTTGATGAGGGAGGAGACAGTATGGCAAAGTACAGAGATGAAGGAATTGGCACAAGTGGGAAATTCAATTTTTTTTGGATAAAGGGGTTAAAATAAAAGGAATTTGTAACAAAATGATAAAGACAAAATTGGAAGAATGGAAGAAATTGAAGCAGGAACTGGCTCCGGATATATCCCCGATTATTGAGCTTCAAGATATCAAAACTTTTCCTATAAAAATTGATGCAAAAATTATTAAAGTTTTATTGGATAACGGGGTCACATTGTTAAAGGATTGGATAAAGACATGTAAAGATAGGTCTAAAAAGGAAGAATTGTTTGCTCAGTTAGAACTGAACTGGTTTCAACGTATAACTATCGAGAAATGGAATAATAAATATTTGCAAGAAATATCTTTAGGAAGACAAAACAGAATTTGAAGAAATGATATTTAATTTAAGGAATGGGAAAATATAAATTAAAGGGATAGTGAGTAAAATATATAGGATACTGAACAAAAGGGGTAAATCACAAGAAATCCTGACAAATTTATGGGAAGAGGACTTGAATGTAAAAATTTCTGATACTGATTGGAAAAAAAATGGAAGAAAAGAATCATGAGAACTATGTCTGTAAGAGTAAAAGAGCATAATTACAAATTGTTATAGATATGGTATCTAACCCCAGCAAGGTTGCATCAAATAGATGGGAAAATAAGTAATAAATGTTGGAGATGCAAATATACAATGGGAACATACATACATATGTGGTGGAGTTGTAAAGTAGTGAATAATTTTTGGGGAAAAATTGAAAGGGAAATAACAAATATTATGGGATTGCGACTAGAGCTGGGATCAGATACGGTGTTATTGATTGATGTTAACAAATTCAATGTGGATAAAGATAAGAAAGACTTGATATCAATAATGTTAACATCAGCTAGATATTGTATTGCAAGGAATTGGAAAAAAGATGTTTCCTTAAAAATGGAAGATTGGTATAAAGAAATGGGGGAACTGGCACTAAATGACAAACTAACATGGGAATTGAATGTCAAGAAAGGCATAGTTCAAGAAAATAGATTTTGGAAAATATGGCACCCTTTTGTAGAACAATCATTGTATAAAGACAAAGGTATAAAGCCAGTACCTGATCACATGAATTTTTGGAGGATATAAATCAGGCATGCCCAAACTATGGTCCACGGGCCAGATCCGGCCCACCAAGCCATTTCATCCAGCCCCCAACATGAAATAAAAACTCTAATCGTTTTATTTTATTAAAAAAAATTTGGCGGACATTTTTTTGGCGGAAGGATCACAAGTCAGTGAAAGCAGTGAGTTGGCTAGTTTCTTCCTCCTGCTGCCCAGTATTACCACTTCTGCCGAATCTACTTTAGAAATGCTGAGTCACTCTGCCAGGAGGTGATTCGGTGAATGGTTAGATAGAAGTGGGAGCACCCAGTGAGTCTTCTCCATAGAAACGAAAAGTAAGTTTCCACCTTTTTTCCTATGGGTGTCTTCTTTTAAAATTAAATTTATTGTTTGTGGGGGGTGTGGGGGGGGGAATTGTGTGAAAAAGGCTTGTTTGTTTTGTGTGTGCGTTCATTTGCATTTCATTGCAAAATGTATCTTAAATTTCTTGTTTGGGGGGACTGTGTGTGTGTGTGTGTGTGTGTGTGTGTGTGTGTGTGTGTGTGTGTGTGTGTGTGTGTGTGTGTGTGTGTGTGTGTAACTCCCCTTGTATATTGATCAGGTTCATAAAGCATAAAAGTCACTAGGGCTCTTCTTACTCTTTTAATTATGATGGGAATTGACTGATTTAAAAAAATTTAAAATCTTGAAAAATTAAATTTTTATAGTTGGGATTCTGAAGCTCTGGGATGATGGGGTTGGATTGTATTATGTAGTTTTTTGTGATGTTGTAAACCGCCCTGGGTTGCCCTGGCGAGGAGGGCGGTATAGAAGTATGAAAAACAAATAAATAAAGTTCTGGCTAAGAATTTATTTTATTTTATTTTATTTAATAGATTTTTTAATTTTTATTTATAGGTTTATAAGAAAATAAGGTGTACATAAAGAGTAAACTCATACATAAAGAAAACAACTCTTTTACATATTCTGCAGTAAATACATACATGATGTATGTAAAAACAAAAATTCAAACGAAATCACACGTAAATAAACATTTATAATTCACCTCTGATAACTACTTTTAACTAATTTTTTTAATACATTTGTTTCCCTGCTTTACTATAATTCACACTTTTATTGTCACCCTTGTGTTATTTACATTGTCCGAGGGATTGTAACAGCTCATAATTTCCAAAAAGTACTTTGGTCTGGTACAGGAGTAATTTAATAGATTTATATACCACCCTATCCAAAGGACTCTGGGTGGTGTGCACAGTTAAAACCAATATAAAACAATTAAAAACCCTTAAAAACATAGCAGTATTACCCTGCTGCTGTGCCATTTATTATCTAAAAACAAATATAAAATTTTTCCCTAAACCCCGAGCCCTCTTTTGATCAACTTGAAAAAAAAAGCTGTTTTGGTTCAGGCCAAAGTTGGATCCCATTTGGGACTTTCTGTAGAGTACAGTATTTGCTATTTGTGGATAGCAATTGCAATAGGAGGAGCAATAGCAGTGGTCAGAGTTTGATCCCCGGGTACTGCATTACAGAGTAAGCTCCCATCATCTGTCCCAGCTCCTGCCAGCCTAGCCGTTCGATAGCAAGAAACTGCAAGTAGATAAATAGGGGCCACTTTGGTGGGAAGGAAAACAGCGTTCCGTGTTTAGTCATGCCTGCCACATGTCCACGGAAACATCTGCAGACACAGACAGCACTGGCTCTTGGGCTATAAACAGAGATGAGCACTGAACCCTAGAGTCGGATACGACTGGCTTCTGAGCAAGGGCGACCTACCGCCCCATAGCACTTAGTGCACTTTCTGGGCCATTCACAAGTTAATTAGCATTTTGTCCCCAACATGGTGGATACTCAAAAAAATCTGCTCACAATCTGAATTCGATCCCAAAAAATGCAAGGTTCACTCAGCCTTCCATATCCTTCTGGGGTTGGTAAAACGAGTATCCAAAAAAGGGGCTGGCTCCTCATTTTACTGACCTCGGAAGGATGGAAGACTGAGTCAACCCTTCGAGAAAGCCGGCTAAACAGAACCTTTTAATTAGCAATGAAAAGTCATTAGCCTTATAAAAGACCTGCTTCCTGACATGGTGTCAGGAAGCAGATCTTTTATAAGGCTAATGACTTTTCATTGCTAATTAAAATCCAAAGTTTCAGGTAGGTGGGATTTTAATTAGCAATGAAAAGTCATTGGCATTATAAAAGATCTGCTTCCTGACACCGCGTCAGGAAGCAGGTCTTTTATAAGGCTAATGACTTTTCATTGCTAATTAAAATCCAAAGTTTCAGGTAGGTGGGATTTTAATTAGCAATGAAAAATCACTGGCCTTATAAAAGATCTGCTTCCTGACACGATGTCAGGAAGCAGATCTTTTATAAGGCTAATGACTTTTCTTTGCTAATTAATATCCCAACTACCTGAAGCTTTGGAACACAACAACAGCTCCTTGGATGCCACAATGACCAAGCTGGATGTGAGTTTCTAGGATCTGTCATATTTTTTAAAAGGACACTTGTAAAGGACACCGCGAAGGCGGCGGCGAAGGAGGAGCCGCCGGCAAAGGCGTTGGTGGTGGGGGCGACGGAGGCAAGGCTGGGTGGATGTATGTACCATGGAGAGATAGTTCGGCCCTCGGAGCCTCTGATAAAATGTTATCCAGCCCCCGGGCCGAAAAGTTTGGGCACCCCTGATATAAATGAACTTGGTCCAATTGTAACCTTTTTCTGGACACTGTAAATAGCACAGGGTGTTGAAAGGTGAAGATTGTTAAAAAGATAATGGAAGGATTGAGAGCAAGTTGCAAAGATTGTTTAAGTATCTGGTATTACGAAAAAATGTGCAAATAATTATGTGTTTGGATTTATATCTGTATGTGTTATTGTTATTTTTTTATTATATTTTTTTCTGTATGTGAAAATTTTTTCAATAAAAACAATAAAAAAAGAAAGGGCAACCGAACAACAAAAAACTCTGAGGGTGTGGCATGGTGGGCGTGGCCAGGCGGAAAGCCCTGCGTTGTACCCAAATTAGGACTATTTGATCTCAAAAATTGGGTGGGTAGAGGGGCCTGGTGGAATTTCTGCTACCGGTTTATGGTGAACTGGGGCAAACCTGCTGAATCTTACCACTGCTCTCGCCCCCAATAGCACCCTCACACAAGCACACCCCCTTCATCCACCCCCCCCCCCCACACAGTGGAGATTGGTGACAGCTGCCTGATTCCTTTCCACCTGGTCAGTCTCTATGTGGTAGGCCTTTGGGGGGGGGGGACAGATGAACCTTGCCGGGTCTCTCTCAATTTCTCCCAGCCACCCCCTCTTATATCCCTGCATGGGCAGTTTGGGTCTTCTGAAGTAGCTGGTCAGAGGCACCTGCAAAGCCCGTGGGGGTGGGGGGTCTGGGCTTATAGGGGAAGTTCCCCTCACTATGGGCTTGGACCAGGGCTTCGGAAAGATCTCCCCCCCTCAAACCCCCCATCCTAGCCCGGGGTCCAGCTCATGCATGCGGCTCATACCAGGGCAGGAGAAGCTGCTGCCTCTCATGCTGCTCTGGAGATATGAAAGGATTTCCACCACTGCCCTGAACCCCAACCTGGTACATTGGGCGTCCTGATGCAGGGCTGGGGGCAAAGCTTTTTTCCTTTAGGGGGGGTATCGCTTTCTGTAGCCCTGGTTCCCCAATTTTGAATTAATATTTGTATTCTTACATGTATTTATATATTCGGAGGCTGCCGCTGGTCCAGAATGCGGCTGCTTGGGTAGTGATGGGATGCAGGTGTTATGCCTGTGCCTCCACACTGCTGGGAGAGCTGCACTTGCTCCTGGTGTGCCTCCAGGTGCAATTAAGGTGCTGGTTATTCCATTTAAAGCCCTCTAGGGTAGTGGGCCAAGATGCTTAAGAGACCGCATCACCCCGAGGACATCTGTCTGTCCCACCAGAGTGGACCAGAGAGGCTCTCTGGTTGTGCCATCGGCCAGTGAGGCGCACCTCTCTGCCACTAGAAGGAGGGCCTTCTCTGTGTCTGCCCCGGCCCTAGGGAACCCCCTGCCAACAGAGTGACGCATATAGAGTTGCTGTCCTTTAGAAAAGGAGTAAAAACTTGGCTGGCGGGTCGGGTTTGTGGGATGGATGGAACAATATCTCCAGCCAGTCGGATAATTTAACCCCCTAGCCTTTTTAGCTGCCTTTTAGCTGTAACTTTTTAGTCTTAATCTTTTTAATCTTTTAATCAGTTTTAATTATTTTGATTGTTACTGATGACTTGTTGTGAATCGCCCTAATTCACTTTGGTGAGAAGGGCAATAAGCAAGTATGATTAATAAATAAATGATAAATAAATAAGTGATGGGACGCCTAGGGGGTGGGAGAAATCCCATACATTCCCATGACCTCTGCCTGCTTCTGGGGGGCCCCAGGGAGGCCTGGGATGCGTCCCTGTTCCCCCCCCCCCCCGTCTGGAATGAGTGACCCCATTCCTCCTTCCCCTGGAGCAGCCATTTTGCCTGCCCTTCCTTTCCCTCCGTCTTCCCTTTCAGGGAGGCCAGGAAGGCAGGTAAGCTCCCCCCCAGGTTTGGGTTTCAGGTAACACAGGTAAAAGGGGGGCTCCTATCTAGGAGCGTCCCCCAGAAATTCAGGTAACCTCTCCCTGGTGTGACCTTAATAAACACACCCACACCCACATTTAAAACCAATTCCCTTCCTCCTGAATAGAGACACGTGGGAAATCGGCTTCGAAGGGGCTGCGTTCATCACCTTAAAAAAGGGGGGGAAGGGCAGATGCACCCCCTTCTTCCACCTCCCCCTCCTCTGGGAAATGGGAGTTTCTTTTCCCCTCCAAAAAATACCGCCTGGTGCACTTCCTGACCCCCCCCCCCCTAAAATAAAAAGAGAGCAAAGAAAGGCCTTTCATGCAAGGGAGGGGGAACACACACACTGACTGAAGGCTTCAGAAACCTCCCCCCTCCCCAAATATAACCCTTCCTCCCCACCCTGCAACGAAATCGCCCCCCTTTCCTGCTCCTTTCCAGGGGTCCGGAATGGCGGACATGAAGTCTGGCAAGGAAACAAAGAAAGAGGAGAGCGAAAAGGGGGGGGGGGAGAGACTCACCAAATCTCCCAGGGAAGGAGTAACGCCAGAGGCAGAAAGTAACTCTGCCCTTCCTCTGCCGGGGAGGGGGGGGATGTGGTCCCTCCCTCCGTTCCTCTGCTCTGGAAGGTAACGCCGTTCCTTTCCACCCTCAGCTATGGAGGAAAAGACACCTACAAAGGGGTGGGGGAATGGATAGACACACGTGGGAAAAGAGCCCCGCCTCTCCCCATTTCCTCCCTCTCTAGGAAACTCCCCTTTAACACAGGGGCTCCCAAACTACGGCCCCATGGGCCAGATCTGGTCCCCAACTCCATTTCATCCGGCCCATGCTGCCCTCGTCACACCCAGAAGTGCAGGTAAAACACGTATTCCTTCCGTTTCCAGGAATGATGAGGGAAGCGCAGGCTGGATGAATTAGCATCGGGGCCAGATCTGGCCCGAGGGTCATAGTTTGGGCATCTGTTCGTTAAAGGCAGCAGATCAGGGAGTTTCCTAGAGAGGGAGGAAATGGAGTAGTGGAAGAGGTGGTGCTTTTTCAAGCCCAAATGGTCATTTCCCACGTGTCTCCCTCCCTTATGGTCGTCTTAAGGGCGTTACATTCCTAAGCAGAGGAAAGAAGGGAGGGGCCACGTCTCTCCTCCACCTCGCAGAGGAACGTCGTTACCTTCTGCGCCCCCTTGGGAGATTTGGTAAGCCTCCCTCTTTTCAAGAGCTCCCCGCCCCAATTCTGGACCCCTGGGCGGGAGGAGGAAGGGTGGTCGATTTCGGGAAGGGGAGGAAGGAGAAGGGCTTTTCTATGGGGACATTTCCGAACCTGAGATAAATGGGGGGGGGGGGAGAGAATCCCCCTTTCCAAGAGGAGGGGTGCATCTCCCCCCCCTTTTTAAAAATACTTTGAACGCAGGCCTTTGCAAGGCAATTTCCCACTTGCCTCTATTCGGGAGGGGGGTGTTTTTAAAGTGGGTTCAAGATCCCATCATGGAGAGAGAGAGAGAGAGAGACACACACACACACACCCGCCATGCCCCCTCCGTGCAAGGCAAGCAGCGCCCAGTGTGAGGGAATCTTGCATGCCTCCGTGAGTGTGGAAAGGGAAGGAGGGGAAGGGACTTGGCTCATATTTCCCCCCTCCCCATTGTTTCCTTTTCCAGACAAAGCCCAAGAAATCCACCTCCTCCCGGGGGCCCCCCTTTGAATCTCTTCCTAAAGCTCAGAAAGATCAGAACTCAGGGCTTGCCAGGACTGGACAGGAACTCCTCTCTGTCCCCCCAGGAAGGCAGGCGACCTCCCCTCCCACGCACAAACACACGCACACCAATAGTGCCCTCATGCACACGCAACCCCCCCTAGGCCTAGTCCCATTCACCCGACACACACCCCAGTGGAGAGCGGGAGCATCTGCCTGGTGCTTCCCAGCCCCATAGGTCTCTCTGCCTCAGGCCAGTGTTCCTTGTTGGGGGGGGGGGGGGAGCAGATGAGCCTGGCTGGGTCTCTCTCTCTTTCTCCCGGCCACCCCCACGTCCCCCCCACCATGTGTGAACCCAGGTCTGGGACCAGGGCTTCTGAATGCGGACCCCACCCCCAAGAAAAGCCCCCAGCTCAGCATCAGCGCAACCAATGCTCCAGTTTGGCCATTTTGCCCTTCCTCCACCCCATGGACCTTCCTGGTGTGGTGGAGGCGGTGGGTGGGGGGGAAGCACATGAAATGGTGCCTTGGGCCACAGGTGGAAAATCCCTGTTCTAATGAATCAGGATGGAGCATCCATGTTCCCCCACTTTCCTGAGCAGGTCACCTTCCCAGAATACACTGGATTTCTCATTTAAATGGATCCCACTGAAGTCTCTCTTTTTAATCAGAGGAGGCTTTTCTCCCCTCCCAAAACAATGCAGAGTTTTAGGTTTTAGGTTGATGCAGATTCTTTACACGTTTCTCGTTCATCTTCGTTCCTTCCGCAGACACTGGGGAAAAACAAAGGGAAGGTGGTGTGGATATCAGGACCACGTGAAGAAGAGCGGGCAGAGTTTTGAGGTTTGTCTTTTTATTTGTTTCCATGAGGACTTATTGTGCCTGCGGTGTGGTTAAGAAGCTCTCCTTGTTAGCTGGAAGGCTGGCAAGTTGGCCGTTTGAGACCCGGGTACTGCATGACGGAATGAGCCAGCTCTTACCACTCTACGCTGGGCGGTGGGTGGGTGTTGTTGGGTGAATAGAGGGAGATGCACTTGCGTGAGGGGGCTATCGGGGAGGAGAGCAGTGGTAGGATTGGTGGAATAGCTATTGAAATACATTTGGGAAAAGATTTAATGGTGCCGGTGGTTCCAGCCGTAGCAGGTGCCGATGGTTCCAGCCGTGGCCATAGCGGCGGCTGCAGCGGTCTCTCCACGGCGGCATCGCTGGGGCCAAGCAGCCCTGTATAGCAAGAGTTTTAGGAAGACTACCACTAAAGCTTTTTCCACATTCAAAACATTTTAAAGGCTTCTCTCCTGTGTGCGTCCTGTGATGTGCAGCAAGGTATGAGCATTGACTGAAGCTTTTTCTGAACTCCTGGCATTCAAATGGCTTCTCTCCTGTGTGCTCCCTGTGATGTGAAGTAAGTTGTGAACTTCGACTGAAGCTTTTCCCACACTCCTGGCATTCACATGGCTTCTCTCCTGTGTGGGTCCTGTGATGTATAGCAAGGGATGAGCTACGACTGAAGCTTTTCCCACACTCCTGGCATTCAAATGGCTTCTCTCCTGTGTGGATCTTGTGATGTCTAGCAAGGTGTGAACTTTGACTGAAACTTTTTCCACATTCAAAGCATTTAAAAGGCTTCTCTCCCGTGTGAGTCCTATGAAGCAAGGCTTCCACTGCTCCTGAAGCTGTTTCCACACTCCTGGCATTTAAAAGGCTTTTCTGTGTGGGTCTTGTGATGTGAAGCAAGGTCTGAACGTCCTCTGAAGCTTTTTCCACACTCCTGGCATTTAAAAAGCTTCTCTCCTGTGTGGATCCTGTGATGTGTAGTAAGGTATGAGCTCTGACTGAAGCTTTTTCCACACTCCTGGCATTTAAATGGCTTCTCTCCTGTGTGGGTCCTGTGATGTGAAGCAAGTACTGAACTACAACTGAAGCTTTTCCCACACTCCTGACATTCAAATAGTTTCTCTATTTTGTGGGTCCTGTGGTGTGAAATAAGCTGTGGAGGAAGGCAATGTTCTTGTTGGGTTGCTTGGCAGCAGGGTGGATCAAACTCTGTGCTGGGGGGGGGGGAGGAGGAAGTGCTGTCATTGGGCTGTTGGGGTGGGACAAACTGTTTACAGTGGTACATTGTATTATGAAAATAATCCGTCCCCAGAAGCTCTCCTTTGAACGTTCTTTTTCGTTCTATGGGTGGGGAAAAGACGGGGAAGCCAGAAGAGAGAGAGTGAGAGTGAGAGAGGGATATGCAGGAAGGATCATCATCTCCAGTCTCTTGGCCTTGCCTTGGCCTCTTGCTCTGCTACTTGCCTGCCTTCTTGCCTCCTCCCCTATTGCTGTCAGTGCTGGAGGCAGCGTGGTGTTCTCCCCTCAACCCGCACCTTCATGCACTTGCACCTCCTTCCATTCAACCCCCCCCCCCAAAAAAAAAAAAAAACAACCAGCAGAGAGCAGTGGCATTTGCCTGGTGCCTCCCAGCCCTGGTCGCGCTCTTTGTGGCAGGCCGGTGTTCCTTGTCGGGAGCACATGAGCTCTTTCTTTTAGCTATACCTTCATTCCACCACCATCCCCCCCGCACACGTGCTCCCAGGGCTGGGACCAGGGCTTCTGAAAGTGGTCCCCACCCCAAAATAAAGCCCTGCTGACCCCACCCCAGCATCGGGTTGAGCAATGCGTGGGTTGGGCTGTGGAGGAAATCCTTTCATGTCTCCGGAACAAGTTGAGAGGTAAGAAATCTCCTGCCCTTGGATCAGTGGCATGTATGCGACAGACCCCGGGCTGGGTTGAGGGCTTGGGGGGGGGTTGGGTTGGGTTTAAGCTCTTTCCAAAGAACTTCTCCCCATAAACCCTGAACCCGACCAACCTGGACATCACAGCTATACCTGGCCAGCTGCCTCAGAAGACCCAAACCATCCATGCGGGGATATAAGAGGGAGGGCAGTAGAAATTGAGAGGGAGACTCAGCAAGGCTCATCTGCCGCCGCCGCCCCCCCGCCCCCCCCCCCCGGAACACCGGCCTGCCGCAGAGAGACTGACCACAGCTGGAAGGAACCAGCCAGCTCTTACAACTCTACGCTGGGCGGTGGGTGGATGTTGTTGGGTGAATAGAGGGAGATGCACTTGCGTGAGGGGGCTATCGGGGAGGAGAGCAGTGGTAGGATTGGTGGAATAGCTATTGAAATACATTTGGGAAAAGATTTAATGCTGCTTGGTAGCAGATGCTTCATAAGTAACATACACGATGGGCAACAGAAGTATTTTTAGCATTAAGTTTGTATCCTGCCTTCTCCAATCACTTCTGCAGAAATGTTTCTTGCTAATAAACAGGAATTTATTTTTCCAGTCCCTTGCGTCTCTTTTTAATTGGGGTTTATTACACATTTCATTTTTTATTGAATTTTTAAAGAATTAACAAAAATACTAACAATAACAAAAAAGATGAACAAATTTTTCACTATGCAAGTCGGACTTATGGAAAAATCTGCATAATGAGCGTCTCAAGGGGAAAACCTCACACAGTGAAAAATTTTCTTGCTGGTATCTTGTTTGGATTTGTGTTGAAAACAACAAATGCTGTCAATTGCCAGGTCTCTGGGTCAGTCACGACACCAGACTCTATTTGTCATGTCTGGTCCTTTATAAAACACTATAATTCCTCCTATGTTTCCTTCATTCCTTTAGTTCAAACTTTCTACGCTTCCATCTAAAGTCAGGGTGCCCAAACTGCGGCCCACGGGCCGGTCGCATGGTGCCTCCCACCAGAAGCAGAAGATAAATGTGCCTTGCAGTTAGTTTTGCAACAGGATGAGTTAGATTTTAGGCTGCCATTTTCTCTGCTTAAACCAGGGGTGCCCATCCTATAGCCTTTGGCCAGGATGTGCCCACAGACACCAGTTCATCTGGCCCACACCACCCTCATTGCTCCTGGAAGTGGAAATAAAATATGTCCATATGGTAATTTAATGGCTTCTTGCTTGTGTGCGTCCTATAATATGAACTCATAATATGAGTTCTGGGATGTATAGCAAGAGTTTTAGGAAGACAAGCATTTCCTACTTCTGGTATTTAAAAGGCTTCTCTCCTGTGTGGGTCCTGTGATGTGATGCAAGGCTTCCACCCTGACTAAAGCTTTTTCCACATTCAAATCATTTAAAAGGCTTCTCTCCTGTGTGCGTCCTGTGATGTGCAGCAAGGTATGAGCTCCGACTGAAGCTTTTTCCACACTCCTGGCATTTAAATGGCTTCTCTCCTGTGTGGGTCCTGTGATGTGAAGCAAGGAGTGAACTTCGTCTGAAGCTTTCCCCACACTCCTGGCATTTGAAAGGCTTCTCTCCTGTGTGGATCCTGTGATGTATAGTAAGGGATGAGCTACGACTGAAGCTTTTCCCACACTCCTGGCATTTAAATGGCTTCTCTCCTGTGTGGATCTTGTGATGTCTAGCAAGGTGTGAACTTTGACTGAAACTTTTTCCACATTCAAAGCATTCAAAATGCTTCTCCCCTGTGTGGGTCCTGTGATGTCTAGCAAGCTCTGAACTACAACTTAAGCTTTTCCCACACTCCTGGCATTCAAATGGTTTCTCTCCTGTGTGGGTCCTGTGATGTATAGCAAGGAGTGAACTTCGTCTGAAGCTTTCCCCACACTCCTGGCATTTGAAAGGCTTCTCTCCTGTGTGGGTCCTGTGATGTATTGTAAGGGATGAGCTACAACTGAAGCTTTTCCCACACTCCTGGCATTCAAATGGCTTCTCTCCTGTGTGAGTCCTATGATGTCTAGCAAGGGTTCCACTGCGACTGAAGCTTTTTCCACATTCCAGGCATTTAAAAGGCTTCTCTCCTGTGTGGGTCCTGTAATGTGAAACAAGGCCTGAACTATGACTGAAGCTTTTTCCACATTCAAAGCATTTAAAAAACTTCTCTCCTGTGTGTGTCCTGTGATGTGAAGCAAGGCCTGATCTATGACTAAAGCTTTTTCCACATTCAAAGCATTTAAAAAGCTTCTCTCCTGTGTGGGTCCTGTGATGTGAAGCAAGGCGTGATCTATGACTGAAGCTTTTTCCACACTCCTGGCATTTAAATGGCTTCTCTCCTCTGTGGGTCCTGTAATGTGAAGCAAGTACTGAAATACAACTGAAGCTTTTTCCACAATCCTGGCATTCAAATAGTTTCTCTATTGTGTGGGTCTTGTGATGTGAAATAAGGTGTGAACTTTGACTGAAGCTTTTTCCACATTCAAAGCATTTAAAAGGCTTCTCTCCGGTGTGGGTCCTGTGATGTCTAGCTAGGTTTCCACTGCTACGGAAGCTGTTTCCACACTCCTGGCATTTAAAAGGCTTCTCTCCTGTGTGGGTCCTCTGATGTTTAGCAAGTTGTGAACTGCAACTGAAGCTTTTTCCACACTCAAGGCACTTAAATGGCTTCTCTCTTGTGTGGGTGCTGTTTTGTCTAGCAAGATGTACTTGTTCACTGACACTTTTTTGACACTCCATCTCTCCTAAGATTATTCTTTCCTGTTATTTTATGATGTCCTCCCAGTCGAATACCAGCTCTACACTCAATATTTGCAATTCTGCAAAAAGATGGAGAAAGGATCAACAGTTTGAGGAGCAGATGCCCAATGAATCTTTAGTATTCAATTTTATAAAAACAACAATTCTGCTGACTGATGAAGAATCAGTTTGGACTAGGATATGTTCTAGGGAAAACCTGTTGCACATGTGCCAGAACCCTCTCTGTGGGCAGCCATGATGTCACCCCAGGACAATAATACCTCAAGTAACGAATGCATTTCAGAACAACAAAAATGGTACAATAAAAGGCAATCGGGGAAATTGTGCTCTAAACAACAATTTGATTTTTTTTCATTAGCGAAAACTTTTTCCAAGGCTGGCCATTCTTTCAGCTTCCTGGCCAGCCACCGCCACTTCCCACAGTGTTTGGGTGCGATATTTTCACTGTGTTTCTGAGGCCTGGTTGTAGTGAATCACTGCAAAGGCAATAGGGGCTTATGAGGTAAGTTTCCCTCAGAAGAACTGACCAGCCCTGGCCGCGTACTTGCTACTTGCCTGCCTTCTTGCCTTCTCCCCTCTAGTGGTCGGTGCTGGAGGCAGATGCATGAAGAGGAGTTGGGATTAAGCTCCAAACCCAAATGGGGATAGGGCAGGTTGACCTCTTTCAGATTCCCTGGTCCCAGCCATGGGTACGCGTGCATGATAACATGGGGGGCCGTGACCCACAGCCACTCAGTTGTAGCCCCATTGTTCCCCATCCAGACCCTCACAGCCTCCAGGCACCTGGGTAGGACTTCCACTGCATCATCCAGATCACCACTGATGGGTATCATCTGCATATTGATACCTCACCCTGTGGGAACGGATGATCTCACCCAGCGGTTTCATGTAAATATTAGACACGAGAGGCGGGATTTGAACTCTGACATTCTGGCTTGCTGCACTGGCTCAGGACGTCGGGGAAGCCCAGAAACACCTTGGATCAGGTCTGCCCACCTCCCTGGACCCGACGGGGGGGTCAGAAACCCCAAAATTGGTAAAAAAACAGACTTTTTTTTACCAATTTTGGGGTCTCTGACCCCCCCGCCAGGTCCAGGGAGGTGGGGAAACCCGCTCCAAGCTGTTTCCAAAGTTCCCCCACCTCCCTGGAGGCAGCAGCAAGCCAAAATGTCAGGATTCAAATTCCGATGTTCTGGCTTCCTGCAGCCTCCAGGGAAACAGGGCTTTTTTTAACATTGTGTGTTCAATGTATCGCACAACGTTAAAAACCGGATAACGACGGGACTTGTGGAACCAAGTCATAACGTTATTCAGGGTACTAGTGTATAACTATCGAGAAATGGAATAATAAATATTTGCAAGTAATATCTTTAGATTGGAAAAAAATGGAAGAAAAGAATCGTGAGAACTATGTAAGAGTAAAAGAGCATAATTACAAATTGTTATAGATATGGTATCAAATCCCAGCAAGGTTGCATCAAATAGATGGGAAAATAAGTAATAAATGTTGGAGATGCAAATATACAATGGGAACATACATACATATGTGGTGAAGTTGTAAAGTGGTGAATGATTTTTGGAGAAAAATTGAAAGGGAAATAACAAATATTATGGGATTGCGACTAGAGCTGGGATCAGATACGGTGTTATTGATTGATGTTAACAAATTCAATGTGGATAAAGATAAGAAAGACTTGATATCAATAATGTTAACATCAGCTAGATATTGTATTGCAAGGAATTGGAAAAAAGATGTTTCCTTAAAAATGGAAGATTGGTATAAAGAAATGGGGGAACTGGCACTAAATGACAAACTAACATGGGAATTGAATGTCAAGAAAGGCATAGTTCAAGAAAATAGATTTTGGAAAATATGGCACCCTTTTGTAGAACAATCATTGTATAAAGACAAAGGTATAAAGCCAGTACCTGATCACATGAATTTTTGGAGGATATAAATCAAGCATGACGAAACTATGGTCCACGGGCCGGATCCGGCCCACCAAGCCATTTCATCCGGCCCCCGACATGAAATAAAAACTCTAATCATTTTATTTTATTAAAAAAAATTTGGCAGACTTTTTTTTGGCGGAAGGATCACAAGTCAGTGAAAGCAGTGAGTTGGCTAGTTCCTTCCGCCTGCTGCCTAGTATTACCACTTCTGCCGAATCTACTTTAGAAATGCTGAGTCACTCTGCCAGGAGGTGATTCGGTGAATGGTTAGATAGAAGTGGGAGCACACAGTGAGTCTTCTCCATAGAAACAAAAAGTAAGTTTCCACCTTTTTTCCTATGGGTGTCTTCTTTTAAAATTAAATTTATTGTTTGTGGGGAGTGCGGCGGGGAATTGTGTGAAAAAGGCTTGTTTGTTTTGTGTGTGCGTTCATTTGCATTTCATTGCAAAATGTATCTTAAATTTCTTGTTTGGGGGGACTGTGTGTGTGTGTGTGTGTGTGTGTGTGGTCGTCCAGGATCACAGGCAGTGCTTACAACTCCCCTTGTATATTGTTCAGGTTCATAAAGCATAAAAGTCACTAGGGCTCTTTTTAATCTTTTAATTATGATGGGAATTGACTGATTTAAAAAAATTTAAAATCTTGAAAAATTAAATTTTTATAGTTGGGATTCTGAAGCTCTGGGATGATGGGGTTGGATTGTATTATGTAGTTTTTTGTGATGTTGTAAACCGCCCTGGGTTGCCCTGGCGAGGAGGACGGTATAGAAGTATGAAAAACAAATAAATAAAGTTCTGGCTAAGAATTTATTTTATTTTATTTAATAGATTTTTTTAATTTTTATGTATAGGTTTATAAGAAAATAAGGTGTACATAAAGAGTAAACTCATACATAAAGAAAACAACTCTTTTACATATTCTGCAGTAAATACATACATGATGTATGTAAAAACAAAGATTCAAATGAAATCACACGTAAATAAACATTTATAATTCATCTCTGATAACTACTTTTATCTATTTTTTAATACATTTGTTTCCCTGCTTTACTATAATTCACACTTTTATTGTCACCCTTGTGTTATTTACATTGTCCGAGGGATTTTAACAGCTCATAATTTCCAAAAAGTACTTTGGTCTGGTAGAGGAGTAATTTAATAGATTTATATACCACCCTATCCAAAGGACTCTGGGTGGTGTGCACAGTTAAAACCAATATAAAACAATTAAAACCCTTAAAAACATAGCAGTTTTACCCTGCCGCTGTGCCATTTATTATCTAAAAACAAATATAAAATTTTTCCCTAAACCCTGAGCCCTGTTTTGATCAACTTGCAAAAAAAAGCTGTTTTGGGTCAGGCCAAAGTTGGATCCCATTTGGGACTTTCTGTAGAGTACAGTATTTGCTATTTGTGGATAGCAATTGCAATAGGAGGAGCAATAGCAGTGGTCAGAGTTTGATCCCCGGGTACTGCATGACAGAGTAAGCTCCCATCATCCGTCCCAGCTCCTGCCAGCCTAGCCGTTCGATAGCAAGAAACTGCAAGTAGATAAATAGGGGCCACTTTGGTGGGAAGGAAAACAGCGTTCCGTGTTTAATCATGCCTGCCACATGTCCACGGAAACATCTGCAGACACAGACAGCACTGGCTCTTGGGCTATAAACAGAGATGAGCACTGAACCCTAGAGTCGGATACGACTGGCTTCTGAGCAAGGGCGACCTACCGCCCCATAGCACTTAGAGCACTTTCTGGGCCATTCACAAGTTAATTAGCATTTTGCCCCCAACATGCTGGATACTCAAAAAAATCTGCTCACAATCTGAATTCGATCCCAAAAAATGCAAGGTTCACTCAGCCTTCCATATCCTTCTGGGGTTGGTAAAATTAGTATCCAAAAAAGGGGCTGGCTCCTCATTTTACTGACCTCCGAAGGATGGAAGACTGAGTCACCCCTTCGAGAAAGCCGGCTAAACAGAACCTCTCTGTTCAGGGTCTTTTCATTGCTAATTAAAATCCCACCTACCTGAAACTTTGGATTTTAATTAGCAATGAAAAGTCATTAGCCTTATAAAAGATCTGCCTCCTGACTCAGGAAGCAGATCTTTTATAAGGCTAATGACTTTTCATTGCTAATTAAAATCCAAAGTTTCAGGTAGGTGGGATTTTAATTAGCAATGAAAAATCATTGGCCTTATAAAAGATCTGCTTCCTGACACGATGTCAGGAAGCAGATCTTTTATAAGGCTAATGACTTTTCTTTGCTAATTAATATCCCAACTACCTGAAGCTTTGGAACACAACAACAGCTCCTTGGATGCCACAATGACCAAGCTGGATGTGAGTTTCTAGGATCTGTCATATTTTTTAAAAGGACACTTTTAAAGGACACCACGAAGACGGCGAAGGAGGAGCCGGCAGCAAAGGCGTTGGTGGTGGTGGTGGTGGCGGCGGCGGCAAGGCTGGGTGGATGTATGTATCATGGAGAGATAGCTCGGCCCTCGGAGCCTCTGATAAAATGTTTCCCGGCCCCTGGGCCGAAAAGTTTGGGCACCCCTGATATAAATGAACTTGGTCCAATTGTAACCTTTTTCTAGACACTGTAAATAGCACAGGGTGTTGAAAGGTGAAGATTGTTAACAAGATAATAGAAGGATTGAGAGCAAGTTGCAAAGATTATTTAAGTAACTGGTATTATGAAAAAATGTGCAAATAATTATGTGTTTGGATTTATATCTGTATGTGTTATTGTTATTTTTTTATTATGTTTTTTTTCTGTATGTGAAAAAGTTTTCAATAAAAACAATAAAAAAAGAAAGGGCAACCGAACAACAAAAAACTCTGAGGGTGTGGCATGGTGGACGTGGCCAGGCGGAAAGCCCTGCGTTGAACCCAAATTAGGACTATTTGATCTCAAAAATTGGGTGGGCAGAGGGGCCAGGCGGAATTTCTGCTACCGGTTTATGGTGAACTGCGGCAAACCTGCTGAATCTTACCACTGCTCTCGCCCCCAATAGCACCCTCACACAAGCGCACCCCCTTCATCCACACACCCCCACACAGTGGAGATTGGTGACAGCTGCCTGATTCCTTTCCACCTGGTCAGTGTCTATGTGGTAGGCCTTGGGGGGGGGGGGCAAATGAGCCTTGCCGGGTCTCTCTCTCAATTTCTCCCAGCCACCCCCTCTTATATCCCTGCATGGGCGGTTTGGGTCTTCTGAAGTAGCTGGTCAGAGGCACCTGCAAAGCCCGTGCTGGTGGTGGTGGTGGGTCTGGGCTTATAGGGGAAGTTCCCCTCATTATGGGCTTGGACCAGGGCTTCGAAAAGATCTCCCCCCCCTCAAAGCCCCCATCCTAGCCCGGGGTCCAGCTCATGCATGCTGCTCATCCCAGGGCAGGAGAAGCTGCTGCCTCTCATGCTGCTCTGGAGATATGAAAGGATTTCCACCACTGCCCTGAACCCCAACCTGGTACATTGGGCGTCCTGATGCAGGGCTGGGGGCAGAGCTTATGGGGGGGGGATCGCTTTCTGTAGCCCTGGTTCCAGCCCTGGTGCCAGCAAGGCGGGTGGGATGAGAGTGTAACCCCAATTTTGAATGAATATTTGTATTCTTACATGTATTTATATATTTATATATTCGGAGGCTGCCGCTGGTCCAGAATGCGGCTGCTTGAGTAGTGATGGGATGCAGGCGTTATCCCTGTGCCTCCACACTGCTGGGAGAGCTGCACTTGCTCCTGGTGTGCCTCCAGGTGCAATTAAGGTGCTGGTTATTCCAATTAAAGCCCTCTAGGGTAGTGGGCCAAGATGCTTAAGAGACTGCATCACCCCGAGGACATCTGTCCGTCCCACCAGAGTGGACCAGAGAGGCTCTCTGGTTGTGCCATCGGCCAGTGAGGCGCACCTCTCTGCCACTAGAAGGAGGGCCTTCTCTGTGTCTGCCCCGGCCCTAAGGAACCCCCTGCCAACAGAGTGACGCATATAGAGTTGCTGTCCTTTAGAAAAGGAGTAAAAACTTGGCTGGCGGGTCGGGTTTGTGGGATGGATGGAACAATATCCCCAGCCAGTCAGATAATTTAACCCCCTAGCCTTTTTAGTGGCCTTTTAGCTGTAACTTTTTAGTCTTAATCTTTTCAATCTTTTAATCAGTTTTAATTATTTTGATTGTTACTGATGACTTGTTGTGAATCGCCCTAATTCACTTTGGTGAGAGGGGCAATAAGCAAGTATGATTAATAAATAAATGATAAATAAATAAGTGATGGGGCGCCTAGGGGGTGGGAGAAATCCCATACATTCCCATGACCTCTGCCTGCTTCTGGGGGGCCCCAGGGAGGCCTGGGATGCGTCCCTGTCTCTCCCCCCCCCCCGCCTGGAATGAGGGACCCCATTCCTCCTTCCCCTGGAGCAGCCATTTTGCCTGCCCTTCCTTTCCCTCCTTCTTCCCTTTCAGGGAGGCCAGGAAGGCAGGTAAGCTCCCCCCCAGGTTTGGGTTTCAGGTAACACAGGTAAAAGGGGGGCTCCTATCTAGGAGCGTCCCCCAGAAATTCAGGTAACCTCTCCCTGGTGTGACCTTAATAAACACACCCACACCCACATTTAAAACCAATTCCCTTCCTCCTGAATAGAGACACGTGGGAAATCGGCTTCGAAGGGGCTGCGTTCATCACCTTAAAAAAAAGGGGGAAGGGCAGATGTACCCCCTTCTTCCACCTCCCCCTCCTCTGGGAAATGGGAGTTTCTTTTCCCCTCCAAAAAATACCGCCTGGTGCACTTCCTGACCCCCCCCCCCCCTAAAATAAAAAGAGAGCAAAGAAAGGCCTTTCATGCAAGGGAGGGGGAACACACACACTGACTGAAGGCTTCAGAAACCTCCCCCCTCCCCAAATATAACCCTTCCTCCCCACCCTGCAACGAAATCGCCCCCCTTTCCTGCTCCTTTCCAGGGGTCCGGAATGGCGGACATGAAGTCTGGCAAGGAAACAAAGAAAGAGGAGAGCGAAAAGGGGGGGGGGGAGAGAGACTCACCGAATCTCCCAGGGAAGGAGTAACGCCAGAGGCAGAAAGTAACTCTGCCCTTCCTCTGCCGGGGGGGGGGGGGAAGGATGTGGTCCCTCCCTCCGTTCCTCTGTTCTGGAAGGTAACGCCGTTCCTTTCCACCCTCAGCTATGGAGGAAAAGACACCTACAAAGGGGTTTGGGAATGGATAGAGACACGTGGGAAAAGAGCCCCGCCTCTCCCCATTTCCTCCCTCTCTAGGAAACTCCCCTTTAACACAGGGGCTCCCAAACTACGGCCCCATGGGCCAGATCTGGTCCCCAACTCCAATTCATCCGGCCCATGCTGCCCTCGTCACACCCAGAAGTGCACGTAAAACACGTATTCCTTCCGCTTCCAGGAATGATGAGGGAAGCGCAGGCTGGATGAATTAGCATCGGGGCCAGATCTGGCCTGAGGAGGGCCATAGTTTGGGCATCCCTGGGTTAAAGGCAGCAGAGCAGGGAGTTTCCTAGAGAGGGAGGAAATGGAGTAGTGGAAGAGGTGGTGCTTTTTCAAGCCCAAATGGTCATTTCCCACGTGTCTCCCTCCCTTATGGTCGTCTTAATGGCGTTACATTCCTAGCCAGAGGAAAGAAGGGAGGGGCCACGTCTCTCCTCCACCTCGCAGAGGAACGTCGTTACCTTCTGCGCCCCCTTGGGAGATTTGGTAAGCCTCCCTCTTTTCAAGAGCTCCCCGCCCCAAATCTGGACCCCTGGGCGGGAGGAGGAAGGGTGGTCGATTTCGGGAAGGGGAGGAAGGAGAAGGGCTTTTCTATGGGGACATTTCCGAACCTGAGATAAATGGGGGGGGGGGGAAGAGAATCCCCCTTTCCAAGAGGAGGGGTGCATCTCCCCCCCTTTTTAAAAAATACTTTGAACGCAGGCCTTTGCAAGGCAATTTCCCACTTGCCTCTATTCGGGAGGGGGGTGTTTTTAAAGTGGGTTCAAGATCCCATCATGGAGAGAGAGAGACACACACACACCCGCCATGCATGCCCCCTCCGTGCAAGGCAAGCAGCGCCCAGTGTGAGGGAATCTTGCATGCCTCCGTGAGTGTGGAAAGGGAAGGAGGGGAAGGGACTTGGCTCATATTTCCCCCCTCCCCATTGTTTCCTTTTCCAGACAAAGCCCAAGAAATCCACCTCCTCCCGGGGCCCCCCTTTGAATCTCTTCCTAAAGCTCAGAAAGATCAGAACTCAGGGCTTGCCAGGACTGGACAGGAACTCCTCTCTGTCCCCCCAGGAAGACAGGCGACCTCCCCTCCCACGCACAAACACACGCACACCAATAGTGCCCTCATGCACACGCAACCCCCCCTAGGCCTAGTCCCATTCACCCGACACACACCCCAGTGGAGAGCGGGAGCATCTGCCTGGTGCTTCCCAGCCCCATAGGTCTCTCTGCCTCAGGCCAGTGTTCCTTGTTGGGGGGGGGGGGGGAAGCAGATGAGCCTGGCTGGGGGTCTCTCTCTTTCTCCCGGCCACCCCCACGTCCCCCCCACCATGTGTGAACCCAGGTCTGGGACCAGGGCTTCTGAATGCGGACCCCACCCCCAAGAAAAGCCCCCAGCTCAGCATCAGCGCAACCAATGCTCCAGTTTGGCCATTTTGCCCTTCCTCCACCCCATGGACCTTCCTGGTGTGGTGGAGGCGGTGGGTGGGGGGGAAGCACATGAAATGGTGCCTTGGGCCACAGGTGGAAAATCCCTGTTCTAATGAATCAGGATGGAGCATCCATGTTCCCCCACTTTCCTGAGCAGGTCACCTTCCCAGAATACACTGGATTTCTCATTTAAATGGATCCCACTGAAGTCTCTCTTTTTAATCAGAGGAGGCTTTTCTCCCCTCCCAAAACAATGCAGAGTTTTAGGTTTTAGGTTGATGCAGATTCTTTACACGTTTCTCGTTCATCTTCGTTCCTTCCGCAGACACTGGGGAAAAACAAAGGGAAGGTGGTGTGGATATCAGGACCACGTGAAGAAGAGCGGGCAGAGTTTTGAGGTTTGTCTTTTTATTTGTTTCCATGAGGACTTATTGTGCCTGCGGTGTGGTTAAGAAGCTCTCCTTGTTAGCTGGAAGGCTGGCAAGTTGGCCGTTTGAGACCCGGGTACTGCATGACGGAATGAGCCAGCTCTTACCACTCTACGCTGGGCGGTGGGTGGGTGTTGTTGGGTGAATAGAGGGAGATGCACTTGCGTGAGGGGGCTATCGGGGAGGAGAGCAGTGGTAGGATTGGTGGAATAGCTATTGAAATACATTTGGGAAAAGATTTAATGGTGCTTGGTAGCAGATGCTTCATAAGTAACATACACAATGGGCAACAGAAGTATTTTTAGCATTACGTTTGTATCCTGCCTTCTCCAATCACTTCTGCAGAAATGTTTCTTGCTAACAAACAGGAATTTATTTTTCCAGTCCCTTGCGTCTCTTTTTAATTGGGGTTTATTACACATTTCATTTTTTATTGAATTTTTAAAGAATTAACAAAAATACTAACAATAACAAAAAAGATGAACAAATTTTTCACTATGCAAGTCGGACGTATGGAAAAATCTGCATAATGAGCGTCTCAAGGGGAAAACATCACACAGTGAAAAATTTTCTTGCTGGTACAATAGTACCCCGAATAACGTTATGACTTGGTTCCACAAGTCCCGTCGTTATCTGGTTTTTAACGTTGTGCGATACATTGATCACACAATGTTTAAAAAAGCCCTGTTTCCCTGGAGGCTGCAGCAAGCCAGAACGTCGGGATTTGAAGCCTCCAGGGAGGTGGGGGAACTTTGGAAACAGCTTGGATCGGGTCTCCCCACCTCCCTGTACCCGGCGGGGGGTCAGAGACCCCAAAATTGGTTTTTAAAAAAGTCCGGTTTTTTTACCAATTTTGGGGTCTCTGACCCCCCCCCCCGGGTCCAGGGAGGTGTGGAGACCCGATCCAAGCTGTTTCTGGGCTTCCCCAACGTCCTCAGCCAGTGCAGCAAGCCAGAATGTCAGGGTTCGAATCCTGACATTCTGGCTTGTTGCAGCCTCAAAGAATTTCTGGATTTTCTTCCTTTTTATGCTAGCGTGGGGGTGAGGGGTGGTTGGGGGGGGAGAAATACCCACCCACCCCTACGCTAGTATTAAAAGACTTATCTCCCTGGAGCAGGCAGGGGAGTTAGAGATCCCGAAATGGGTAAAAAAACGGACTTTTTTTTTACCCATTTCGGGATCTCTGATTCCCCCTGCCTGCTCCAGCGAGATCAGAGGAGCTGATCTAAGCTGTTTCCAAAGGTTTCCTTTTTCCACTTCAAAAATGAGCTGTTTCTACTTCAAAAATAGCGCACATCGGCTCTAGGGAGGTCGGGAGACCCAATGTGCGCTATTTTTGAAGTTCCCACACACTGCTGCAAGCTACAATGAGTCAAACGTCAGCCACAATGCAAGCTACAATTAGTCAATGCAAGCTACAACGAGTCAATGCAAGCTACAATGAGTTAAACATCAGGCTTATCTTATCTCCCTAGAGCAGGCAGGGGAGCCCAAAATGAGTAAAAAAAAAAAAGTCCATTTTTTTTTACCCATTTCGGGATCTCTAACCTCCCAGCCTGCTCCAGGGAGATAAGCTGCAGATAAGATAAGCCACCCTTCTGCTACAAAACCACACCCTGCCAGAAACTGTAACAAGCCAAAAACGTCAGGATTTGAATCCTGACGTTTTGACTCATTGTAGCTTTTTTTTTTTAATTTTTTATTAGGTATTAAAAGAGAAATACAAGAATACAAAAATATAAAATAGAAGAATTACAAAAATATATGAAATTGTGAAGATCATGTAACATATTTTTATCCACAGCGATGTTATATTCACCACATTTTTTTAAACATAATCTTCTACACAATCTTTTCTTTTACATCATTAATATCACCCTTGTGCTATATACATTGTCCGGGGAATTCTATACCTTTATAACTTCCAGAAGTCATTATAATCTTGTGCAGGGGGTATGCCCTTTTTTTCATCCAAAGTATAACTTATAAAAGGTTCCCAGATCCTCCAGAAATTATTGTTATACATTTTCCCTTTCCTGCAATTTATCTCCCAAGTAAGTTTTTCATTTAACGCCAAATCCCACATTTGTGTATACCAATCTTGAATGTTTATTTGTTCATAGCACTTCCACTTTTTGGCTATACCTAGTCTTGCAACGGTCAACATTATGGCCAGTAACTCTTTATTATCTTTGTTCATATCATAGTCTTCTATATCTGTTAACAAGATTGTATCTGGCCCCAGTCCGATCCGCACATTTAGTATGTTCTCTATTTCTTTTTCTAATCTTTCCCAGAAGTCTCTTAATACCTCACAGCTACACCACATATGCTTATATGTTCCCATCGTTTTTTTACACCTCCAACATATATTGCTCAGATTGCTATACATTCTGTGCAGACCGACTGGGGTCCTGTACCATCTCCATACTATTTTGTAATTGTGCTCTTTAATTCTAACCGACATGGTTTTCATTATCCTTCTTTGCCACATCTTCTGCCATTTTGTTGTTGTTATCCTTGTATCTAGTTCCTGTTCCCGACTTTGTCTTAACACCTCTTGTATATTTTGCCTTTTAAAATTTTATAAATTTTACTGACCAATCCTTTAATTCCCATTTCTCCGTTTCTAACTTTAGCCAAAAGTGTCTCGAACTCCGTGCACTCTCTATTTAATCCATTTTCCCGCAGAAATTTCTTATTCCAGTTATTAATCTTTGAGGCTGCAGCAAGCCAGAATGTCGGGATTCGAACCCTGACACTCTGGCTTGCTGCACTGGCGAGTTATTATTAGCGCTATATGATACTCACGTTATACGGAGTATTATTGTATCTTGTTTGGATTTGTGTGGAAAAGAACAAATGCTGTCTATTGCCAGGTCTCTGCGCCAGTCACGACACCAGACTCCATTTGTCATGTCTGGTCCTTTATAAAACACTATAATTCCTCCTATGCTTCCTTCATTCCTTTAGTTCAAACTTTCTACGCTTCCATCTAAAGTCAGGGTGCCCAAACTGCGGCCCACGGGCCGGTCGCATGGTGCCTCCCACCAGAAGCAGAAGATAAATGTGCCTTGCAGTCGGTTTTGCAACAGGATGAGTTAGATTTTAGGCTGCCATTTTCTCTGCTTAAATCAGGGTTGCCCATCCTATAGCCTTTGGCCAGGATGTGCCCACAGACACCAGTTCATCTGGCCCACACCACCCTCATTGCTCCTGGAAGTGGAAGTAAAATATGTCCATATGGCAATTTAATGGCTTCTTGCTTGTGTGCGTCCTATAATATGAACTCATAATATGAGTTCTGGGATGTATAGCAAGAGTTTTAGGAAGACAAGCATTTCCTACTTCTGGTATTTAAAAGGCTTCTCTCCTGTGTGGGTCCTGTGATGTGATGCAAGGCTACCACCCTGACTAAAGCTTTTTCCACATTCAAAACATTTAAAAGGCTTCTCTCCTGTGTGTGTCCTGTGACGCGCAGCAAGGTATGAGCGTTGACTGAAGCTTTTCCCACACTCCTGGCATTCAAATGGCTTCTCTCCTGTGTGAGTCCTATGATGTCTAGCAAGGCTTCCATTGCAACTGAAGCTTTTCCCACACTGCTGGCATTTAAAAGGCTTCTCCCCTGTGTGGGTCCTGTGATGTCTAGCAAGCTCTGAACTACAACTTAAGCTTTTCCCACACTCCTGGCATTCAAATGGTTTCTCTCCTGTGTGGGTCCTGTGATGTATAGCAAGGAGTGAACTTCGTCTGAAGCTTTTCACACACTCCTGGCATTTGAAAGGCTTCTCTCCTGTGTGCGTCCTGTGATGTGAAGCAAGGCCTGAACTACGAATGAACCTTTTCCCACACTGCTGGCATTCAAGTGGCTTCTCTCCTGTGTGAGTCCTATGATGTCTAGCAAGGCTTCCACTGCGACTGAAGCTTTTTCCACATTCCAGGCATTTAAAAGGCTTCTCTCCTGTGTGGATCCTGTGATGTGTAGTAAGGTATGAGCTCTGACTGAAGCTTTTTCCACACTCCTGGCATTTAAATGGCTTCTCTCCTGTGTGGGTCCTGTGATGTGAAGCAAGTACTGAACTACAACTGAAGCTTTTTCCACACTCCTGGCATTCAAATAGTTTCTCTATTGTGTGGGTCCTGTGATGTGAAATAAGCTGTGAACTTTGACTGAAGCTTTTTCCACATTCAAAGCATTTAAAAGGCTTCTCTCCGGTGTGGGTCCTCTGATGTCTAGCTAGGACTCCACTGCTACTGAAGCTGTTTCCACACTCCTGGCATTTAAAAGGCTTCTCTCCTGTGTGGGTCCTCTGATGTCTAGCTAGGTTTCCACTGATACTGAAGCTTTTTCCACAGTCCTGGCATTTAAAAGGCTTCTCTCCTGTGTGGGTCCTCTGATGTTTAGCAAGTTGTGAACTGCAACTGAAGCTTTTTCCACACTCAAGGCACTTAAATGGCTTCTCTCTTGTGTGGGTGCTGTTTTGTCTAGCAAGATGTACTGGTTCACTGACACTTTTTTGACACTCCATCTCTCCTAAGATTATTCTTTCCTGTTATTTTATTGTTGGGTGAATAGAGGGAGATGCACTTGCGTGAGGGGGCTATCGGGGAGGAGAGCAGTGGTAGGATTGGTGGAATAGCTATTGGTGGAATAGCTATTGAAATACATTTGGGAAAAGATTTAATGCTGCTTGGTAGCAGATGCTTCATAAGTAACATACACGATGGGCAACAGAAGTATTTTTAGCATTACGTTTGTATCCTGCCTTGTCCAATCACTTCTGCAGAAATGTTTCTTGCTAACAAACAGGAATTTATTTTTCCAGTCCCTTGCGTCTCTTTTTAATTGGGGTTTATTACACATTTCATTTTTTATTGAATTTTTAAAGAATTAAAAAAATACTAACAATAACAAAAAAGATGAACAAATTTTTCACTATGCAAGTCGGACTTATGGAAAAATCTGCATAATGAGCGTCTCAAGGGGAAAACCTCACACAGTGAAAAATTTTCTTGCTGGTATCTTGTTTGGATTTGTGTTGAAAACAACAAATGCTGTCAATTGCCAGGTCTCTGCGCCAGTCACGACACCAGACTCTATTTGTCATGTCTGGTCCTTTATAAAACACTATAATTCCTCCTATGCTTCCTTCATTCCTTTAGTTCAAACTTTCTACGCTTCCATCTAAAGTCAGGGTGCCCAAACTGCGGCCCACGGGCCGGTCGCATGGTGCCTCCCACCAGAAGCAGAAGATAAATGTGCCTTGCAGTT
Organism: Furcifer pardalis; assembly: GCA_030440675.1. Taxonomy (NCBI): domain Eukaryota; kingdom Metazoa; phylum Chordata; class Lepidosauria; order Squamata; family Chamaeleonidae; genus Furcifer; species Furcifer pardalis. Next base: position 43,441,545 of record CP126898.1, read on the forward strand.
AGTTTTGCAACAGGATGAGTTAGATTTTAGGCTGCCATTTTCTCTGCTTAAATCAGGGTTGCCCATCCTATAGCCTTTGGCCAGGATGTGCCCACAGACACCAGTTCATCTGGCCCACACCACCCTCATTGCTCCTGGAAGTGGAAATAAAATATGTCCATATGGTAATTTAATGGCTTCTTGCTTGTGTGCGTCCTATAATATGAACTCATAATATGAGTTCTGGGATGTATAGCAAGAGTTTTAGGAAGACAAGCATTTCCTACTTCTGGTATTTAAAAGGCTTCTCTCCTATGTGGGTCTCGTGATGTGATGCAAGGCTTCCACCCTGACTAAAGCTTTTTCCACATTCAAATCATTTAAAAAGCTTCTCTCCTGTGTGCGTCCTGTGATGTGCAGCAAGGTATGAGCTCCGACTGAAGCTTTTTCCACACTCCTGGCATTCAAGTGGCTTTTCTCCTGTGTGGGTCCTATGATGTATAGCAAGGAGTGAACTTCGTCTGAAGCTTTTCCCACACTCCTGGCATTTGAAAGGCTTCTCTCCTGTGTGGATCCTGTGATGTATAGTAAGGGATGAGCTACGACTGAAGCTTTTCCCACACTCCTGGCATTTAAATGGCTTCTCTCCTGTGTGGATCTTGTGATGTCTAGCAAGGTGTGAACTTTCACTGAAACTTTTTCCACATTCAAAGCATTTAAAAGGTTTCTCTCCAGTGTGGGTCCTGTGATGTGCAGCAAGGCATGAGCGTTGACTGAAGCTTTTTCCACATTCCTGGCATTCAAATGGTTTCTCTCCCGTGTGGGTCCTGTGATGTATAGCAAGGCGTGAGCGTTTACTAAAGCTTTCCCCACACTCCTGGCATTTAAAATGCTTCTCTCCTGTGTGGGTCTTGTGATGTGAAGCAAGGTCTGAACTTCCTCTGAATCTTTTTCCACACTCCTGGCATTCAAATGGCTTCTCTCCTGTGTGACTCCTATGATGTCTAGCAAGGCTTCCACTGCGACTGAAGCTTTTTCCACATTCCAGGCATTTAAAAGGCTTCTCTCCTGTGTGGATCCTGTGATGTGAAGCAAGGCCTGAACTATGACTGAAACTTTTTTCACACTCCTGGCATTTAAATGGCTTCTCTCCTGTGTGGGTCCTGTGATGTGAAGCAAGTAGTGAACTAGAACTGAAGCTTTTTCCACACTCCTGGCATTCAAATGGCTTCTCTCCTGTGTGGGTCCTGTGATGTATAGCAAGGTGTGAACTACGACAGAAGCTTTTTCCACATTCAAAGCATTTAAAAAGCTTCTCTCCGGTGTGGGTCCTGTGATGTCTAGCTAGGCCTCCACCGCTACTGAAGCTGTTTCCACACTCCTGGCATTTAAAAGGCTTCTCTCCTGTGTGGGTCCTGTGATGTAAAGCAAGGCCTGAACTATGACTAAAGCTTTTTCCACAGTCCTGGCATTTAAATGGCTTCTCTCCTGTGTGGGTCCTGTGATGTGAAGCAAGTAGTGAACTACAACTGAAGCTTTTTCCACACTCCTGGCATTTAAATGGCTTCTCTCCTGTGTGGGTCCTGTGATGTGAAGAAAGTTCTGAATTACGACTGAAGCTTTTTCCACATTCAAAGCATTTAAAAGGCTTTTCTCCTGTGTGGGTCCTGTGATGACTAGCTAGGCCTCCACTGCTACTGAAGCTGTTTCCACACTCCTGGCATTTAAAAGGCTTCTCTCCTGTGTGGGTCCTGTGATGTGAAGCAAGGCCTGAACTATGACTGAAGCTTTTTCCACATTCAAAGCATTTAAAAAGCTTCTCTCCTGTGTGGGTCCTGTGATGTGAAGCAAGGCCTGATCTATGGCTGAAGCTTTTTCCACACTCCTGGCATTTAAAAGGCTTCTCTCCTGTGTGGGTCCTGTGATGTGAAGCAAGTAATGAACTACAACTGAAGCTTTTTCCACACTCCTGGCATTCAAATGGCTTCTCTCCTGTGTGGGTCCTGTGATGTATAGCAACGTCTGAGCTACGACTGAAGCTTTTTCCACATACAAAGCATTTAAAAGGCTTCTCTCCGGTGTGGGTCCTGTGATGACTAGCTAGGCCTCCACTGCTACTGAAGCTGTTTCCGCACTCCTGGCTTTTAAAAGGCTTCTCTCCTGTGTGGGTCCTGTGATGTGTAGTAAGGTATGAGCTCTGATCGAAGCTTTTTCCACACTCCTGGCATTTAAATGGCTTCTCTCCTGTGTGGGTCCTGTGATGTGAAGCAAGTAGTGAACTGCTACTGAAGCTTTTTCCACACTCAAGGCACTTAAATGGCTTCTCTCTTGTGTGGGTGCTGTTTTGTCTAGCAAGATGTACTTGTTCACTGACACTTTTTTGACACTCCATCTCTCCTAAGATTATTCTTTCCTGTTATTTTATGATGTCCTCCCAGTCGAATACCAGCTCTACACTCAATATTTGCAATTCTGCAAAAAGATTGAGAAAGGATCAACAGTTACCTAGTTTGAGGAGCAGATGCCCAATGAATCTTCAGTATTTAATTTTATAAAAACAACAATTCTGCAGACTGATGAAGAATCAATTTGGACTAGGATCTATTCTAGGGCAAACCTGTTGCACATGTGCCAGAACCCTCTCTGTGGGCACCCATGATGTCGCCCCAGGACAATAATACCTCAAGTAACGAAGGCATTTCAGAACAACAAAAATGGTACAATCAAAGGAAATCGGGGAAATTGTGCTCTAAACAACAATTTGATTTTTTTTCATTAGCGAAAACTTTTTCCAAGGCTGCCCATTCTTTCAGCTTCCTGGCCAGCCACCGCCACTTCCCACAGTGGTTGGGTGGGATATTTTCACCGTGTTTCTGAGGCCTGGTTGTAGTGAATCCCTGCAAAGGCAATAGGGGATTATGAGGTAAACTTCCCTCAGAAGAGCGGACCAGCCCTTGCCGCGTACCTGCTACTTGCCTGACCTCTTGTCTTCTCCCCTCTAGTGGTCGGTGCTGGAGGCAGATGCGTGAAGAGGAGCTGGGATTAAGCTCCAAACCCAAATGGGGATAGGGCAGGTTGACCTCTTTCAGATTCCCTGGTCCCAGCCATGGGTACGCGTGCATGATAACATGGGGGGCCGTGACCCACAGCCACTCAGTTGTAGCCCCATTGTCCCCCATCCAGACCCTCACAGCCTCCAGGCACCTGGGTAGGACTTCCACTGCATCATCCAGATCACCACTGATGGGTATCATCTGCATATTGATACCTCACCCTGTGGGAATGGATGATCTCACCCAGAGGTTTCATGTAAATATTAGACACGAGAGGCGAGAGCACCGAGCCCTGTGGCAAGCCATAGTGGAGGAGCCATGGGTTGGACATCTCGTCCCCCAAGAACACCGACTGGGTCTGTCCCGTCAGAAATCAGGCAAACTAGGACCACACAGTGCCCTGGATCCCCAATCCTCGGAGCCGTTCCAGAAGGATACTGTGCTCGAAGGTATCGAAAGGGGAGGAGAGACTACCGGCAGAACTTTATAAAGATTTCAAAGAAGTGGCTATACTAAAATTGGTGAAATTGTATAATTATATTTTGGATGGAGGCCAGATTCCAAATTCGTGGTATAGATTTGTAATAGTATTACTACCAAAACCGGGGAAAGATTTGCAAAAAGTGGAATCATATAGACCAATTTCCCTAATAAACCAAGATGCAAAAATCTTTACAACGATATTGTCAGATAGGCTAAATAGTTTCATGAATCAATATATAAACAAAGAATAGGCAGGGTTCTTAAAAGGAAGATACATGGCAGACCTGACAAGAAGAGTACTAAATTTGATGGATATTGCAGGAAAAAAAACACTGTGGGTTTATTGGCATTGGATATTTTTTTAAAGCATTTGATTCTTTGCAATGGGACACAATTAATGAAATGATTAAATTCTGTGGATTTGGGAATAAATTCCAAAAAACTATTGCTAAACTATACCAAAAGGGAGTAGCAAAGGTTAGAGTTAATGATAGTTACACGAAAAATATAAAGTTAGAGGCTGGAACAAGTCAGGGTGGTCCGCTATCACCAACGCTATTTATAATGGCTATGGAACTTTTAGCAAATGCAATAAGAAACGATAAGGCAATAATAGGATTAGAAAATAATAAAATAAATTTATATGTAGATGATACCTTAATAATAATGAAGCAGCCTATGAGAGCAATGGATAGGATGCAACTACATTTAAATACATTTGAAAAAATTACTGGACTGAGAGTGAATTGGGACAAATCAGAGATGATAGTATTTAATGGTAAAAAAGATCAGGATATCATTAAGGAAAAATACAGAATACAAATAAAAAATAATTTGAAATATTTGGGTATACCGGTAATTATTTTAAATAAATTGGGAGACCTGAAAGGTATAAACTATGATAATCAGAAGAAGGAAATTGAGGATAAGATAAAACAATATCAAAAATTGAATCTACTGTATCTTGGTTTGGTAGGATAGCTCTTTGTAAGATGATGTTGGTACCGAAGGTAAATTTCTTATTCGAAACACTCCCGATCAAAATAACTGAGAAGTGTTCTGTTCTGTGGAAGAGATAGAAATTGATATTTTTAAAGAGTCCCACCATGCAAAAGTGATAGCAGAATTAAAAATAGGGGAAACAAAGAGACTATCTAATAGTTGGAGGTATGATCCAAGACTATATAAAGAAAAGGATTACAAGGACAAAATAATTAAAAAATGGGAAGAGAACTGGTCTTGGAATGACAATGGAGAAGTGGGGTATAACACTGTTTGGGATACAATGAAAGGAATATTCAGAGGGGAGAGTATTAAAATGGCAAGTATAATGAACAAACAGAGGGAAAACAGAAGTGAAAAACTGGAGAAAGAAATTAAGCTCCTTCAAACTGAACACGCAAAGAACAAAAAACAAGAAACATTTGACAAAATGCAAAAATTGAAATGCGAGTTAGTGGGAAATGACATAGAAAAAGTGAAAAGAGATCTAATTTACTTGAAAAGAGAATTTTTTCAATATAGTAATAAAAACTCAAAATTGCTGGCAAGGGCGGCAAAAGAGAAAAAATGTAAAAGAGAAATTACTATATTGATTGATAGTCAAGGAAAGAGATGTAATAAGTCTGGGGAGAAATTAAAGATCGCGGAGGAATTTTATCAACAATTATACTCTAAGAAGGAAATAGATATAAGAAAGTTAAAGGAGAGATTCCAAGAACAAAACAAAATTAGAATAAAAGAAGACTATAAGAACAAAATGGAGGAAGAAATATTAGAAAAAGAAATTAGAGAAACAATTAGTAAATTAAAGATGGAAAAATCTCCAGGAGAAGACGGGCTACCCGCAGAATTTTATAAAGAATTTCAGAATGCGGTGGTTCCAAAATTGGTGAAATTATACAATTATATTCTTGAAGGAGGGGATATTCCCAATTCGTGGTATAGATCTATAATTGTATTAATCCCCAAACCGGGAAAAGATCCAGAGAGAATAGAGTCCTACAGACCAATCTCTTTAATAAACCAAGACGCCAAAATCTTTACGAATATATTGAATAACAGGTTAAATAGCTTCATGGATCAATACATAAATAAGGATCAAGCAGGATTTCTAAGAGGGAGGTACATGGCGGACCTGACAAGAAGAGTATTAAATTTGATAGATATTGTAGGACAAAAAAAGGAAAAAGTGGGTTTTTTAGCAGTCGACATATTTAAGGCGTTCGATTCGCTGCAATGGGATTCAATTAAAGAACTTATTAAATTATACGGATTCGGACCCAAATTTCAAAAAATTATTGACAAACTGTATTACAAGGGAATAGCAAGGGTTAGAATCAATGATAATTACACACCAGACATATCTTTGGAGGCGGGAACACGGCAGGGATGCCCACTATCTCCGACACTATTTATAATGGCCATTGAATTATTAGCAAATACAATAAGAAATGATAGGGATATTGAAGGAATAGAGGGAAACAAAATTAACTTATATGCGGACGACACTCTGATTATAATGAAACACCCAATAAAAACCTTAGATAGAATAAAATTACACCTAAGCATGTTAGAAGACACCACTGGACTTAGAATTAATTGGGACAAATCGGAAATGATATTAATTAACAGTGATAAAGAAGACCAAGATAAAATAAAAACAAAATATAAAATACAGGTTAAAAATAATTTGAAGTATTTAGGTATAACCATCTCAAACAAATGGGAGGAATTAAAGAGATTAAATTATGACAAACAAAGGAAGATAATAGAAGAAAAGATAAAGCAATACCAAAAATTAAACTTATCGTGGTTTGGGAGAATCGCCTTATGCAAGATGATGCTAGTACCGAAGATAAATTTTTTGTTTGAAACGCTACCCATTAGAATAACAGATAAAGAGATGAAAGAGATTCAGAATAAATTAAATAGTTTTTGTAACGGGAAACGAAGAGTGAGGGTGTCGCAAAGTTTATGGTACGTGTCACAACAAGAGGGGGGATTAGGATTGCCGAATCTTAAGAATTACTATAGAGCGTTCCAGATTAAAAACGTGATTAAGATCTTAATGAGAGAAGAAACAATTTGGGAAAATATAGAGCTAAAGGAAATAAGACAACTAGGAAATTTGTTGTTTTTAGACAAAGAAATTAATATAAAAGGAATTAAAAACAAAATGCTAAGAACATTACTGGAAGAATGGAAAAAAGTAAAGCAAGAATTAGTACCGGATATCTCCCCTATTATCGAACTTCAAGACATTAAAAATTTTCCTATAAAGATCGACACAAAAATGGACATCTTAGAGGAAAATGGAGTAACATTAGTCAAGGATTGGATACAGAAATGTAAAGATAAGACAAAAAAAGAAGAGATATTTACACAGTTAGGCCTAAATTGGTTCCAACGTATTGCGATAGAGAACTGGAACAAGAAATATATACAAGAGAAATCCTTAGAAAGATCAAAAACAGAAATGGAGGAAATAATAAGTAAATTAAGAAAAGGAGAGATAGTAATTAAAGGACTGGTTAGTAAAATTTACAAAATATTAAGTAAAGGGACCAGAGCCCAAGAAATATTAAAAAATATATGGGAAGAGGAGTTGAAGGTGGAAATTTCAAATCAAGAATGGAGGAAAAAATGGAAGAGAAGAATCATGAAAAATATGTCAATAAGAGTGAAAGAGCACAATTACAAACTATTATGGAAATGGTATCTGACCCCGGTGAAGTTGCACCAGATTGACGATAAAAAAAGTAACAAATGTTGGAGGTGCAATCAAGCACTGGGCTCATACGAGCATATGTGGTGGTCATGTAAGGTGGTCAATGCATTTTGGGGAAAAATCGAAAAAGAAATAGGAAATATTATGGGAATGCGACCAAAACTGGGGCCAGATACTGTGCTACTAACAAATGTTGAAAAAATGAATGTGAATAATGATAAGAAAGAGTTGATATCAATAATGTTGTCATCAGCAAGGCATATTATTGCGAGAAATTGGAAGAAGGATGTTCAACTAAACATGGAAGATTGGTACAGAGAGATATGGGAATTAGCGTTGAATGACAAACTAACATGGGAGGTGATGGTCAGGAAAGGTGCAATTCGTGAGAATAGATTTTGGAAGATATGGCATCCCCTGATAGAATATTCATTGTATAAGGGTAAAGGGAATCAACCAGAACCAGATCAACTGAGTTTTTGGAAAAACAAATGAATAAGGATAACCGTAGTTTCTCCGGATATTGTAAATAACACAGGGTGATTTCTTTTTCATTTCTTTTTTTTCTTTCTTTTTCTTTTCTTTTCTTTTTTTTCTTTTATACATATATATATATATATTTATATAGATGTACTTATACTTTCATGTCTGTTTTCATGTCTGTTTTCATATTATTATTTTTGATTTTTGTGTATTGAAAAGTATAAATAAAAATTTTAAAAAAAACAAACAAAATAACTGAGAAGGAGTTGAAAGAGTTTCAAAGCAAATTAAATAATTTTTGTAATGGGAAACGCAGAGCAAGAGTTTCAAAAAATTTATGGTATGTACCACAACAAGAAGGTGGGTTAGGACTGCCAAACCTTAGAAATTAGTATAGAGCTTTTCAGGCAAAAAATGTTGTACGGATTTTGATGAGGGAGGAGACAGTATGGCAAAGAATAGAGATGAAGGAATTGGCACAAGTGGGAAATTCAATTTTTTTGGATAAAGGGGTTAAAATAAAAGGAATTTGTAACAAAATGATAAAGACAAAATTGGAAGAATGGAAGAAATTGAAGCAGGAACTGGCTCCGGATATATCCCCGATTATTGAGCTTCAAGATATCAAAACTTTTCCTATAAAAATTGATGCAAAAATTATTAAAGTTTTATTGGATAACGGGGTCACATTGTTAAAGGATTGGATAAAGATATGTAAAGATAGGTCTAAAAAGGAAGAATTGTTTGCTCAGTTAGAACTGAACTGGTTTCAACGTATAACTATCGAGAAATGGAATAATAAATATTTGCAAGAAATATCTTTAGAAAGACAAAACAGAATTTGAAGAAATGATATTTAATTTAAGGAATGGGAAAATATAAATTAAAGGGATAGTGAGTAAAATATATAGGATACTGAAGAAAAGGGGTAAATCACAAGAAATCCTGAAAAATTTATGGGAAGAGGAATTGAATGTAAAAATTTCTGATACTGATTGGAAAAAAAATGGAAGAAAAGAATCATGAGAACTATGTCTGTAAGAGTAAAAGAGCATAATTACAAATTGTTATAGATATGGTATCTAACCCCAGCAAGGTTGCATCAAATAGATGGGAAAATAAGTAATAAATGTTGGAGATGCAAATATACAATGGGAACATACATACATATGTGGTGAAGTTGTAAAGTGGTGAATTATTTTTGGAGAAAAATTGAAAGGGAAATAACAAATATTATGGGATTGCGACTAGAGCTGGGATCAGATACGGTGTTATTGATTGATGTTAACAAATTCAATGTAAATAAAGATAAGAAAGACTTGATATCAATAATGTTAACTTCAGCTAGATATTGTATTGCAAGGAATTGGAAAAAAGATATTTCCTTAAAAATGGAAGATTGGTATAAAGAAATGGGGGAACTGGCACTAAATGACAAACTAACATGGGAATTGAATGTCAAGAAAGGCATAGTTCAAGAAAATAGATTTTGGAAAATATGGCACCCTTTTGTAGAACAATCATTGTATAAAGACAAAGGTATAAAGCCAGTACCTGATCACATGAATTTTTGGAGGATATAAATCAGGCATGCCCAAACTATGGTCCACGGGCCAGATCCGGCCCGCCAAGCCATTTCATCCGGCCCCCAAAATGAAATAAAAACTCTAATCGTTTTATTTTATTAAAAAAAATTTGGCGGACTTTTTTTGGCGGAAGGATCACAAGTCAGTGAAAGCTAGTTCCTTCCGCCTGCTGCCTAGTATTACCACTTCTGCCGAATCTACTTTAGAAATGCTGAGTCACTCCGCCAGGAGGTGATTCGGTGAATGGGTAGATAGAAGTGGGAGCACCCAGTGAGTCTTCCCCATAGAAACGAAAAGTAAGTTTCCACCTTTTTTCCTATGGGTGTCTTCTTTTAAAATTAAATTTATTGTTTGTGGGGGGTGCGGGGGGGAATTGTGTGAAAAAGGCTTGTTTGTTTTGTGTGTGCGTTCATTTGCATTTCATTGCAAAATGTATCTTAAATTTCTTCTTTGGGGGGGGGACTCTGTGTGTGTGTGTGGGGGGGGGGTCGTCCAGGATCACAGGCAGTGCTCACAACTCCCCTTGTATATTGTTCAGGTTCATAAAGCATAAAAGTCACTAGGGCTCTTTTTACTCTTTTAATCTTTTAATTATGATGGGAATTGACTGATTTAAAAAATTTTAAAATCTTGAAAATTTAAATTTTTATAGTTGGGATTCTGAAGCTCTGGGATGATGGGGTTGGATTGTATTATGTAGTTTTTTGTGATGTTGTAAACCGCCCTGGGTTGCCCTGGCGAGGAGGGCGGTATAGAAGTATGAAAAACAAATAAATAAAGTTCTGGCTAAGAATTTATTTTATTTTATTTAATAGATTTTTTAATTTTTATTTATAGGTTTATAAGAAAATAAGGTGTACATAAAGAGTAAACTCATACATAAAGAAAACAACTCTTTTACATATTCTGTAGTAAATACATACATGATGTATGTAAAAACAAAAATTCAAACGAAATCACACGTAAATAAACATTTATAATTCACCTCTGATAACTACTTTTAACTAATTTTTTTAATACATTTGTTTCCCTGCTTTACTATAATTCACACTTTTATTGTCACCCTAGTGTTATTTACATTGTCTGAGGGATTGTAACAGCTCATAATTTCCAAAAAGTACTTTGGTCTGGTACAGGAGTAATTTAATAGATTTATATACCACCCTATCCAAAGAACTCTGGGTGGTGTGCACAGTTAAAACCAATATAAAACAATTAAAAACCCTTAAAAACATAGCAGTATTACCCTGCTGCTGTGCCATTTATTATCTAAAAACAAATATAAAATTTTTCCCTAAACCCCGAGCCCTGTTTTGATCAACTTGAAAAAAAAAGCTGTTTTGGGTCAGGCCAAAGTTGGATCCCATTTGGGACTTTCTGTAGAATACAGTATTTGCTATTTGTGGATAGCAATTGCAATAGGAGGAGCAATAGCAGTGGTCAGAGTTTGATCCCCGGGTACTGCATGACAGAGTAAGCTCCCATCATCTGTTCCAGCTCCTGCCAGCCTAGCCGTTCGATAGCAAGAAACTGCAAGTAGATAAAGAGGGGCCACTTTGGTGGGAAGGAAAACAGCGTTCCGTGTTTAGTCATGCCTGCCACATCTCCACGGAAACATCTGCAGACACAGACAGCACTGGCTCTTGGGCTATAAACAGAGATGAGCACTGAACCCTAGAGTCGGATACGACTGGCTTCTGAGCAAGGGCGACCTACCGCCCCATAGCACTTAGTGCACTTTCTGGGCCATTCACAAGTTAATTAGCATTTTGTCCCCAACATGCTGGATACTCAAAAAAATCTGCTCACAATCTGAATTCGATCCCAAAAAACGCAAGGTTCACTCAGCCTTCCATATCCTTCTGGGGTTAGTAAAACGAGTATCCAAAAAAGGGGCTGGCTCCTCATTTTACTGACCTCGGAAGGATGGAAGACTGAGTCACCCCTTCGAGAAAGCCGGCTAAACAGAACCTTTTAATTAGCAATGAAAAGTCATTAGCCTTATAAAAGACCTGCTTCCTGACATGGTGTCAGGAAGCAGATCTTTTATAAGGCTAATGACTTTTCATTGCTAATTAAAATCCAAAGTTTCAGGTAGGTGGGATTTTAATTAGCAATGAAAAGTCATCGGCCTTATAAAAGATCTGCTTCCGGACACCGTGTCAGGAAGCAGGTCTTTTATAAGGCTAATGACTTTTCATTGCTAATTAAAATCCAAAGTTTCAGGTAGGTGGGATTTTAATCAGCAATGGAAAATCACTGGCCTTATAAAAGATCTGCTTCCTGACAAGATGTCAGGAAGCAGATCTTTTATAAGGCTAATGACTTTTCTTTGCTAATTAATATTCGAACTACCTGAAGCTTTGGAAAACAACAACAGCTACTTGGATGCCACAATGACCAAGCTGGATGTGAGTTTCTAGGATCTGTCATATTTTTTAAAAGGACACTTGTAACGGACACCGCGAAGGCGGCGAAGGAGGCGGCGGCGAAGGAGGAGCCGGCGGCAAAGGCGTTGGTGGTGGCAGCGGCGGCGGCGGCAAGGCTGGGTGGATGTATGTACCATAGAGAGATAGTTCGGCCCTCGGAGCCTCTGATAAAATGTTATCCGGCCCCCGGGCCGAAAAGTTTGGGCACCCCTGATATAAATGAACTTGGTCCAATTGTAACCTTTTTCTGGACACTGTAAATAGCACAGGGTGTTGAAAGGTGAAGATTGTTAACAAGATAATGGAAGGATTGAGAGCAAGTTGCAAAGATTGTTTAAGTAACTGGTATTACGAAAAAATGTGCAAATAATTATGTGTTTGGATTTATATCTGTATGTGTTATTGTTATTTTTTTATTATGTTTTTTTCTGTATGTGAAATTTTTTTCAATAAAAACAATAAAAAAAGAAAGGGCAACCGAACAACAAAAAACTCTGAGGGTGTGGCATGGTGGGCGTGGCCAGGCAGAAAGCCCTGCGTTGTACCCAAATTAGGACTATTTGATCTCAAAAATTGGGTGGGTAGAGGGGCCTGGTGGAATTTCTGCTACTGGTTTATGGTGAACTGGGGCAAACCTGCTGAATCTTACCACTGCTCTCGCCCCCAATAGCACCCTCACACAAGCGCACCCCCTTCATCCACCCCCCCCACACACACACAGTGGAGATTGGTGACAGCTGCCTGATTCCTTTCCACCTGGTCAGTCTCTATGTGGTAGGCCTTTTGGGGGGGGGGGGGACAGATGAACCTTGCCGGGTCTCTCTCTCAATTTCTCCCAGCCACCCCCTCTTATATCCCTGCATGGGCAGTTTGGGTCTTCTGAAGTAGCTGGTCAGAGGCACCTGCAAAGCCCGTGGGGGTGGGGGTGTGGGGTCTGGGCTTATAGGGGAAGTTCCCCTCATTATGGGCTTGGACCAGGGCTTCGGAAAGATCTCCCCCCCTCAAAGCCCCATCCTAGCCCGGGGTCCAGCTCATGCATGCGGCTCATCCAAGGGCAGGAGAAGCTGCTGCCTCTCATGCTGCTCTGGAGACATGAAAGGATTTCCACCACTGCCCTAAACCCCAACCTGGTACATTGGGCGTCCTGATGCAGGGCTGGGGGCAAAGCTTTTTTCCTTTAGGGGGGGTATCGCTTTCTGTAGCCCTGGTTCCCCAATTTTGAATTAATATTTGTATTCTTACATGTATTTATATATTCGGAGGCTGCCGCTGGTCCAGAATGCGGCTGCTTGGGTAGTGATGGGATGCAGGCGTTATGCCCGTGCCTCAACACTGCTGGGAGAGCTGCACTTGCTCCCGGTGTGCCTCCAGGTGCAATTAAGGTGCTGGTTATTCCCTTTAAAGCCCTCTAGGGTAGTGGGCCAGGATGCTTAAGAGACTGCATCACCCCGAGGACATCTGTCCGTCCCACCAGAGTGGACCGGAGAGGCTCTCTGGTTGTGCCATCGGCCAGTGAGGCGCACCTCTCTGCCACTAGAACGAGGGCCTTCTCTGTGTCCGCCCCGGCCCTAGGGAACCTCCTGCCAACAGAGTGACGCATATAGAGTTGCTGTCCTTTAGAAAAGGAGTAAAAACTTGGCTGGCGGGTCGGGTTTGTGGGATGGATGGAACAATATCCCCAGCCAGTTGGATAATTTAATCCCCTAGCCTTTTTAGCTGCTTTTTAGCAGCCTTTTAGCTGTAACTTTTTAGTCTTAATCTTTTTAATCTTCTCAATCTTTTAATCAGTTTTAATTATTTTGATTGTAGCTGATGACTTGTTGTGAATTGCCCTATTTCACTTTGGTGAGAGGGGCAATAAACAAGTGTGATAAATAAAAAAATGATAAATAAATAAGTGATGGGGCGCCTAGGGGGGTGGGAGAAATCCCATACATTCTCATGACCTCTGCCTGCCTCTGGGGGCCCCCAGGGAGGCCTGGGATGCGTCCCTGTCTCCCTGTGCCCCCCCCCCGGCCTGGAATGAGGGACCCCATTCCTCCTTCCCCTGGAGCAGCCATTTTGCCTGCCCTTCCTTTCCCTCCTCCTTCCCTTTCCTCTCAGGGAGGCCAGGAAGGTAGGTAAGCTCCCCACCCCACCCCACCCCCAGGTTTGGGTTTCAGGTAACACAGGTAAAGGGGGGGCTCCTATCTAGGAGCGTCCCCCAGAAATTCAGGTAACCTCTCCCTGGTGTGACCTTAAAGACCCCCCCCCCCCCATTTAAAACCAATTCCCTTCCTCCTGAATAGAGACACGTGGGGCTGCGTTCATCACCTTCGAAGGGGCTGCGTTCATCACCTTAAAAAGGGGGATGGGCAGATGCACCCCCTTCTTCCCCCTCCCCCTCCTCTGGGAAATGGGAGTTTCTTTTCCCCTCCAAAAAATACCGCCTGGACTGGTGCACTTCCTGATCCCCCCCCCTAAAATAAAAAAAGAGCAAAGAAGGGCCTTTCATGCAAGGGAGGGGGATGAAACACACACACACACTGACTGAAGGCTTCAGAAACCTCCCCCCTCCCCAAATATAACCCTTCCTCCCCACCCTGCAACGAAATCGCCCCCCTTTCCTGCTCCTTTCCAGGGGTCCGGAATGGCGGACATGAAGTCTGGCAAGGAAACAAAGAAAGAGGAGAGCGAAAAGGGGGGGGGGGAGAGACTCACCAAATCTCCCAGGGAAGGAGTAACGCCAGAGGCAGAAAGTAACTCTGCCCTTCCTCTGCGGGGGGGGGGGGGAATGTGGTCCCTCCCTCCGTTCCTCTGCTCTGGAAGGTAACGCCGTTCCTTTCCACCCTCAGCTATGGAGGAAAAGACACCTACAAAGGGGTGGGGGAATGGATAGAGACACGTGGGAAAAGAGCCCCGCCTCTCCCCATTTCCTCCCTCTCTAGGAAACGCCCCTTTAACACAGGGGCTCCCAAACTACGGCCCCATGGGCCAGATCTGGTCGCCAACTCCAATTCATCCGGCCCATACTGCCCTCGTCACACCCAGAAATGCACGTAAAAAAACACGTATTCCTTCTGCTTCCAGGAATGATGAGGGAAGCGCAGGCTGGATGAACTAGCATCGGGGCCAGATCTGGCCTGAGTGTCATAGTTTAGGGATCCCTGGGTTAAAGGCAGCAGAGCAGGGAGTTTCCTAGAGAGGGAGGAAATGGAGTAGTGGAAGAGGTGGTACTTTTTCAAGTCCAAATGGTCATTTCCCACGTGTCTCCCCCTCCTTCTTATGGTCGTCTTAATGGCGTTACAATACATTCCTAAGCAGAGGAAAGAAGGGAGGGGCCACGTCTCTCCCCCCCCTCGCCAGACTGGACAGGAACTCCTCTATGTCCCCCCAGGAAGGCAGGCGACCTCCCCCCCCTCTCTCTCTCACACACACACACATGCATTCTGATGGCCAAAGTACAATTTGACCTTCTAAGGAGCAGTCAAGGTTGATTTCTTCTAAGATTGACCTATTTGTTCTCCTCGCTGTCCAGGGGACTCTCAAAACTCTCCTCCAACACCACATCTCAAAGGCATCTATTCTTCTGCGCTCAGCTTTCCTAATGGTCCAGCTCTCACAACCATACATTGCCACAGGGAATACCATTGCTTTGACTATGCGAATTTTTGTTTGCAATGTGATGTCTCTACTTTTCACTATGTTCCCCAGGTTTCTCATCGCTTGCCTCCCAATAATCAGTCGCCTTTTTATTTCATGGCTGCAATCACCATCTGCAGTGAACTTAGATCCTAAGAAAGTAAAATCTGTCACTGCTTCTGCTTCTTCCCCATCTATTTTCCAGGGACAGATAGGGCCTGTTGCCATGATCTTGGTTTTCTTTATATTGAGTCTCAAGCCAGCTTTTTCACTCTCTTCTTTCAATCTAATCAGGAGCTTCTTTAGGTCCTCCTCACTTTCTGCCATTCAGGTGGTATCATCTGCATATCTCAAATTGTTAATGTTTCTCCCAGCAATTTTGATCCCAATTTGTGATTCCTCCATCCCTGCATTGCACATTATGTGCTCTGTGTATAAGTTGAATAAGCAGGGTGACAAAATGCAGCCTTGTCTGACTCCTTTTCCTATTCCAAACCACGCAGTCATTCCATATTCAGTCCTAACTATTGTTTCTTGATTCATGTACAGATTTCTCATGAGACATATAAAGTATTCTGGTATTCCCATATGTCAGAAAACGACATCTTTTTCCTAATGTTCTCAAAGCTTGGTGAGGTTGTAGTTTCATATAGGCCTCAGAAAAAATCCTTTGTCTTCTCTGAGCCTCAAGGCTGTGTCACAAGACTGCCTGTTTTTCAGTACAGTATTCCTTATCTCTCTAAGCTAGCTGAGATCCATGTTTTGTCTAAGTGCCTGAATGCTCTCTGTGCACGTGTGTAAACAATGTGTTGTTTTGAAAAAGTTATTCTCAGTTGTTCTCTGTTACTTGATTGGCTAAAGCTCCACCACCTGACGGCAAATTCTCCATGTTTGCAGAGAAGTTGGGGAGTTAGTTTTTTGTCTCTCCATGGATTAAAACCTGTTTTGATTAGTTAGTTCACTTCTGGATCTCTATGGGCTAACATTCTTTCTCTAGGAGCTATGCATTTTTGCTCCTTAAAAATGGTTACCTAGATTACCTGTGGACTGTATTGGACTGACCTATGCTACTGACTTTTATGCTTTATGAACCTGATGAAAATACCTGATCAATAAACCTTCGATTGCTTGAACGACATGTCTTCATTGGACTAAAAGGGTAAGAGAAGCATTGCATTTCACACACAAGCCTCTGAACACGCTACCAATTAAACCTCCTTGTGGATGATAAGCATCTAAGGGCTGTAAAGTTTTTATTGCCAGCCAGCCCGCCTTCTGGGGGCTTTGGTTAAAGGAGGTTGCCAGAGCATAGGGGGCCAGCTGGTACGTGACATTTAATTACTTGCCACATTTTGTTGTGGTCCACGCAGTCAAAGGCCTTAGTGTAATCAGTGAAACAGAAGTATACTTGTTTCTGATATTCCTTTGTTTTTTCCATGATCCATCTTATGTTGGCGATGTGGTCTCTAGTCCCGCTGCCTCTTCTGAACCCCGCCTGCACTTCTGGTAATTCTCTCTCCACATGCTGTTGCAGTCTATCCTGTATTATCTTGAGCATCACCTTGCTATCGTGTGGGAAGAGCGCAATTGTTCGATAATTTGAACATTCTTTGGCATTACCCTTTTTGGGGATTGGAACATATACTGATCTTTTCCAGTCCTGTGGCCATTGTTGTGTTTTCCAAATCTGCTGGCATATAGAATGTAATAATTTGATTCCATCATCTTTTAGGGCTTTGAAAAGTTCAACCTGGATACCATTATCTCTGCTGGCTTTGTTGTTTGCAGTCCTTTTTAGGGCCTTTTTGACATCACTCTCTAGGATGTCTGGCTCATGTTCAATGTTCTCATCATTGTGATTATCAGGGGGGTGTTGAGGTCCTTTCTGTAGAGTTCCTCTGTGTACTCTTTCCATCTTTTCTTAATCTCTTCTGCATCTGCTAACTCCTTGCCATCTTTGTCCTTTATCATGAATTTTACAGCACTGAGAAATACAAGCAGGGTAGAGCACACAGAATAGAAATGATTTTAAGAGGCCTAACAAACCAGGCTTACTCCATCTTGGACACATTAGTGAAATGGGGTTTTCCCATGACAGGAGGTTCCCACTTATGATTTCCCTTCCTGTCATTTGGGCTCATTATTACAGGTCCTGCACTCCTGGCTGATAGGGGTCCTGCCCCCCCCTCCAATTAACTCTGTCAAGTATGAAATGCTATCATTATGTGTTTCCAAAGGGCACAGCAGAAGACCTTCCTCAAAGATTGTGGTGGTTTTGAACCACAATTGGACTTACAATGGGCAAGAGCAATTTTGCTGTGCCAGCTAATCTTCCTCACACTAGGTCAGGCGAAAGGAACTGCAGGATAAATTCACTCAAAGGTGGCTTCATTTATGGCCTAGACAAGGAAGAAGAAAAATCCACTCCCCATTCTAAACCTTCTTTTCCCCAAGGACATCAACATGCCCAGTTTCCTTAAGGCTTTCCTCAGAGGGTTTGGTTCCCCATCCCCCTGATTATCATCCTTGGTGCCCTATTGTGAACTTGTGGGTCTCCTGAGAGCCCTTTTGAGGCAGGGGTGCCCAAACTACAGCTCATGGGCCGGATATGGCCTCTGGGCCATAGTTTGGGGACCCCTGCCTTAAACAGGATGCCACCTGGGTGTGTTTTATTTTTATTTTCGTGGGGCAGCATGGGCCAGATGAATTAGCACAAGGTGCCAGATCAAGCCTGGCTGTAGTTTGGGCACTCCTGAGATAAACTGATAAAATGGCAGCCTGAAATCTACCTCATCCTGTTCAAAACAGATTGCAAGGCATGTTTTGATACTGCTTCTGGTGGGAAGAACCACGTGACTGGGCCACGGCAGAAAAGGTTTGCGCACCCCTGGTTTAAGGTGTTTGTCCAGAACTGGACAGAGGAATCAGGATCCGGCCTGACATTTGTGCCAGAAAAAGGGGATAAAAATGATCTGGGTTTTGGAGAAGAGGCTTCTGTTAATGCAACCTAAAACAACCTGTGTCTTTATTTGCAGCTTCTGGCCTCCGATTCAGCTCCTGATCGACAAGAATTCCTCCAATATCCTTCTCGTCCATAGTACCTGTATTATAAGCGAGGCTGTGAAAGGGTTAAACAGGCCTGCCCAATCTTTTTGGGCTGTGGGCCGGTCACATAGTACAGTGGGCCATTCTAGTTCCTCCCACTGGAAGCAGAAGTAAAACACCCCGTGCAATAGGATGAGATAGATTTTAAGCTGCCATTTTCTCTGTTTATCTGAAGGGTGCCCAACTACAGTCCATGGGCCAGATCTGGTCCCTGTGCTGCCCTCGTCACACCCAGAAGCGTGGGTAAAACACGTTATGCTTCCAGGAATGATGAGGGAGGGCGCTGGCTGGATGAATTAGCATTGGGGCCAGATCTGGCCTGAGGGCCATAGTTTGGGCATCCCTGGGCTAAAGGCAGCAGAGCAGGGCTTTTCTATGGGGACATTTCCGAACCTGAAATAAACTTTTTAGGAGACCTCGGATTTGGGGGGGGGGGGTCCTTGACGTTTTCCCATTGAAATCCAGATTGCAGGTCTTCCCCTGCCTCGCTTGAAAGTCCGGGTTTTTTTTAAGGGGGATCAGGAGGTGGACGATGCAATTGTTACCGCAAATTTTGAGAGTCCAACATATCCTTTTTATTTAACTCTTTAATAAAGGTACACACATGGGAAAAGGTATGAAAATAAGGGAGAAGCCAAAAGTTTAATGGCTAGCAAAGAAATAACAAGGTTTAATTGGAAACCTCTCCAAGGGGGGAGGATTAAATGGGATTAGCCCACTAGTCACTCTGGCAAGGAATGTGGACGAGCAATTTATCAAATTACTGATTGTCTCCATTGTCTAAGCCTCCGGAGTTAGCCTAAAGGTGTAAAAACTGGTTTATTGGCTTCCTGATAAGCAGAAATTCCTTTTTATTCCTTCACAGACAAAAGGAATGAATGCCTGAATTTTATAATCATACATCTGGTTTGATTCTCCTTAATAAAGTTCAATTAAACATTGGTGACCAAGGCAGAGAAAATATGGGAAAAACCACTATTAATCAATAACAAGTTTAAGGCTTAATATAAAAGCCTCAGAAAGTCTATGTGAGCAATTGCATTAAGAGTTGGTGGCCTCCCAGGGGGGGGGGGAGATGACTCATCGCTAGAAACAAAAGGGACTAATGTCTTGTCTTTATCTCCTAAAAGCTCCAGAGAGAACAGTTCAATGGGAACTTTACCTTAGAATGACCTCAAGGAGAAATGTGACAATTTAAGGATTGAAAAGAGACATTTCAGCTTTTTACAGTACAGTAATACCTCAGATAACATTAGTATCGAATAACATTAAAATCGCATAACATTAAGCAATCTGGGGGGAAGAATTGCATAGGATAACATTAAGATCCTATGGGATGCATCGGATAACAACCGCTAAAGCCTGTGTGGTTACAATGTATCTCTATGGATCCCATAGGATTTTAACATGCATCGGATAACACTAAAAATCGGATAACACCAAGACTTGTGGAACCAGGTTTTAGTGTTATCTGAGGTTTTACTGTATAACCATTGTACAGTAAAACCTCATATAACACTAAAACCTGGTTCCACAAGTCTTCGTGTTATATGATTTTTAGTGTTATCTGATCCTCTATGGGATCCATAGAGATCATTGTAACCACACAGGCTTTCGCGGTTGTTATCTGAAGCATCCCATAGGATCTTAATGTTATCTGATGCAATTCTTCCCCCCAAATTCCTTGATGTTATGCGATTTTAGTGTTATTCGATACTAATGTTATATGAGGTATTACTGTATATGTAAACTGCAATGTATACATTTTTAAATTACTTTTGCACAGCTTTGTAACATGTAATCAAGAGGTGTAAATGGCTTTTCTAATTGCCCTCACTTTTGGACAGCATTTGCCCCTGCACTCATTGTTTCAGGTTTAAGTGTTCTTCAGTAAGAAGTGTATAAATATTGTTGAACAACAGGAAGAAGGGAGGCTCTGTCACAACAATCCTGATGGAGCCCCCCGAGATTGGTTTTTATTAAAACGGTTGAGGTGGAGACTTCTGCTCTATATCACCGGTCCCTGTAGATCAGAACCCTTAATGCCAATAAAACCAATTTTGTTTTGATCAAAGCCATGTCTCGGTGTCAGTTCTTTTTGAGGTTAATTAACTCTCCACCAAGAAACGAACCTAGCCCTAATTTTGAAGTAACACAATAATGGAGGGGGACAAGATAAATGGGGGAAAATCCATCTTTCCAAGAGGAGGGGGTGCATCCCCCCCTTTTAAAAAGATTTTTAACGCTGGGTTTTGTAAGGCAATTTCTCACTTGCCTCTATTCTGGAGGGGGTGTGTTTTTAAATTGGGTTTAAGATCCCACCAGTGTTACATAAAATTTGAAATTCACCCTTTTGTTTAAGACATGTTCATTTATTTTTAAATAAAGTTGTTTGAACCTCTTTGGTTTCCCTTGAGATGGCCCCTGAAGTGATCATCACATGTTCATGTTCTGCCTTGATGGCAGATAATGCCTGCCTCAATTAACACCCATGTCCTGGTCATACTTTAATCTAACATCAATAGAAATTTCCTTTTAATCAATAAATATTTCCTTTATATCCCCACCCTCCTCACCTTTGAGATAATGCTAAAATGTTAATCTCATTTAGCCTGCTAGGCAATGCAAATGTTTGACTTAAAGCTTAAGACTTTTGGTCCACTGAAGTTTGATTTCTTTAAGATAGGAATATATAGGGAACCTCTATGGAATAACTTCTGTTTGTATTTGACAATGATATTAATGCTGGATTTTGTGTCTCCTCAGTCCAAGGGACAGTCAGATGGAAAAATTACAACTAACAGGATAATTTTGATATTAAATCAATACAGAATACAATACTGTCTCCCTGCACTGCTAAGGATAACATCTGATAATTTGCCTAAAGAAAGGAGCTGAGTACTTCATCTCCTGCCCATCCCTTGCTGATGTCTTTTGGATAAACACTTCTATAAGAAAGGAATGCAGAGACCTAAAAGTTGTTTCTTTTGTGATTGTAAATTGTAACATTTACTCTTTAATCTGTGTACTTATTATAGTCATGATCTTCTTTTCCTTGTTTTACTGGAACTGTAAGAGTTTTTTTGGGCCCCCTGAAACATATAAAACAACTCTGCAGTCAGTAGATTTTGCCTATTCTCCTGGCTTTACCATCTGCCTAGAGATAGGCCAAAAACTACATGCTCTTTCCCTGTTTAAATCTGTACTAATTATTGTTGCTTTTTTATTATTTTAATTTTATTTTCAAGTAAACTTCTTTATTATGTATCAAACAATTGGTCTATGGCTCATTTTTAAAGCTTCCGCCTGTGAAAAGGTTCCTAAATATTAAAAATAAAATTGTTTCGGACTTTTTTAAGGACTTGGAATCTGAAATTCAGGTAATACCGTGGAGAAAGAGAGACACCCCCATGCCCTCTCCGTGCAAGGCAAGCAGCACCCACTGTGAGGGAATCTTGTACACCTCAGTGAGTGTGGAAAGGGAAGGAGGGGAAAGTGACATGGCTCATATTCCCGCCCCCCCAATTGTTTCCTTTTTCAGACAAAGCCAAGGAAATCTGAAGGGTGCCCAACTACAGTTTTTAAAGTGGGTTTAAGATCCCACCATGGAGAGAGCGAGGGACACACACACACCCGCCATGCCCCCTCCGTGCAAAGCAAGCAGCGCCCTGTGTGGATCAGATATAAGGTTTTATATAAACTTCCCAAAGGGTTCGATCAGAAATGGCAAAAGCCTTCTGATTTCTATTCCAAGACGAAACCCTGGCAGAAGCAGAAAACAGGAAACCACAGAGCTAAACCACAACTGCCAAGCTAAGGGGATGTTTCGGAGAAGAATTATGGAAGTGGTCTCTGGTGAAATGATGCATTGATACATTTACTGGAATTATCCTGACTGAAAATTATATTACTTTAGGCTTTGCATTATAAGTGGACGTTAACCTCTTCCTTGAGAATTATTTCCTGTATAACACAAGATCTTTACAAAACATAATCATGCTATCTGCCTTGTTGCAGTATGGTAATTACCCCAGCCTTTTAATAAATATCTGTTCTCCTCGCCGGAGGTCACAGAGCTTTTACACCATGTCCCTGTTTCCTGCTTATTTGTCCAACACCTCAGTGAGTGTGGAAAGGGAAGGAGGGGAAAGTGACTTGGCTCATATTCGGGCCCCCCCCCCAATTGTTTCCTTTTCCAGACAAAGCCCAGGAAATCCCCCCCTCCCATCCCCCAATTTGAATCTCTTCCTAAAGCTCAGAAAGATCAGAACTCAGGGCTTGCCAGGACTGGTCAGGAACTCCTCTCTGTCCCCCCAGGAAGGCAGGCAACCTCCCCCCCCCCCACATCTGCCTGGTGCTTCCCAGCCCCATAGGTCTCCCTGCCTCAGGCTAGTGTTCCTTGGAGGGGGAGGGAGCAGAGGAGCCTGGCTGGGTCTCTCTCTTTCTCTCCCCCCCCACATTCCCCCCCCCTGTGCACCCAGAGCTGAGACCAGGGCTTCCGAAAGTGGACCCCACCCCCAAGAAAAGCCCCCAGCCCAGCATCAGTGAGGCCAATGCTCTGGTTTGGGCCATTTTGCCCTTCCTCCACAACATTTAACTTCCTGGTGTGGAGTCAGTGGGGGGGGGGGAGCACATGAAATAGTGCCTTGGGCCGCAGGTGGAGAATCCCTGTTCCAATGAATCAGAATGGAGGTTCCATGTTCCCTCACTTCCAGTGATGGGATGTCCCCGGTTCCAGACGGTTCCCTGGAACCGGTAGGACCAATTCCGGAGGGTTCTCCGGGAGGGGAGTCCACTTTTGAGGCGTCCAGTTCCGGACATCTCACTGAAAGAATTATTTTTTTTAAATCGGAGCTAAAATGGCTCCAATTGACTGCGCATGCGCAGAAACTCAATCTGACGTATTGCGCATGCGTCAGATTGAGTTTCTGCGCATGCGCAGTCAATTGGAGCCATTTTGGCTCCGATTTTAATTTTTTTTTTCTTTTAGAGTTGGAGCCGTGCACCTTTCAGGGCGGCGGCGGCGGCAGCAGCACCGGCCCTTCTCTGTTGGCGGCGGCGGCCTGTCAGCCTGTCGGGAGGAAGCGGAGTGAGACGGAGTGGGGGAGCCACATGGGGCCCAGGCTGGGCGCGGGGGGCTCCTCCTGCCTCTGCTCCTCCTATTGCCGCCGCTGCTCCTACTCCTGCCGCCGTCGCGGGTCGGGGTCAGGTCTGAGGCGACGGAGAGGCCGGAGCGCCTGCTGTCCGTGTCCGGCGTCCGCTTCGGCTGGAGGAACCTGAGCTGCCCGACCTGCAAGGTCCTCTTCGCTGCCCTCGATGCCTCCGTCCAGGTGAGCCTCACCTCGCCTCGCCCCGGGGGGTGGGGGTGGGGTAAAGGAGGCAGGCAGGTAGTGGGGGTGGCACCAACCGCCCCCAACCGGACACCCGTCGTGGGGATTGGGAGTCCCTTGGGCAGGAGGACGCCCTGGGACGCCTCGGCCTGCTGGCAACCTCCCAACCCCCCGCCCCTGCTCTCTTTGCGGCTCAAGCTGCCCCAGGAGGAGAGGGGGTCACCTTTCCCGGGCCCATCTTGCTTGCTCGGCACCCACCCTCTCAAAGGGGGGGCACCTGGGCTTCTCCCGCCCTCCGTCACCAGCCCTGCCCTGCCTGGCTTGTTTTGCTGCCTGAGTTGAGCGGACGCCCCCACCCCTTGGGTGCAAGGCACTGGCCCGAGGAGGAGGAGGCGACAGGTGCCCGGCAGAGGGTTTTTTATTTGGGGTGGGTGGGTAATTTATTTGTGTTTAGGGTGGGTGGTTGTATTTTTATTTAATTTTTATTTATTTATTTAAGTTATTTACGGCTTTGTGTGTGTAGCTGTCTGGCTGGGTGGGTGGGCTGAGGGGTGTGTGTGTGTGTTTATTTTTATTTTATTTATTTTTATTTTGGCCCCACCCACAACGTCATGACGTCATGACGTCGGCTCAGCCCATGACGTCATGACGTCATGACATTGGCCACGCCCATGACGTCCATGACGTCATGGCGTGGTAGTAGAATTTTTGTCATCCCATCACTGCTCACTTCCCTTAGCATGTCACGTTCCCAGAATGCACTGGTTTTCTCATTTCAATGGATCCCACTGAAGTTTCTCTTTTTAATCAGAGGAGGCTTTTTCTCCCCTCCCAAAACAATGCAGGGTTTTAGGTTTTATGTTGATGCAGATTCTTTACACGTTTCTCGTTAATCTTATTTACTTTCGCAGACACTGGGGAAAAACAAAGGGAAGGTGGTGTGGATATCAGGACCACGTGAAGAAGAGCGGGCAGAGTTTTGAGGTTTGTCTGTTTGTTTCCATGAGGACTTATTGTGCCTGCGGTGTGGTTAAGAAGCTCACCTTGTTATCTGGAAGGCTTGCAAGTTGACAGTTTGAGACCCAGGTACTGCATGACGGATTGAGCGCCTGTCTCTGTCCCAGCTCTTGGGGACATAAAAGGACCCTCATTGGAGATTTCCCTGAGCGGAGTTTCTACTGCAACAACCCTTTCAACCCAGAATAATTCCTGACATGAAATTATTATTATTATTAGAAGGACTTGAAACTCTCTAGATCAGTGACAACAAACCTATTAGAGACTGAGAGCCCAACGTGCAACCCCAAACCCACTTTTTTTTTTTTTTTAGCAAAGTGCCAAGACGGCACCAGGGAGGAAGGAAATGTTCTTGTTGGGTTGCTTGGCAGCAGGGTGGATCAAACTCTGTGCTGGGGGGAGGAGGGAGGAAGTGCTGCCATTGGGCTATTGGGCAAAGGGGTGGGACAAACTGTGTACAGTGGTACCTTGTATTATGAAAATAATCCGTCCCCAGAAGCTCTCCTTTAAACGTTCTTTTTCGTTCTATGGGTGGGGAAAAGACGGGGAGGCCAGAAGAGAGAGAGAGAGAAAGTGAGATAGTGATATGCAGGAAGGATCATCATCTCCAGTCTCTTGGCCTTTCCTTGGCCTCTTGCTCTGCTACCTGCCTGCCTTCTTGCCTCCTCCCCTATTGCTGTCAGTGCTGGAAGCAGTGTGGTGCTCTCCCCCCAACCAGCACCTTCATGCACGTGCACCTCCTTCCATTCAACACCCCCCCCCCAAAAAAAAAAAAAAAAACACCAGCAGAGAGCAGTGGCATTTGCCTGGTGCCTCCCAGCCCTGGTCGCGCTCTTTGTGGCAGGCCGGTGTTCCTTGTCGGGAGCACATGAGCTCTCTTTCTTTTAGCCATACCTTCATTCCACCATCATCACCCCCGCACACGTGCTCCCAGGGCTGGGACCAGGGCTTCCGAAAGCGGTCCCCACCCCAAAATAAAGCCCTGCTGACCCCAGCCCAGCATCGGGTTGAGCAATGCGTGGGTTGGGCTGTGGAGGAAATCCTTCCATGTCTCCAGAACAACTTGAGAGGCAACAAATCTCCTGCCCTGGGATCAGTGGCATGTATGCGACAGACCCCGGGGTAGGATGAGGGCTTGGGGGGGTGGGGGTGGGTTTAAGCTCTTTCCAAAGAACTGGTCCAAGCCTGCGATGAGGGAAACTTCTCCCCATAAACCCTGAACCTCACCACCAACCTGGACATCACAGCAACACCTGGCCAGCTGCCTCAGAAGACCCAAACCATCCATGCGGGGATGTAAGAGGGAGGGCAGTAGAAATTGAGAGGGAGAGAGATCCGGCAAAGCTCATCTGCCCCCCCCCCCCCGGACAGAGAGACTGACCAGGGCTGGAAGGAACCAGCCAGCTCTTACCTCTCTACGCTGGGCGGTGGGTGGGTTTTGTTGGGTGAATAGAGGGAGACGCACTTGCGTGAGGGGGCTATCGAGGAGGAGAGCAGTGGTAGGATTGGTGGAATAGCTATTGGTGGAATAGCTATTGAAATACATTTGGAAAAGATTTAATGCTGCTTGGTAGCAGATGCTTCATAAGTAACATACACGATGGGCAACAGAAGTATTTTTAGCATTACGTTTGTATCCTGCCTTCTCCAATCAGTTCTGCACAAACAGGAATTTATTTTTCCAGTTCCTTGCGTCTCTCTTTTTTTATTATTAATTTTTATAGGTATTTAAACAATATAAACATACAATAATAAAAATGAAGAAAGAAAAAAAATACAATAGTAATAGAATTACAGAAATAAGAAAATTAGAAAGAAAAATAAATCATAAAAAAGAACATATTTTCTTCCTTTACATCAGTATGAGTACATTACATACACCATATATAAGCAACAATAAAAAAAATACCCAAGCTCTACTAATCCCATATAAAAGTTGCTTAAATCATCCTTAATACCATCTTCCAACTCATTCTCTAATACATTTGATTTCCTACTCTATCATAAATCACTCTTTTATTATCACCCCTGTGATATTTACAATGTCCAGGGGATTGTAAAAACTCATAATTTCTAAAAGTCATTTTGTTCCGGTACAGGAGTGACCCCTTTCTTCTTAAAAGTCACATATTCCACAAAAGGTTTCCAGATTCTCCAAAAATTGTTAACTTTAACTCTACCCTTTTTTATTTTTAACTCACAGGTAAGTTTGTCATTGAGTGCCAGCTCCCACATTTCTTTATACTAGTCTTGTATTTTTATCGAAACATCATTTTTCCAGTTTCTCGCAATGCAAAGTCTAGCCGCTGACAACATCACAGACATCAGTTCTTTATTATCGTTACTCATATTGAACTTATCAACCTCCGTTAACAAAACTGTATCCGGACCCCAAGCGAGCTGCATATCTAATATGTTATTTACTTCATTTTTCACTTTTCCCCAGAAATTTTCCAAACTTTTACAAGTCCACCACATATGTATATATGTTCCCACTTCATGTTTACAACGCCAGCATTTATCACTAATCCTATTATCCATACAATGCAGCCCGACTGGGGTCCTATACCACCACCAGATTAATTTATAATTATGTTCCTTCATTCTAATGGACATGGATCTCATAATCCTTCCTCTCCATTTTCTCTTCCAATTTTCCGCTGAAATTGTCTCTTTTAATTCATATTCCCACTTGTTTTTTAATACCTCCTGTATATTTCCACTTTTATTCAGGATTTTATAGATCTTACTTACTACCCCTTTGATACCTATGTCCCCTTTCCTGAGCTTGGTCAGCATAAGTTCAAATAAAGTTAACTCTCTCTTTAAACTATCATCTGTCAAATATTTCTTATGCCTGGAGAATCTTGAACCAATCTAACTGCATTTGCGAAAATAACTCTTTTTCTTTCACTATCCTTACATATGTTAATCCATTCTTTCAACAAGAGAGCCTCCTTCTCTACTAATATATTTCTAATCCTACTGTCTATTTGTATTGGAAAAGCACTCAAGTCGTCCAATTCTATAACAGGTGAGGTACCTGGGACAAGCTCTTCCTTTATTCTGTTCCATTCTTCTATTGTTGTTTTTATCAACTTACACCTAAAGGTTTTTTTTTTTGAGTTTTCCTTTTCACTTAAAAATACTGATTTATCAAATTTCTGGGACTCCTTTCTTTCAATTTTTTCCCATATTACTTCTTCCCTGTTCAATATTTTAATAACATTTCTTACCTGGAATGCCCTGTAATAATCACGAATGTTAGGTATTCCTAAAAACCCCTCATTTTGAGATATATACCATAATTTTTTAGCTATCCTAGCTCCCCGTTTACCATTACAAAATCTGTTGATTATATTTTGGTACTCTTTTAATTCTTTGTCAGTAAACTTAATCGGTAAAACATCAAATAAAAAGTTTAGTTTGGGTAACAGCATCATCTTACATAATGCAACCTGTCCAAACCATGAAAAATTTAACTTGTTATACCGAATTATTTTTTGTTCGATTTCTTTCTTCTGTTTACCGTAATTTAACCCTTTAAGCTCTCCGAATTTATTAGATATTATTATCCCCAAATATTTAATTTTGTATCCATTCTGAATCTTATACTTCTCCTTTATTTTTTTCTCTTCTTCCTTTGTCCCATTACAAAATATCATTTCAGTCTTGTCCCAGTTGACTTTCAAACCTGTTATATCCTCGAACTTACTTAAGTGCTTATATATATTTTCAATTGCTTTCATTGGATGTTTTGCAATAATTAGTGTATCGTCTGCATATAAGTTTATTTTATTACCTTCCATTCCTATTATGTCCTCATCCTGACGTATTAGATTCGCCAAAAGCTCCATTGCAAGAATAAATAATGTTGGTGATAATGGACAGCCTTGCCTTGTACCTGCCTCTAAATTTATATTTCCTGAGTATTCACCATTGATTCTAATCCTAGCTGTTCCAGATTGATATAATTTCTTAATCACTCCCTGAAATTTAATACCAAATCCGTATAATCTAATCATCTCTTGAATTGTTAACCATTGTAAAGAATCAAAAGCTTTGAATATATCTAATGACATCCCCGGTGAACTCCGGGGATTTCACCGATTTTAGAGGTGGAAGATTTTCAGGATTTTCCAATTAAAATTGATAAAAAGATTAGGGATATATTGGTAGAAAAGAAGGTAAAATTATTAAAAGATTGGGTTAACACTTGCAAAGATCAGGAAAAAAGGCATGAGCTGTACACGCAACTACAATTAGATTGGTTTAAGATCCTTCAGATAAATAATTGGAATAAGAAATTCCTAAGGGAAAATGGACTAAATAGAGATTGTACGGAATTTGAGATACTTTTGGCTAAAGTCAGGAATGAAGAAATGGGTATTAAAGGATTAGTCAGTAAAATCTACAAGATCCTGAATAATAGCCAAAGTATACAAGAGGTGTTAAGACAAAGTTGGGAACAGGAACTAGATATAAGAATACCAACAAAAAAATGGCAAAAGATGTGGGAAAGAAGGATAATGAGAACAATGTCGGTCAGAATCAAAGAGCATAATTATAAAATAGTATGGAGATGGTATAGGACCCCAGTCGGCCTGCACAGAATGTATAGTAATCTGAGCGATATATGTTGGAGATGCAAAAAAATGAAGGGAACATATGAGCATATGTGGTGTAGCTGTGAGGCATTAAAATTTTTCTGGGAAAGAATAGAAAAAGAAATAGAGAATATATTAAAAGTGCAGATCGGAATGGGGTCAGATACAATCTTGTTAACAGATATAGGAGATTATGATATGAATAAGAACAATAAAGAGTTATTGACTATAATGTTGACCGTTGCAAGATTATGTATAGCCAAAAAGTGGAAATGTAATGAACAAATCAATATTCAAGATTGGTATATACAAATGTGGGATTTAGCGTTAAATGAAAAGCTTACTTGGGAAATAAATTGTAGGAAAGGAAAAATGCAAAGTAATAATTTCTGGAGGATCTGGGAACCTTTTATAAGTTATTCTTTGGAGGAAAAAAAGGGCATACCCCCTGTACAAGAACAGAATGACTTTTGGAAATTGTAAAGGTACAGAACTCCCTGGACAGTGTATATAGCACGAGGGTGGTGTTAATGGGCTAATAGAAAAGAAGGTGTAGAAGATTATGTCTAAAAAGGTGGTAAATGTAACACGTAATATCGTTATGCATAAAATACTCTACATGATCTTCATAAGTCTAGATATTTCTGTAATTGTCTTGTTATGTATTTCTGTATTTTTGTACTTTTGTACTTTTGTATCCTTGTATTATTTTTTTTAATACCTAATAAAAATTAAAAAAAAAAAAAAGAATATATCTAATGACAAAAATCCCACTTTTTCTTTTGTTCTGACAAGTCCATTAAATCTATTACTCTTCGCGTTAAGTCTGACATGTATCTATTTTTGACGAACCC
Source organism: Furcifer pardalis (assembly GCA_030440675.1). Lineage (NCBI taxonomy): Eukaryota > Metazoa > Chordata > Lepidosauria > Squamata > Chamaeleonidae > Furcifer > Furcifer pardalis. Next base: position 43,471,822 of record CP126898.1, read on the forward strand.
TGCCTGATCTTCCTTTATATAATCTGATATAAAACTGTTCAATCTATTTGACATTATTGATGTAAAAATTTTTGCGTCCTGATTAATTAGTGAAATCGGTCTATACGATTCCACCATTTCTAAGTCTTTGCCTGGCTTGGGAATTAAAACTATTGTTGATCTGTTCCATGATCTTGGAGTTGCTTCACCCTCTAATATTTTATAAAAAGTTTGCTCAATCTCGGCACAATCCATCCTTTAAAGTCTTTATAGAACTCAGCCGGTAACCCATCTTCTCCTGGGGCCTTGTCTACTTTTAATTTCTTTATCGTTTCCTCAATTTCTCTATCTGTAATTTCTCCCTCCATTATATTTTTATGTTCTACTGATATTTGTGAAATTCCTTGAGTTTCAAAACATCCTCTGAGTTTATCCAAATTAACTTCCCTTTTTGAGTACAGTTCGTTATAAAAAATTTCTATTATCCTCATTTTATCCATTCTTTTATTGCATCTCTTTCCACTTTTGTCAATCAATACCCCAATCTGACTTTTAGACTTCTTCTCTTGCTGCCTTTGCTAATAATTTAAATTCTTATTACTGTACTCAAAATATTCTCTTTTTAAATAAATCATGTCCTTTTTGATTTTTTCAATATCTTTCCCATCCAATTCTTTCTTAATTTTTTGTATATCCTCAAACATTCTCTGATTCTTAGTTCTTGCATGCTCCAGGTAAAGTTGTTTTAATTTTGTCTCTAACTCCTGATACCTGGTTTTATTCCGTTTATTTTTAATACTGTTTAATTTTATAGATTCCCCTCTAAATATCGCCTTCATTGTATCCCATACCGTGCTATAGCTGACCTCATCATTATCATTCCAATTCCAGTATTCCTCCCATTTCTCCATTATGTTTTTCTTACTGGCATCGTCCCTGAATAAATTTGGATCGTACCTCCAGTTGTACCCCTTCTTCCCTCCACTATCCAATTTTATTTCCATTAATATTTTTGCATGATCTGACTCTTTGAACATTCCTATTTTAATATCTTCAATAGTTCTAATTAGCCTCTCTGTAACAAATATGTAGTTATTCTAGAATACATATTATGTACATGGGAGTAGAAAGTGTATTCTCTTTCATTCCCTTTAATCTCCCTCCATGCATCTTTTACCCCTGATATCTTGATCCAGTCATCCAATATGTATTTTTTACTCTTTTTCTTACTACTTATGCTATCAATTTATGCTCTTATTAAATTAAAATCCCCCGCTATGATCATATTTTTTGTTCCTTCTTTTTCTAAGATTTTTCCCATCCTATTTAAAAACTCTTCCTGATTATCATTTGGGGCATATATGTTAACTAGTGTGACTTCCTCCTCATCTATATTCCCTTTAATTATAAGATATCTACCTTCTGGGTCAGCTATACTTTGTATTCTGGAATTAAAGTTGCAACTCCTCTTGCCTTTGATGAGCCATAGGCCTTCTCATAAATTTGTATCCCTCTCAGGACTATTTTATTTGTTTCTGCAGACTTCTGGTGGGTCTCTTGAAGAAAGATAATATCTGCTTTCTCTTTGTTAAGTGCTATTTGTAATTTCTTCCTTTTTAATACATTGTCTGTACCCTTCACATTCCATGTTAATATTTTTAAATTCTTAACCATCTAATTTTATTATCTTCCTTAGTTTTTTACAATGCTCCCTGGACGTGTACCACCTATCCCCTATCTTACAAAAACTATAAAATCTAAATAATAAACAAGAATAACCTAAAAACATGTTAAAACTAACTTGAAAAACATAATAAAAATATAAACAAAAAAACTTACCTATTCTTCTGCTTTGTTTAAACCTCCCCACTTCCTTTTCAAGAATGTCGCCTCCGTATGCCAAAGAGGGGAGGGGGGGAACGGGACAGGATGACATTGCTTTCTCTGAAGTTCCCTTTCTTCCCTCCGCCAATGTTTCTTTATTGTTTATTATTCTCACTCTACAATTTCAACACTCGGATCTGACGTGTCCATCCCCCCCACCGCTCCCCCCTCCTCCCCCTCCACTCTCAGAACTGGTGCCATTTCCCCAGACATATACAAATCCGTTCTTAATTCGATCCATTCACTTGAAGCCACCTTAATCAAACCAATATGAGTTAAGTAGCCCAAAACATCCATCTTCGAGTCAATGATATGCATTTTTTTGTCATAAAAGAAGCTCAGTTGTTGCGGAAATCTCCAGTTATATTTAATGTTCTTAGCAGTCAGCAATTTTGTAACTGGTTTCATCCTGTATTTCCATTTTCTTTCCTCTGGGGCAATATCGTTGTAGATTTCCACGTCATCATCCTCAATTTTTAGAACGCCAGAACCAGCTTGTTTAATGTAAGCCATTACTTTAAGCTTATCCGCCCAATTTGCAAATTTGACCAAAACATTTCTTGGTGCATTCTTACCCCTTCTACCCCAATTCTAAAAACACCTCCAAAATGTGTCTCTTTTTAATTGGGGTTTATTACACATTTCATTTTTTATTGAACTTTTAAAGAATTAACAAAAATACTAACAATAACAAAAAAGATGAACAAATTTTTCACTATGCAAGTCGGACTTATGGAAAAATCTGCATAATAAGCGTCTCAAGGGGAAAACCTCACACAGTGAAAAATTTTCTTGCTGGTATCTATATTGGATTTGTGTGGAAAAGAACAAATGCTGTCAATTGCCAGGCCTCTGCGCCAGTCATGACACCAGACTCCATTTGTCATGTCTGGTCCTTTATAAAACACTATAATTCCTCCTATGCTTCCTTCATTCCTTTAGTTCAAACTTTCTACGCTTCCATCTAAAGTCAGGGTGCCCAAACTGCGGCCCACGGGCCGGTCGCATGGTGCCTCCCACCAGAAGCAGAAGATAAATGTGCCTTGCAGTCGGTTTTGCAACAGGATGAGTTAGATTTTAGGCTGCCATTTTCTCTGCTTAAATCAGGGTTGCCCATCCTATAGCCTTTGGCCAGGATGTGCCCACAGACACCAGTTCATCTGGCCCACACCACCCTCATTGCTCCTGGAAGTGGAAGTAAAATATGCCCTTATGGTAATTTAATGGCTTCTTGCTTGTGTGCGTCCTATAATATGAATTCATAATATGAGTTCTGGGATGTATAGCAAGAGTTTTAGGAAGACAAGCATTTCCTACTTCTGGTATTTAAAAGGCTTCTCTCCTGTGTGGGTCCTGTGATGTGATGCAAGGCTACTACCGTGACTAAAGCTTTTTCCACATTCAAAACATTTAAAAGGCTTCTCTCCTGTGTGCGTCCTGTGATGTACAGCAAGGTATGAGCGTTGACTGAAGCTTTTTCCACACTCCTGGCATTCAAATGGCTTCTCTCCTGTGTGGATCCTGTGATGTGAAGCAAGGCCTGAACTATGACTGAAGCTTTTCCCACACTCCTGGCATTTAAATGGCTTCTCTCCTGTGTGGGTCATGTGATGTGAAGCAAGTTGTGAACTACGAATGAAGCTTTTCCCACACTCCTGGCATTCAAATGGCTTCTCTCCTGTGTGAGTCCTATGATGTCTAGCAAGGCTTCCACTGCGACTGAAGCTTTTTCCACACTGCTGGCATTTAAAAGGCTTCTCCCCTGTGTGGGTCCTGTGATGTCTAGCAAGCTCTGAACTACAACTTAAGCTTTTCCCACACTCCTGGCATTCAAATGGCTTCTCTCCTGTGTGGGTCCTGTGATGTTTAGCAAGGTGTGGCCTTTGACTGAAGCTTTTTCCACACTCCTGGCATTTAAAAGGCTTCTCTCCTGTGTGAGTCCTGTGATGTGAAGTAAGTACAGAACTATCACTGAAGCTTTTCCCACACTCATGGCATTCAAATGGCTTCTCTCCTGTGTGGGTCATATGATGTCTAGCAAGGTGTGAACTTTGACTGAAGCTTTCTCCACATTCAAAACATTTAAAAGGCTTCTCTCCTGTGTGGGTCCTGTGATGTATAGCAAGGTATGAGCTATGATTGAAGCTTTTTCCACACTCCTGGCATTCAGATGGCTTCTCTCCTGTGTGAGTCCTGTGATGTGAAGCAAGGTTTCCATTATCATGGAAGTTTTCTCCACATTCAAGGCATTCAAATGGCTTCTCACCCATGTGGATCCTGTGATGTGTAGTAAGGTCTGAACTATGACAGAAGCTTTCCCCCCACTCCTGACATTTAAAAGGCTTTTTTCCTGTGTGGGTGCTGTTTTGTCTAGCAAGATGTACTTGTTTACTGACACTTTTTCCACACTTCATCTCTCCTAGGATTATTGTTTCCTGTTGTTTTATGATGTCCTCCCAGTCGAATAACTGATCTACATTCAATATCTGCAATTCTGCAAAAACATTGAGGAGAAAGGATCAACAGTTACCTAGTTTGAGGAGAAGATGCCCATTGTATCTTCAGTATTTAATTTTATAACAACAACAATTCTGCAGACTGATAAAGAATTAATTTGGACTAGGATCTAGAGCAGTGATGGCAAACCTGTGGCACATGTGCCAGACCCCTCTCTGTGGACACCCATGATGTCGTCCCAGTACAATAATACCTCAAGTAACAAAGGCATCTTAGAACAACAAAAATGGTACATTCAAAGGAAATTAGGGGGAAATTGTGCTCTGAACAACAATTTGATTTTTTTTTTCATTAGTGAAAACCTTTTCCAAGGCTGGCCATTCTTTCAGCTTCATAGCCAGCAACCGTCACTTCCCACAATGGTGGGGTGGGACATTTTCACTGTGTTTCTGAGGCCTGGTTGTAGTGAATCCCTGCAAAGGCGATTGGTGATTATGAGGGAAGCTTCCCTCAGAAGAACTGACCAGCCCTGGCCTCGTACCTGCTACTTGCCTGCCTTCTTGCCTTCTCCCCACTAGAGGTCAGTGCTGGAGGCAGGTGGGTGAAGAGGAGCTAGGATTAAGCACCAAACCCAAACAGGGATAGGGCAGGTTGACATTGGGCTGGGATCAGAAAGGGGGACCTCTTTTGGAATCTCTTGTCCCAGCCATGGGTTCGCGTGCATGGATAAGAGGGGGTGCCTGGGTGAAAGATACATCTAGCAAGGCTCATTTGCTCCCCAAAGAAACACCGGCCTGCTGCAGAGACCGACTGAGGCTGGAAGGCACCCGGTGGCTGTATGGGGTGTGTTGTGGGCACTTTGGGAGTGGGGTGGAGAGGAAGTGATGGTGGCGCCTATTGGGAATATTTAATTTGATTTAATTTTAATAAGTCACATTTATGCTGTCACCCTCTCGCCAAGGCGACTCTGGGCGGCTTACACATACAAAAATCACAACACAGTTGTACAAGACAATAAATTCACCCCCACCTCCCCAGTGGAGATCGGTGACAGCTGCCTGATGCCTTTCCGGCCTGGTCAGTCTCTGTGTGGGAGGCCAGTGTTCCGCTGGGGGGGGGGGGGAGAAACAGATGAGCCTTGCCGGGTCTCTCTCTCAATTCTTCCCAGCCACTCCCTCTTATATCCCCGCATGGGTGGTTTGGGTCTTCTGAAGCAGCTGGTCAGAGGCATCTGCAGTGTCCATGCTGGTGGGGGAGGGGTCTGGGCTTCTAGGGGGAGGTTCCCGCACTGCGGGCTTGGACCAGGGCTTCGGAAAGATCTCTCCTGCCCCATAAAGCCCCCAGCCCAGCCCAGGGTCCAGTGCATGCATGTGACTCATCCTAGGGCAGGAAAAGCTGCTGCCTCTAAAGCTGCTCTGGAGACATGAAAGGATTTCCACCACTGCTCTGAACCCCAAATGGAACATTGGGCATCCTGATGTAGGGCTGGCGGCAGAGTTTTTTTCCTTTTTTTTGGGGGGGGGGGTCGCTTTTGGTAGTCCTGGTTCCAGCCCTGGTTGCCTGCAGGGCAGGTGGGATGAGAGTGTAACCCCAATTTTGACATTAATATTTTTATCATTACAATTATTTATATATTTATATATTTGGAGGCTGCAGGTGGTCCAGAATGTGGCTGCTTGGGTAGTGATAGGATGCGGGGGTTATTCCCATCCTTCAACACTGCTGGGAGAGCTGCACTGGCTCCCAGTGTGCCTCCAGGTGCAATTCAAGGTGCTGGTTATTCCCTTTAAAACCCTATAAGGTAGTGGGCCAGGATGCTTAAGAGACCGCATCACCCCGAGGACATCTGTCCATCCCACCAGAATTGACCGGAAAGGCTCTCTGGTTGTGCCATCTGCCAGAGAGGCGCAACTCTGTGCCACTAGAAGGGCCTTCTCTGTGTCCACCCCGGCCCTAGGGAACCTCCTGCCAAAAGAGTGATGCACAGAGACAGAGTTGCTGTCCTTTAGAAAAGGAGTAAAAACTTGGCCGGCGGTTCGGGATTGGGGGATGCATGGAACAATATCCCCAGCCAGTCGGATAATTTAAATTTAACCCCCTTGCCTTTTTAGCTGCCTTTTAGCGGCCTTTAAGCTGTAACTTTTTACATCCTGGTCTCCCTTGCCCCCCCCCACCAGGCCTGGAATGAGGGACCCCCATCCTCCTTCCTTTCCCCGGAACAGCCATTTCGCCTGCCCTTCCTTCCCCTCCTCCTTCCCTTTACTCTCAGGGAGACCAGGAAGGAAGGTAAGAGCCCCACCCCAGCCCAGCTTTGGGTTTCAGCAACACAGGTAAAAGTGGGGGCCTCCTTGCTAGGGGCGCCCCCCAGATATTCAGGTAACCTCTCCTTGGTGTGATCTTAAAAAAGTGAGTTTTGGGGTTTGCACGTTGGGCTCTCGGTCTCTAATAGATTCATCATCACTGATCTAGAGAGGTTCAAGTTCTTCTAATAATAATAATTTAGTGTCAGGAATTATTCTGGTTTGAAAGGGTTGTTGCAGAAGAAACTCCGCTCAGGGAAATCTCCAAAGAGGGTCCTTTCATGTCCCCAAGAGCTGGGACAGAGACAGGTGCTCAATCCGTCATGCAGTACCCGGGTCTCAAACGGCCAACTTGCCAGCCTTCCAGTTAACAAGGCGAGCTTCTTAACCACACCGCAGCCACAATAAGTCCTCATGGAAACAAATAAACAGACAAACCTCAAAACTCTGCCTGCTCTTCTTCACGTGGTCCTGATATCCACACCACCTTCCCTTTGTTTTTCCCAAGGGTCTGTGGGATGAACGAGAAACGTGTAAAGAATCTGCATCAACATAAAACCTAAAACTCTGCATTGTTTTGGGAGGAGAAAAAAAGCCTCCTCTGATTAAAAAGAGAAACTTCAGTGGGATCCATTGAAATGAGAAATCCAGTGCATTCTGGGAAGGTGACCTGCTCTGGGAAGTGAAAGAACATGGACACTCCATCCTGATTCATTAGAACGGATTCTCAACCTGTGGCCCAAGGCGACATTTCATGTGCTCCCCCCATTGCCTCCACCACACCAGGAAGTTCCATGTGGTGGAGGAAGGGCAAAATAGCCCAAACCGGAGCATTGGTCGCGCTGATGCTGAGCTGGGCTCAGGGCATTTCTTGGGGGTGGGGTCCGCTTTCGGAAGCCCTGGTCCTAGCCCTGGGTGCACGCATGGGGGGGATGTGGGGGTAACCGGGAGAAAGAGAGAGACCTAGCCAGGCTCCACTGCTCCCCCCTCCCCCCCAAGGAACACCAGCCTGTGGCAGAGAGACCTATGGGGCTGGGAAGCACCAGGCAGAACCTCCCACTCTCCACTGGTGTGTGTGTGTGTGCGCGGTTGGGTGAATGGACTTGGGGTATGTGTGCGTATGCATGAGGGCACTATTGGTGTGTGTGGGGGAGGTCGCCTGCCTTCAAGGGGAGACAGAGAGGAGTTCCTGACCAGTCCTGGCAAGCCCTGAGTTCTGATCTTTCTGAGCTTTAGGAAGAGATTCAAAGGGGGCGGGGGCGGGAGGGGGAGATTTCCTGGGCTTGGTCTGGAAAAGGAAACAATTGGGGGGGGGGGGGATATGAGCCAAGTCACTTTCCCCTCCTTCCCTTTCCACACTCACTGAGGTGTTGGACAAATAAGCAGGAAACAGGGACATGGTGTAAAAGCTCTGTGTCCTCCGGCGAGGAGAACAGATATTTATTAAAAGGCTGGGGTAATTAGCATATTGCAACAAGGCAGATAGCATGATTATGTTTTGTTAAGATCTTGTGTCATACAGGAAATAATTCGCAAACACGTATAAAGCAAGAGGTTAATGTCCACTTATAATGCAAAGGCTGAAGTAATATAATTTTCAGTCAGGATAATTCCAGTAAATGTATCAATGCATCATTTCACCAGAGACCACTTCCACAATTCTTCTCCTATACATCCCCTTAGCTTGGCAGTTGTGGTTTAGCTCTGTGGTTTCCTGTTTTCTGCTTCTGCCAGGGTTTCGTCTTGGAATAGAAATCAGAAGGCTTTTGCCATTTCTGACCGAACCCTTTGGGAAGTTTATATAAATCCTTATATCTGATCCACACTGAGGCGTGCAAGATGCCCTCACACAGGGCGCTGCTTGCTTTGCACGGAGGGGGCATGGCGGGTGTGTGTGTCTCCCTCCATGGTGGGATCTTCTTAAACCCACTTTAAAAAGCAAGTGGGAAGTTGCTTTGTAAAGTCTTGCATTCAAAATCTTTTTTTAAAAATGGAGGGGGGAGATGCACCCCCTCCTCTTGGAAAGGGGGATTGTCCCCCATTTGTCTTGGCCCCTCTCCATTATTGCATCGTCCCCTTCCTGATCCCCCCTCAAAAAAAGAAAAAAAAAGGGCCTTTGACGCGAGGGAGGGGAAGACCTGCAATCTGGATTTCAATGGAAAAGCCTCAAGAACCCCCCCCCCCTAATCCGAGGTCTCCTAAAACAGGGGTCTGCAAACTTGGCTCTCCAGGTGTTCTTGGACTTCAATTCCCAGAAGCCCAAGTCAGCACTCCTGCTGATCAAGGCTTCTGGGAACTGAAGTCCAAGAACAGCTGGAGAGCCAAGTTTGCTGAGCACTGTACCTAAAAGGTTTGTTTCAGGTTCGGAAATGTCCCCATATAAAAGCCCTTCTCCTTCCTCCCCTTCCTGAAATCGCCCACCCCTCCTCCTCCTCCTGCCCAGGGGTCCGGAATTGGGGGGGGGGCTTAAAAAGAACTGGAAAGGGGGAGGCTTACCAAATCTTCCAAGGAGGCGCAGAAAGTAACTCCGTTCCTCTGCGAGGGGGAGGGGGAGATGTGGCTGCTCCCTTCTTCCCTCTGTTTAGGAATGTAACGCCATTAAGCCGCCCACATAGGGTGTGTGTGTGTGAGAGAGAGACAAGTGGGAAGAAAGAGCCCCACCTCTTCCACTACTCTATTTCCTCCCACTCTAAGAACCTCCCCGCTCTGCTGCCTTTAACCCAGGGATGCCCAAACTCTGGCCCTCAGGCCAGATCTCTCCCCAATGCTAATTCATCCAGCCAGAGCCCTCCCTCATCATTCCTGGAAGCGGGAGAAATATGTGTGTTACGTGCGCTTCTGGGTGTGACGAGAGCAGCATGGGCCGAATGAATTGGCGTTGGGGACCAGATCTGGCCCATGGACTGTAGTTTGGGCACCCTTCAGGTAAACAGAGAAAATGGCAGCTTAAAATCTATCTCATCCTATTGCAAAACAGATTGCAAGGGGTGTTTTACTTCTGCTTCCAGTGGGAGGAACTAGAATGGCCCACTGTACTATGTGACCGGCCCACGACCCAAAAAGATTGGGCAGCCCTGTTTAACCCTTTCACAGCCTCACTTACACTATGAATGAGAAGGACATTGGAGGGATTCTTGTAGAGATCAGGAGCTGAATCGGAGGCCAGAAGCTGCAAATAAAGACACAGGCTGTTTTAGGCTGAGTTAACAGAAGCCTCCAAAACCCAGATCATCTTTATCCCTTCTTTCTGGCACAAATGTCAGGCCAGACTCAGATTCTTCTGTCCAGTTCTGGACAAACACCTTAAACCAGGGGTACCCAAACCTTTTCTGCCGTGGCCCAGTCACGTGGTTCTTCCCACCGGAGGTAGAATTAAAACGTGCCTTGCAATGTTTTGCAACAGGATGCGTTAGAGTGCCCAAACTACAGCCCGGCTTGATATGGCGCGTGATGCTAATTAATCCGGCCGATGCTGCCTCCGGAAACAGAAATAAAACAAACCCATGTGGCATCCTGTTTAAGGCAGGGGTGCCCAAACTATGGCCCACAGGCCAGATCCGGCCCATGAGCTGTAGTTTGGGCATCCTTGCCTCAAAAGGGCTCTCAAGAGACACACAGGTTCACAGGAGGGGAAAAAGCATGATAATCAGGGGTACGGGGAACCAAAACCCTCTGAGGAAAGCCTTAAGGAAACTGGACATGTTGATGTCCTTGGGGGAAAAGAAGGGTTGGAATGGGGAGAGGATTTTTCTTCTTCCTCGTCTAGGCCAAAAATGAAGCTACCTTTGGGCAAATTTATCCTGCAGTTCCTTTCGCTTGACCTAGTGTGAGAAAGATGAGCTGGCACAGGAAAATTACCCTAGCCCATTGTAAGCCCAATTGTGGTTCAAAACCACAGTATCTGAGGAAGGTCTTCTGCTGTGCCCTTTAGAAACACACAATGATAGCATTTCATACTTGACAGAGTCAATTGGGGGTGGGGGCTCCTCCATCAGCCAGGAGTGCAGGACCTGTAATAATGGGCTCAAATGACATGAAGTGAAATCATAGGCTGAATGTCAGGGGGAACCTCTTACCGCTTAGAGTAGAACCGGGGTGTCCAAACTACGGCCTGTGGGCTGTCACACAGGCTGTCACTGACAGGGAAAACCCACTTTCTCACATTAGACCTTGGTCTTCCGACCCCTGTGCACAGTCTATGTAGAGCTTTCCACAAAGTGGACCCCACCCCCAAGAAAAGCCCCCAGCCCAGCATCAGCAAGGCCAATTCTCCGGTTTGGGCCATTTTGCCCTTCCTCCACCACATGGAACTTCCTGGTGTGGTGGAGGCAGGGGGGGAAGCACAAGCACATGAAATGGTGCCTTGGGCCACAGGTGGAGAATCGCTGTTCTAATGAATCAGGATGGAGGTACCATGTTCCCTCACTTCCGTTAGCATGTCATGTGCAATTTTACATGTGTTGTGAACCGCCCTGAGTCGGTCCTACCGAGTAGGGCGGTATAGAAATTGAAATATAATAATAATAATAATAATAATAATAGTAATAATAATAATAATAATAATAATAATAATAATAATAATAATAATAATAATAATAATAATAATAATAATAATAATAATAATAATAATAATAATAATAATAATAATAATAATAATAATAATAATAATAATAATAATGCACTGGCTTTCTCATTTCAATGGATCCCACTGAAGTTTCTCTTTTTAATCAGAAGAGGCTTTTTTCTCCTCCCAAAACAATGCAGGGTTTTAGGTTTTATGTTGATGCAGATTCTTTACACGTTTCTTGTTAATCTTATTTACTTTCGCAGACACTGGGGAAAAACAAAGGGAAGGTGGTGTGGATATCAGGACCACGTGAAGAAGAGCGGGCAGAGTTTTGAGGTTTGTCTGTTTATTTGTTTCCATGAGGACTTATTGTGCCTGCGGTGTGGTTAAGAAACTCGCCTTGTTAGCTGGAAGGCTGGCAAGTTGACAGTTTGAGACCCAGGTACTGCATGACGGATTGAGCGCCCATCTCTGTCCCAGCTCTTGGGGACATAAAAGGACCCTCATTGGAGATTTCCCTGAGCGGAGTTTCTACTGCAACAACCCTTTCAACCCAGAATAATTCCTGACATGAAATTATTATTATTATTATTATTATTATTATTATTATTATTATTATTAGGACTTGAAACTCTCTAGATCAGTGACGACGAACCTATTAGAGACTGAGAGCCCAACGGGCAACCCCAAACCCACTTTTTTTTTTAGCAAAGTGCCAAGACAACACCAGGGAGGAAGGAAATGTTCTTGTTGGGTTGCTTGGCTGCAGGGTGGATCAAACTCTGTGCTGGGGGGGGGAGGAAGTGCTGCCATTGGGCTATTGGGCAAAGGGGTGGGACAAACTGTGTTCAGTGGTACCTTGTATTATGAAAATAATCCGTCCCCAGAAGCTCTCCTTTGAACGTTCTTTTTCGTTCTATGGGTGGGGAAAAGACGGGGACGCCAGAAGAGAGTGAGAGAGGGATATGCAGGAAGGATCATCATCTCCAGTCTCTTGGCCTTGCCTTGGCCTCTTGCTCTGCTATCTGCCTGCCTTCTTGCCTCCTTCCCTACTGCTGTCAGTGCTGGAGGCAGCATGGTGCTCTCCCCCCAACCAGCACCTTCATGCATGTGCACCTCCTTCCATTCAACACCCCCACCCCCCAAAAAAAAACAACAACCAGAGAGCAGTGGCATTTGCCTTGTGCCTCCCAGCCCTGGTCGCGCTCTTTGTGGCAGGCCGGTGTTCCTTGTCGGGAGCACATGAGCTCTCTTTTAGCTATACCTTCATTCCACCACCATCACCCCCGCACACGTGCTCCCAGGGCTGGGACCAGGGCTTCCAAAAGCGGTCCCCACCCCAAAATAAAGCCCTGCTGACCCCAGCCCAGCATCGGGTTGACCAATGCGTGGGTTGGGCTGTGGAGGAAATCCTTTCATGTCTCCAGAACAACTTGAGAGGCAACAAATCTCCTGCCCTGGGATCAGTGGCATGTATGCGACAGATGATGAGGGCTTGGGGGGTGGGGGTGGGGGTGGGTTTAAGCTCTTTCCAAAGAACTGGTCCAAGCCTGCGACAAGGGAAACTTCTCCCCATAAACCCTGAACCCCACCACCAACCTGGACATCACAGCAACACCTGGCCAGCTGCCTCAGAAGTCCCAAACCATCAATGCGGGGATATAAGAGGGAGGGCAGTAGAAATTGAGAGGGAGAGACACCCGGCAAGGCTCATCTGCCCCCCCCCCCCGGAACACCGGCCTGCCGCAGAGAGACTGACCACAACTGGAAGGAACCAGCCAGTTCTTACCACTCTACACTGGGCGGTGGGTGGATGTTGTTGGGTGAATAGAGGGAGATGCACTTGCGTGAGGGGGCTATCGGGGAGGAGAGCAGTGGTAGGATTGGTGGAATAGCTATTGGTGGAATAGCTATTGAAATACATTTGGGAAAAGATTTAATGCTGCTTGGTAGCAGATGCTTCATAAGTAACATACACGATGGGCAACAGAAGTATTTTTAGCATTACGTTTGTATCCTGCCTTGTCCAATCACTTCTGCAGAAATGTTTCTTGCTAACAAACAGGAATTTATTTTTCCAGTTCCTTGCGTCTCTTTTTTTTATTAAATTTTTATAGATATTTAAACAATATAAACATACAATAATAAAAATGAAGAAAGAAAAAAATACAATAGTAATAGAATTACAGAAATAAGAAAATTAGAAAGAAAAATAAATCATAAAAAAGGAACATATTTTCTTCCTTTACATCAGTATGAGTACATTACATACACCATATATAAGCAACAACAATAAAAAAATACCCAAGCTCTACTAATCCCATATAAAGGTTGCTTAAATCATCCTTAATACCATCTTCCAACTCATTCTCCAATACATTTGATTTCCTACGCTATCATAAATCACTCTTTTATTATCACCCCTGTGATATTTACAATGTCCAAGGGATTGTAAAAACTCATAATTTCCAAAAGTCATTTTGTTCCGTTACAGGAGTGACCCCTTTCTTCTTAACAGTCACATATTCCACAAAAGGTTTCCAGATTCTCCAAAAATTGTTAACTTTAACTCTACCTTTTTTTATTTTTAACTCACAGGTAAGTTTGTCATTGAGTGCCAGCTCCCACATTTCTTTATACCAGTCTTGTATTTTTATCGAATCATTTTTCCAGTTTCTCGCAATGCAAAGTCTAGCCGCTGACAACATCACAGACATCAGTTCTTTATTATCGTTACTCATATTGAACTTATCAACCTCCGTTAACAAAACTGTATCCGGACCCCAAGCGAGCTGCATATCTAATATGTTATTTACTTCATTTTTCACTTTTCCCCAGAAATTTTCCAAACATTTACAAGTCCACCACATATGTATATATGTTCCCACTTCATGTTTACAACACCAGCATTTATCACTAATCCTATTATCCATACGATGCAGCCCGACTGGGGTCCTATACCACCACCAGATTAATTTATAATTATGTTCCTTCATTCTATCGGACATGGATCTCATAATCCTTCCTCTCCATTTTCTCTTCCAATTTTCCGCTGAAATTGTCTTTTAATTCATATTCTCACTTGTTTTTTAATACCTCCTGTATATTTCCACTTTTATTCAGGATTTTATAGATCTTACTTACTACCCCTTTGATACCTATGTCCCCTTTCCTGAGCTTGGTCAGCATAAGTTCAAATAAAGTTAACTCTCTCTTTAAACTATCATCTGTCAAATATTTCTTATTCCAATTATTTATTTGGAGAATCTTGAACCAATCTAACTGCATTTGCGAAAATAACTCTTTTTCTTTCACTATCCTTACATATGTTAATCCATTCTTTCAACAAGAGAGCCTCCTTCTCTACTAATATATTTCTAATCCTACTGTCTATTTGTATTGGAAAAGCACTCAAGTCGTCCAATTCTATAACAGGTGAGGTACCTGGGACAAGCTCTTCCTTTATTCTGTTCCATTCTTCTATTGTTGTTTTTATCAACTTACACCTAAAGGTTTTTTTTTTGAGTTTTCCTTTTCACTTAAAAATATTGATTTATCAAATTTCTGGGACTCCTTTCTTTCAATTTTTTCCCATATTACTTCTTCCCTGTTCAATATTTTAATAACATTTCTTACCTGGAATGCCCTGTAATAATCACGAATGTTAGGTATTCCTAACCCCCCCTCGTTTTGAGATATATACCATAATTTTTTAGCTATCCTAGCTCCCCGTTTACCATTACAAAATCTGTTGATTATATTTTGGTACTCTTTTAATTCTTTGTCAGTAAACTTAATCGGTAAAACATCAAATAAAAAGTTTAGTTTGGGTAACAGCATCATCTTACATAATGCAACCCGCCCAAACCATGAAAAATTTGACTTGTTATACCGAATTATTTTTTGTTCGATTTCTTTCTTCTGTTTACCGTAATTTAACCCTTTAAGCTCTCCGAATTTATTAGATATTATTATCCCCAAATATTTAATTTTGTATCCAATCTGAATCTTATACTTCTTTTTTTCCTCTTCTTCCTTTGTCCCATTACAAAATATCATTTCAGTCTTGTCCCAGTTGACTTTCAAACCTGTTATATCCTCGAGCTTACTTAAGTGCTTATATATATTTTCAATTGCTTTCATTGGATGTTTTGCAATAATTAGTGTATCGTCTGCATTTAAGTTTATTTTATTACCTTCCATTCCTATTATGTCCTCATCCTGACGTATTAGATTCGCCAAAAGCTCCATTGCCAGAATAAACAATGTTGGTGATAATGGACAGCCTTGCCTTGTACCTGCCTCTAAATTTATATTTCCTGAGTATTCACCATTGATTCTAATCCTAGCTGTTCCAGATTGATATAATTTCTTAATCACTCCCTGAAATTTAATACCAAATCCGTATAATCTAATCATCTCTTGAATTGTTAACCATTGTAAAGAATCAAAAGCTTTGAATATATCTAATGACAAAAATCCCACTTTCTCTTTCTTTTGTTCTGATAAGTCCATTAAATCTATTACTCTTCGCGTTAAGTCTGACATGTATCTATTTTTGACGAACCCTGCCTGATCTTCATTTATATAATCTGATATAAAACTGTTCAATCTATTTGACATTATTGATGTAAAATTTTTTGCGTCCTGATTAATTAGTGAAATCGGTCTATACGATTCCACCATTTCTAAGTCTTTTCCTGGCTTGGGAATTAAAACTATTGTTGATCTGTTCCATGATCTTGGAGCTGCTTCACCCTCTAATATTTTATTAAACAGTTTGCTCAATCTCGGCACAATCCATCCTTTAAAGTCTTTATAGAACTCAGCCGGTAACCCATCTTCCCCTGGGGCCTTGTCTACTTTTAATTTCTTTATCGTTTCCTCAATTTCTCTCTCTGTAATTTCTCCCTCCATTATATTTTTATGTTCTACTGATATTTGTGAAATTCCTTGAGTTTCAAAACATTCTCTGAGTTTATCCAAATTAACTTCCCTTTTTGAGTACAGTTCGTTATAAAAATTTTCTATTATCCTCATTTTATCCATTCTTTTATTGCATCTTTCCACTTTTGTCAATCAATACCCCAATCTGACTTTTAGACTTCTTCTCTTGCTGCCTTTGCTAATAATTTAGAATTCTTATTACTGTACTCAAAATATTCTCTTTTTAAATAAATCATGTCCTTTTTGATTTTTTCAATATCTTTCCCATCCAATTCTTTCTTAATTTTTTGTATATCCTCAAAAGTTCTCTGATTCTTAGTTCTTGCATGCTCCAGGTAAAGTTGTTTTAATTTTGTCTCTAACTCCTGATACCTGGTTTTATTCCGTTTATTTTTAATACTGTTTAATTTTATAGATTCCCCTCTAAATATCGCCTTCATTGTATCCCATACCGTGCTATAGCTGACCTCATCATTATCATTCCAATTCCAGTATTCCTCCCATTTCTCCATTATGTTTTTCTTACTGGCATCGTCCCTGAATAAATTTGGATCGTACCTCCAGTTGTACCCCTTCTTCCCCCCACTATCCAATTTTATTTCCATTAATATTTTTGCATGATCTGACTCTTTGAACGTTCCTATTTTAATATCTTCAACAGTTCTAATTAGCCCCTCTGTAACAAATATGTAGTCTATTCTAGAATACATATTTGTACATGAGAGTAGAAAGTGTATTCTCTTTCATTCCCTTTAATCTCACTCCATGCATCTTTTACCCCCGATATTTTGATCCAGTCATCCAATATGTATTTTTTACTCTTTTTCTTACTACTTGTGCTATCAATTTCTGCTCTTATTAAATTAAAATCACCCGCTATGATCATATTTTTGGTTCCTTCTTTTTCTAAGATTTTTCCCATCCTATTTAAAAACTCTTCCTGATTATCATTTGGGGCATATATGTTAACTAGTGTGACTTCCTCCTCATCTATATTCCCTTTAATTATAAGATATCTACCTTCTGGGTCAGCTATACTTTGTATCAGATTAAACCCTGCCTTTTCTGAAATTAAAGTTGCAACTCCTCTTGCCTTTGATGAACCATAGGCCTTCTCATAAATTTGTATCCCTCTCAGGACTATTTTATTTGTTTCTGCAGACTTCTGGTGGGTCTCTTGAAGAAAGATAATATCTGCTTTCTCCTTTTTAATACATTGCCTGTACCCTTCACATTCCATGTTAATATTTTTAAATTCTTAACCATCTAATTTTATTATCTTCCTTAGTTTTTTACAATGCTCCCTGGACGTGTACCACCTATCCCCTATCTTACAAAAACTATAAAATCTAAATAATAAACAAGAATAACCTAAAAACATGTTAAAACTAACTTGAAAAACATAATCAAAATATAAACAAAAAAACTTACCTATTCTTCTGCTTTGTTTAAACCTCCCCACTTCCTTTTCAAGAATGTCGCCTCCGTATGCCAAAGAGGGGAGGGGGGGATCGGGACAGGATGACATTGCTTTCTCTGAAGTTCCCTCTCTTCCCTCCGCCAATGTTTCTTTAGTTTATTATTCTCACTCTACAATTTCAACACTCGGATCTGACGTGTCCATCCCCCCCACCGCTCCCCCCTCCTCCCCCTCCACTCTCAGAACTGGTGCCATTTCCCCAGACATATACAAATCCGTTCTTAATTCGATCCATTCACTTGAAGCCACCTTAATCAAACCAATATGAGTTAAATAGCCCAAAACATCCATCTTTGAGTCAATGATATGCATTTTTTTGTCATAAAAGAAGCTCAGTTGTTGCGGAAATCTCCAGTTATATTTAATGTTCTTAGCAGTCAGCAATTTTGTAACCGGTTTCATCCTGTATTTCCATTTTCTTTCCTCTGGGGCAATATCGTTGTAGATTTCCACGTCATCATCTTCAATTTTTAGAACGCCAGAACCAGCTTGTTTAATGTAAGCCATTACTTTAAGCTTATCCGCCCAATTTGCAAATTTGACCAAAACATTTCTTGGTGCATTCTTACCCCTTCTACCCCCAATTCTAAAAACACCTCCAAAATGCGTCTCTTTTTAATTGGGGTTTATTACACATTTTCATTTTTTATTGAACTTTTAAAGAATTAACAAAAATACTAACAATAACAAAAAAGATGAACAAATTTTTCACTATGCAAGTCGGACTTATGGAAAAAATTGCATAATAAGCGTCTCAAGGGGAAAACCTCACACAGTGAAAAATTTTCTTGCTGGTATCTTGTTTGGATTTGTGTGGAAAAGAACAAATGCTGTCAATTGCCAGGTCTCTGCGCCAGTCATGACACCAGACTCCATTTGTCATGTCTGGTCCTTTATAAAACACTATAATTCTTCCTACGCTTCCTTCATTCCTTTAGTTCAGGGTGCCCAAACTGCAGCCCATGGGCCGGTCGCATGGTGCCTCCCACCAGAAGCAGAAGATAAATGTGCCTTGCAGTCGGTTTTGCAACAGGATTAGTTAGATTTTAGGCTGCCATTTTCTCTGCTTAAAGCAGGGGTGCCCATCCTATAGCCTTTGGCCAGGATGTGCCCACAGACACCAGTTCATCTGGCCCACACCACCCCCATTGCTCCTGGAAGTGGAAGTAAAATATGCCCATATGGTAATTTAATGGCTTCTTGCTTGTGTGCGTCCTATAATATGAACTCATAATATGAGTTCTGGGATGTATAGCAAGAGTTTTAGGAAGACAAGCATTTCCTACTTCTGGTATTTAAAAGGCTTCTCTCCTGTGTGGATCCTGTGATGTGATGCAAGTTGTGAACTACAAATGAAACTTTTTCCACACTCCTGGCATTCAAATGGCTTCTCTCCAGTGTGGGTCATGTGATGTGAAGCAAGTTGTGAACTACGAATGAAGCTTTTTCCACACTCCTGGCATTCAAATGGCTTCTCTCCTGTGTGGATCCTGTGATGTGATGCAAGGCTACCACCCTGACTAAAGCTTTTTCCACATTCAAAACATTTAAAAGGCTTCTCTCCTGTGTGCGTCCTGTGATGTGCAGCAAGGTTTGAGCGTTGTCTGAAGCTTTTTCCACACTCCTGGCATTCAAATGGCTTCTCTCTTGTGTGGGTCCTGTGATGTGAAGCAAGGACTGAACTATGACTGAAGCTTTTCCCACACTCCTGGCATTTAAATGGCTTCTCTCCTGTGTGGGTCATGTGATGTGAAACAAGTTGTGAACTACGAATGAAGCTTTTTCCACACTCCTGGCATTCAAATGGCTTCTCTCCTGTGTGGGTCATGTGATGTGAAACAAGTTGTGAACTACGAATGAAGCTTTTTCCACACTCCTGGCATTCAAATGGCTTCTCTCCTGTGTGAATCCTATGATGTCTAGCAAGGTTTCCAGTGCGACTGAAGCTTTTTCCACACTGCTGGCATTTAAAAGGCTTCTCTCCTGTGTGGGTCCTGTGATGTCTAGCAAGCTCTGAACTACGACTGAAGCTTTTCCCACACTTCTGGCATTCAAATGGCTTCTCTCCTGTGTGGATCCTGTGATGTTTAGCAAGGTGTGAACGTTGACTGAAGCTTTTTCCACACTCCTGGCATTTAAAAGGCTTCTCTCCTGTGTGAGTCCTGTGATGTATAGTAAGGCATGAACTATGACTGAAGCTTTTCCCACACTCATGGCATTCAAATGGCTTCTCTCCTGTGTGGGTCATGTGATGTCTAGCAAGGTGTGAACTTTGACTGAAGCTTTCTCCACATTCAAAACATTTAAAAGGCTTCTCTCCTGTGTGGGTCCTGTGATGTTTAGCAAGGTATGAGCTATGACTGAAGCTTTTTCCACACTCCTGGCATTCAGATGGCTTCTCTCCTGTGTGAGTCCTGTGATGTGAAGCAAGGTTTCCATTATCATGGAAGTTTTCTCCACATTCAAGGCATTCAAATGGCTTCTCATCCATGTGGATCCTGTGATGTGTAGTAAGGTCTGAACTATGACAGAAGCTTTCCCCACACTCCTGACATTTAAAAGGCTTTTTTCCTGTGTGGGTGCTGTTTTGTCTAGCAAGATGTACTTGTTTACGGACACTTTTCCCACACTTCATCTCTCCTAGGATTATTGTTTCCTGTTGTTTTATGATGTCCTCCCTGTCGTATAACTGCTCTACATTCAATATCTGCAATTCTGCAAAAACATTGAGGAGAAAGGATCAACAGTTACCTAGTTTGAGGAGCAGATGCCCATTGTATCTTCAGCATTTAATTTTATAACAACAATTCTGCAGACTGATAAAGAATTAATTTGGACTAGGATCTAGAGCAGTGATTGCAAACCTGTGGCACATGTGCCAGACCCCTCTCTGTGGACACCCATGATGTCGTCCCAGTACAATAATACCTCAGTGCTGGAGGCAGGTGGGTGAAGAGGAGCTGGGATAAGCACTAAACCCAAACAGGGATAGGGCAGGTTGACGGGCTGGGATCAGAAAGGGGGACCTCTTTCGGAATCTCTTGTCCCAGCCATGGGTTCGCGTGTATGGATAAGAGGGGGTGCCTGGGTGAAAGATACATCTAGCAAGGCTCATTTGCTCCCCAAAGAAACACCGGCCTGCTGCAGAGACCGACTGAGGCTGGAAGGCACCAGGTGGCTGTATGGGGTGTGTTGTGGGCACTTTGGGAGGGGGGTGGAGAGGAAGTGATGGTGGCGCCTATTGGGAATATTTAATTTGATTTAATTTTTATAAGTCACATTTATGCTGTCACCCTCTCGCCAAGGCGACTCTGGGCGGCTTACACATACAAAAATCACAACACAGTTGTACAAGACAATAAATTCACCCCCACCTCCCCAGTGGAGATCGGTGACAGCTGCCTGATGCCTTTCCGGCCTGGTCAGTCTCTGTGTGGGACGGCCCGGGCAGGCACCAACGTGCCCGTGGGAGCTCGGTGGCCGGCCAGGGGCTGCAGGCGGCTGTGGCGGCCGTGGCCGGCGGCTGCAGGGCCGGCCGCGGCCTTCGTAGGAGGAAACGGCCGCAGTCGGGGGCAGCGTGTCTTGCCGGGTGGCCCTGGGCCACATGGAGGTTCGTCGGCACCAAGGAAGGTAAGTGAGGCTTTTATATTTAGGGTGGGTGGGTGATTTATTTGTGTTTTGGGTGGGTGGTTGTACTTTTATTTAATTTTATTTTATTTATTTCTTTATTTTATTTCTTTAAGTTATTTACGGGTCTGTGTACGTGTTTATTTTTTTTATTTTTATTTTATTTTCGGCCTTGCCCACAACGTCATGATGTCATGACGTTGGCTCCGCCCATGACGTCATGACGTCATGACATTGGCCACGCCCATGACGTCCATGACGTCATGGCGTGGTAGTAGAATTTTTGACATCCCATCACTGGGGAGGGGTCTGGGCTTCTAGGGGGAGGTTCCTTCACTGCGGGCTTGGACCAGGGCTTCGGAAAGATCTCTCCTGCCCCATAAAGCGCCCAGCCCAGCCCGGGGTCCAGCGCATGCATGTGACTCATCCTAGGGCAGGAAAAGCTGCTGCCTCTAAAGCTGCTCTGGAGACATGAAAGGATTTCCACCACTGCTCTGAACCCCAAATGGGACATTGGGCGTCCTGATGTAGGGCTGGCGGCAGAGCTTTTTTCCTTTGGGGGGGTCGCTTTTGGCAGCCCTGGTTCCAGCCCTGGTTGCCTGCAGGGCAGGTGGGTTGAGAGTGTAACCCCAATTTTGACATTAATATTTTTATTATTACAAGTATTTATATATTTATATATTCGGAGGCTGCAGGTGGTCCAAAATGTGGCTGCTTGGGTAGTGATAGGATGCGGGGGTTATTCCCATCCTTCAACACTGCTGGGAGAGCTGCACTGGCTCCCAGTGTGCCTCCAGGTGCAATTCAAGGTGCTGGTTATTCCCTTTAAAGCCCTATAAAGTAGTGGGCTAGGATGCTTAAGAGACCGCATCACCCCGAGGACATCTGTCCATCCCACCAGAATGGACCGGAAAGGCTCTCTGGTTGTGCCATCTGCCAGAGGGGCACAACTCTCTGCCACTAGAAGGGCCTTCTCTGTGTCCACCCCTGCCCTAGGGAACCTCCTGCCAACAGAGTGATGCACAGAGACAGAGTTGCTGTCCTTTAGAAAAGGAGTAAAAACTTGCCCGGCGGTTCGGGATTGGGGGAGGCATGGAACAATATCCCCAGCCAGTCGGATAATTTAACCCCCTTGCCTTTTTAGCTGCCTTTTAGCGGCTGTTAAGCTGTAACTTTTTACATCCTGGTCTCCCTTGCCCCCGCCAACCAGGCCTGGAATGAGGGACCCCCATCCTCCTTCCTTTCCCTGGAACAGCCATTTCGCCTGCCCTTCCTTCCCCTCCTCCTTCCCTTTACTCTCAGGGAGGCCAGGAAGGAAGGTAAGATCCCCACCCTACCCCAGCTTTGGGTTTCAGGTAACACAGGTAAAAGGGGGCGCCTCCTTGCTAGAGGCGCAGCCCAGAAATTCAGGTAACCTCTCCTTGGTGTGATCTAAAAAAAGTGAGTTTTGGGGTTTGCACGTTGGGCTCTCGGTCTCTAATAGATTCATCATCACTGATCTAGAGAGGTTCAAGTCCTTCTAATAATAATAATTTCATGTCAGGAATTATTCTGGGTTGAAAGGGTTGTTGCAGTAGAAACTCCGCTCAGGGAAATCTCCAATGAGGGTCCTTTTATGTCCCCAAGAGCTGGGACAGAGATGGGCACTCAATCCGTCATGCAGTACCTGGGTCTCAAACTGTCAACTTGCCAGCCTTCCAGCTAACAAGGCGAGTTTCTTAACCACACCGCAGCCACAATAAGTCCTCATGGAAACAAATAAACAGACAAACCTCAAAACTCTGCCCGCTCTTCTTCACGTGGTCCTGATATCCACACCACCTTCCCTTTGTTTTTCCCAAGGGTCTGCGGGATGAACGAGAAACGTGTAAAGAATCTGCATCAACATAAAACCTAAAACTCTGCATTGTTTTGGGAGGAGAAAAAAACCTCTTCTGATTAAAAAGAGAAACTTCAGTGGGATCCATTGAAATGAGAAATCCAGTGCATTCTGGGAAGGTGACCTGCTCTGGGAAGTGAAGGAACATGGACGCTCCATCCTGATTCATTAGAACAGATTCTCAACCTGTGGTCCAAGGCGACATTTCATGTGCTCCCCCCATTGCCTCCACCACACCAGGAAGTTCCATGTGGTGGAGGAAGGGCAAAATAGCCCAAACCGGAGCATTGGTCGCACTGATGCTGAGCTGGGCTCAGGGCATTTCTTGGGGGTGGGGTCCGCTTTCGGAAGCCCTGGTCCTAGCCCTGGGTGCACGCGTGGGGGGGATGTGGGGGTAACCGGGAGAAAGAGAGAGACCTAGCCAGGCTCCACTGCTCCCCCCCCCCCCCAAGGAACACCAGCCTGTGGCAGAGAGACCTATGGGGCTGGGAAGCACCAGGCAGAACCTCCCGCTCTCCACTGGTGTGTGTGTGTGTGCGCGGTTGGGTGAATGGACTTGGGGTATGTGTGCGTATGCATGAGGGCACTATTGGTGTGTGTGGGGGAGGTCGCCTGCCTTCAAGGGGAGACAGAGAGGAGTTCCTGACCAGTCCTGGCAAGCCCTGAGTTCTGATCTTTCTGAGCTTTAGGAAGAGATTCAAAGGGAGGGGGGGCGGGAGGGGGAGATTTCCTGGGCTTTGTCTGGAAAAGGAAACAATTGGGGGGGGGGGATATGAGCCAAGTCACTTTCCCCTCCTTCCCTTTCCACACTCACTGAGGTGTTGGACAAATAAGCAGGAAACAGGGACATGGTGTAAAAGCTCTGTGTCCTCCGGCGAGGAGAACAGATATTTATTAAAAGGCTGGGGTAATTAGCATATTGCAACAAGGCAGATAGCATGATTATGTTTTGTAAAGATCTTGTGTCATACAGGAAATAATTCAGAAGCACGTATAAAGCAAGAGGTTAACGTCCACTTATAATGCAAAGGCTGAAGTAATATAATTTTCAGTCAGGATAATTCCAGTAAATGTATCAATGTATCATTTCACCAGAGACCACTTCCACAATTCTTCTCCTATACATCCCCTTAGCTTGGCAGTTGTGGTTTAGCTCTGTGGTTTCCTGTTTTCTGCTTCTGCCAGGGTTTCGTCTTGGAATAGAAATCAGAAGGCTTTTGCCATTTCTGACCGAACCCTTTGGGAAGTTTATATAAATCCTTATATCTGATCCACACTGAAGCGTGCAAGATGCCCTCACACAGGGCGCTGCTTGCTTTGCACGGAGGGGGCATGGCGGGTGTGTGTGTCTCCCTCCATGGTGGGATCTTCTTAAACCCACTTTAAAAAGCATGTGGGAAGTTGCTTTGTAAAGTCTTGCATTCAAAATCTTTTTTAAAAAATGGAGGGGGGAAGATGCACCCCCTCCTCTTGGAAAGGGGGATTGTCCCCCATTTGTCTTGGCCCCTCTCCATTATTGCATCGTCCCCTTCCTGATCCCCCCTCAAAAAAAGAAAAAAAAAGGGCCTTTGACGCGAGGGAGGGGGAAGACCTGCAATCTGGATTTCAATGGAAAAGCCTCAAGAAACCCCCCCCCCCCTAATCCGAGGTCTCCTAAAACAGGGGTCTGCAAACTTGGCTCTCCAGGTGTTCTTGGACTTCAATTCCCAGAAGCCCAAGTCAGCACTCCTGCTGATCAAGGCTTCTGGGAACTGAAGTCCAAGAACAGCTGGAGAGCCAAGTTTGCTGACCACTGTACCTAAAAGGTTTGTTTCAGGTTCGGAAATGTCCCCATATAAAAGCCCTTCTCCTTCCTCCCCTTCCCGAAATCGCCCACCCTTCCTCCTCCTGCTCAGGGGTCCGGAATTGGGGGGGGGGGGCTTAAAAAGAACTGGAAAGGGGGAGGCTTACCAAATCTTCCAAGGAGGCGCAGAAAGTAACGCCGTTCCTCTGCGAGGGGGAGGGGGAGATGTGGCTGCTCCCTTCTTCCCTCTGTTTAGGAATGTAACGCCATTAAGCCGCCCACATAGGGTGTGTGTGTGTGTGAGAGAGAGACAAGTGGGAAAGAGCCCCACCTCTTCCACTACTCTATTTCCTCCCTCTCTAAGAACCTCCCCGCTCTGCTGCCTTTAACCCAGGGATGCCCAAACTCTGGCCCGCAGGCCAGATCTCTCCCCAATGCTAATTCATCCAGCCAGAGCCCTCCCTCATCATTCCTGGAAGCGGGAGAAATATGTGTGTTACGTGCGCTTCTGGGTGTGACGAGAGCAGCATGGGCCGAATGAATTGGCGTTGGGGACCAGATCTGGCCCATGGACTGTAGTTTGGGCACCCTTCAGGTAAACAGAGAAAATGGCAGCTTAAAATCTATCTCATCCTATTGGAAAACAGATTGCAAGGGGTGTTTTACTTCTGCTTCCAGTGGGAGGAACTAGAATGGCCCACTGTACTATGTGACCGGCCCACGACCCAAAAAGATTGGGCAGCCCTGTTTAACCCTTTCACAGCCTCACTTACACTATGAATGAGAAGGACATTGGAGGGATTCTTGTAGAGATCAGGAGCTGAATCGGAGGCCAGAAGCTGCAAATAAAGACACAGGCTGTTTTAGGCTGAGTTAACAGAAGCCTCCAAAACCCAGATCATCTTTATCCCTTCTTTCTGGCACAAATGTCAGGCCAGACTCAGATTCTTCTGTCCAGTTCTGGACAAACACCTTAAACCAGGGGTGCCCAAACCTTTTCTGCCGTGGCCCAGTCATGTGGTTCTTCCCACCGGAGGTAGAATTAAAACGTGCCTTGCAATGTTTTGCAACAGGATGCGTTAGAGTGCCCAAACTACAGCCCGGCTTGATATGGCGCGTGATGCTAATTAATCCGGCCGATGCTGCCTCCGGAAACAGAAATAAAACAAACCCATGTGGCATCCTGTTTAAGGCAGGGGTGCCCAAACTATGGCCCACAGGCCAGATACGGCCCATGAGCTGTAGTTTGGGCATCCTTGCCTCAAAAGGGCTCTCAAGAGACACACAGGTTCACAGGAGGGGAAAAAGCATGATAATCAGGGGTACGGGGAACCAAAACCCTCTGAGGAAAGCCTTAAGGAAACTGGACATGTTGATGTCCTTGGGGGAAAAGAAGGGTTGGAATGGGGAGAGGATTTTTCTTCTTCCTCGTCTAGGCCAAAAATGAAGCTACCTTTGGGCAAATTTATCCTGCAGTTCCTTTCGCTTGACCTAGTGTGAGAAAGATGAGCTGGCACAGGAAAATTACCCTAGCCCATTGTAAGCCCAATTGTGGTTCAAAACCACAGTATCTGAGGAAGGTCTTCTGCTGTGCCCTTTAGAAACACACAATGATAGCATTTCATACTTGACAGAGTCAATTGGGGGTGGGGGCTCCTCCATCAGCCAGGAGTGCAGGACCTGTAATAATGGGCTCAAATGACATGAAGTGAAATCATAGGCTGAATGTCAGGGGGAACCTCTTACCGCTTAGAGTAGAACCGGGGTGTCCAAACTACGGCCTGTGGGCTGTCACACAGGCTGTCACTGACAGGGAAAACCCACTTTCTCACATTAGACCTTGGTCTTCCGACCCCTGTGCACAGTCTATGTAGAGCTTTCCACAAAGTGGACCCCACCCCCAAGAAAAGCCCCCAGCCCAGCATCAGCAAGGCCAATTCTCCGGTTTGGGCCATTTTGCCCTTCCTCCACCACATGGAACTTCCTGGTGTGGTGGAGGCAGGGGGGGAAGCACAAGCACATGAAATGGTGCCTTGGGCCACAGGTGGAGAATCGCTGTTCTAATGAATCAGGATGGAGGTACCATGTTCCCTCACTTCCGTTAGCATGTCATGTGCAATTTTACATGTGTTGTGAACCGCCCTGAGTCGGTCCTACCGAGTAGGGCGGTATAGAAATTGAAATATAATAATAATAATAATAATGCACTGGCTTTCTCATTTCAATGGATCCCACTGAAGTTTCTCTTTTTAATCAGAAGAGGCTTTTTTCTCCTCCCAAAACAATGCAGGGTTTTAGGTTTTATGTTGATGCAGATTCTTTACACGTTTCTTGTTAATCTTATTTACTTTCGCAGACACTGGGGAAAAACAAAGGGAAGGTGGTGTGGATATCAGGACCACGTGAAGAAGAGCGGGCAGAGTTTTGAGGTTTGTCTGTTTATTTGTTTCCATGAGGACTTATTGTGCCTGCGGTGTGGTTAAGAAACTCGCCTTGTTAGCTGGAAGGCTGGCAAGTTGACAGTTTGAGACCCAGGTACTGTATGACGGATTGAGCGCCCATCTCTGTCCCAGCTCTTGGGGACATAAAAGGACCCTCATTGGAGATTTCCCTGAGCGGAGTTTCTACTGCAACAACCCTTTCAACCCAGAATAATTCCTGACATGAAATTATTATTATTATTATTATTATTATTATTAGGACTTGAAACTCTCTAGATCAGTGACGACGAACCTATTAGAGACTGAGAGCCCAACGTGCAACCCCAAACCCACTTTTTTTTTTAGCAAAGTGCCAAGACAACACCAGGGAGGAAGGAAATGTTCTTGTTGGGTTGCTTGGCTGCAGGGTGGATCAAACTCTGTGCTGGGGGGGGGGAGGAAGTGCTGCCATTGGGCTATTGGGCAAAGGGGTGGGACAAACTGTGTTCAGTGGTACCTTGTATTATGAAAATAATCCGTCCCCAGAAGCTCTCCTTTGAACGTTCTTTTTCGTTCTATGGGTGGGGAAAAGACGGGGACGCCAGAAGAGAGTGAGAGAGGGATATGCAGGAAGGATCATCATCTCCAGTCTCTTGGCCTTGCCTTGGCCTCTTGCTCTGCTATCTGCCTGCCTTCTTGCCTCCTTCCCTATTGCTGTCAGTGCTGGAGGCAGCATGGTGCTCTCCCCCCAACCAGCACCTTCATGCATGTGCACCTCCTTCCATTCAACACCCCCACCCCCCCAAAAAAAACAACAACCAGAGAGCAGTGGCATTTGCCTTGTGCCTCCCAGCCCTGGTCGCGCTCTTTGTGGCAGGCCGGTGTTCCTTGTCGGGAGCACATGAGCTCTCTTTTAGCTATACCTTCATTCCACCACCATCACCCCCGCACACGTGCTCCCAGGGCTGGGACCAGGGCTTCCAAAAGCGGTCCCCACCCCAAAATAAAGCCCTGCTGACCCCAGCCCAGCATTGGGTTGACCAATGCGTGGGTTGGGCTGTGGAGGAAATCCTTTCATGTCTCCAGAACAACTTGAGAGGCAACAAATCTCCTGCCCTGGGATCAGTGGCATGTATGCGACAGATGATGAGGGCTTGGGGGGTGGGGGTGGGTTTAAGCTCTTTCCAAAGAACTGGTCCAAGCCTGCGACAAGGGAAACTTCTCCCCATAAACCCTGAACCCCACCACCAACCTGGACATCACAGCAACACCTGGCCAGCTGCCTCAGAAGTCCCAAACCATCAATGCGGGGATATAAGAGGGAGGGCAGTAGAAATTGAGAGGGAGAGACACCCGGCAAGGCTCATCTGCCCCCCCCCCCGGAACACCGGCCTGCCGCAGAGAGACTGACCACAGCTGGAAGGAACCAGCCAGTTCTTACCACTCTACACTGGGCGGTGGGTGGATGTTGTTGGGTGAATAGAGGGAGATGCACTTGCGTGAGGGGGCTATCGGGGAGGAGAGCAGTGGTAGGATTGGTGGAATAGCTATTGGTGGAATAGCTATTGAAATACATTTGGGAAAAGATTTAATGCTGCTTGGTAGCAGATGCTTCATAAGTAACATACACGATGGGCAACAGAAGTATTTTTAGCATTACGTTTGTATCCTGCCTTGTCCAATCACTTCTGCAGAAATGTTTCTTGCTAACAAACAGGAATTTATTTTTCCAGTTCCTTGCGTCTCTTTTTTTTTATTAAATTTTTATAGGTATTTAAACAATATAAACATACAATAATAAAAATGAAGAAAGAAAAAAATACAATAGTAATAGAATTACAGAAATAAGAAAATTAGAAAGAAAAATAAATCATAAAAAAGGAACATATTTTCTTCCTTTACATCAGTATGAGTACATTACATACACCATATATAAGCAACAACAATAAAAAAATACCCAAGCTCTACTAATCCCATATAAAGGTTGCTTAAATCATCCTTAATACCATCTTCCAACTCATTCTCCAATACATTTGATTTCCTATGCTATCATAAATCACTCTTTTATTATCACCCCTGTGATATTTACAATGTCCAAGGGATTGTAAAAACTCATTAATTTCCAAAAGTCATTTTGTTCCGTTACAGGAGTGACCCCTTTCTTCTTAACAGTCACATATTCCACAAAAGGTTTCCAGATTCTCCAAAAATTGTTAACTTTAACTCTACCTTTTTTTATTTTTAACTCACAGGTAAGTTTGTCATTGAGTGCCAGCTCCCACATTTCTTTATACCAGTCTTGTATTTTTATCGAATCATTTTTCCAGTTTCTCGCAATGCAAAGTCTAGCCGCTGACAACATCACAGACATCAGTTCTTTATTATCGTTACTCATATTGAACTTATCAACCTCCGTTAACAAAACTGTATCCGGACCCCAAGCGAGCTGCATATCTAATATGTTATTTACTTCATTTTTCACTTTTCCCCAGAAATTTTCCAAACATTTACAAGTCCACCACATATGTATATATGTTCCCACTTCATGTTTACAACACCAGCATTTATCACTAATCCTATTATCCATACGATGCAGCCCGACTGGGGTCCTATACCACCACCAGATTAATTTATAATTATGTTCCTTCATTCTATCGGACATGGATCTCATAATCCTTCCTCTCCATTTTCTCTTCCAATTTTCCGCTGAAATTGTCTCTTTTAATTCATATTCTCACTTGTTTTTTAATACCTCCTGTATATTTCCACTTTTATTCAGGATTTTATAGATCTTACTTACTACCCCTTTGATACCTATGTCCCCTTTCCTGAGCTTGGTCAGCATAAGTTCAAATAAAGTTAACTCTCTCTTTAAACTATCATCTGTCAAATATTTCTTATTCCAATTATTTATTTGGAGAATCTTGAACCAATCTAACTGCATTTGCGAAAATAACTCTTTTTCTTTCACTATCCTTACATATGTTAATCCATTCTTTCAACAAGAGAGCCTCCTTCTCTACTAATATATTTCTAATCCTACTGTCTATTTGTATTGGAAAAGCACTCAAGTCGTCCAATTCTATAACAGGTGAGGTACCTGGGACAAGCTCTTCCTTTATTCTGTTCCATTCTTCTATTGTTGTTTTTATCAACTTACACCTAAAGGTTTTTTTTTGAGTTTTCCTTTTCACTTAAAAATATTGATTTATCAAATTTCTGGGACTCCTTTCTTTCAATTTTTTCCCATATTACTTCTTCCCTGTTCAATATTTTAATAACATTTCTTACCTGGAATGCCCTGTAATAATCACGAATGTTAGGTATTCCTAACCCCCCCTCGTTTTGAGATATATACCATAATTTTTTAGCTATCCTAGCTCCCCGTTTACCATTACAAAATCTGTTGATTATATTTTGGTACTCTTTTAATTCTTTGTCAGTAAACTTAATCGGTAAAACATCAAATAAAAAGTTTAGTTTGGGTAACAGCATCATCTTACATAATGCAACCCACCCAAACCATGAAAAATTTAACTTGTTATACCGAATTATTTTTTGTTCGATTTCTTTCTTCTGTTTACCGTAATTTAACCCTTTAAGCTCTCCGAATTTATTAGATATTATTATCCCCAAATATTTAATTTTGTATCCAATCTGAATCTTATACTTCTTTTTTTCCTCTTCTTCCTTTGTCCCATTACAAAATATCATTTCAGTCTTGTCCCAGTTGACTTTCAAACCTGTTATATCCTCGAGCTTACTTAAGTGCTTATATATATTTTCAATTGCTTTCATTGGATGTTTTGCAATAATTAGTGTATCGTCTGCATTTAAGTTTATTTTATTACCTTCCATTCCTATTATGTCCTCATCCTGACGTATTAGATTCGCCAAAAGCTCCATTGCCAGAATAAACAATGTTGGTGATAATGGACAGCCTTGCCTTGTACCTGCCTCTAAATTTATATTTCCTGAGTATTCACCATTGATTCTAATCCTAGCTGTTCCAGATTGATATAATTTCTTAATCACTCCCTGAAATTTAATACCAAATCCGTATAATCTAATCATCTCTTGAATTGTTAACCATTGTAAAGAATCAAAAGCTTTGAATATATCTAATGACAAAAATCCCACTTTCTCTTTCTTTTGTTCTGATAAGTCCATTAAATCTATTACTCTTCGCGTTAAGTCTGACATGTATCTATTTTTGACGAACCCTGCCTGATCTTCATTTATATAATCTGATATAAAACTGTTCAATCTATTTGACATTATTGATGTAAATTTTTTTGCGTCCTGATTAATTAGTGAAATCGGTCTATACGATTCCACCATTTCTAAGTCTTTTCCTGGCTTGGGAATTAAAACTATTGTTGATCTGTTCCATGATCTTGGAGTTGCTTCACCCTCTAATATTTTATTAAACAGCTTGCTCAATCTCGGCACAATCCATCCTTTAAAGTCTTTATAGAACTCAGCCGGTAACCCATCTTCCCCTGGGGCCTTGTCTACTTTTAATTTCTTTATCGTTTCCTCAATTTCTCTCTCTGTAATTTCTCCCTCCATTATATTTTTATGTTCTACTGATATTTGTGAAATTCCTTGAGTTTCAAAACATTCTCTGAGTTTATCCAAATTAACTTCCTTTTTTGAGTACAGTTCGTTATAAAAATTTTCTATTATCCTCATTTTATCCATTCTTTTATTGCATCTTTCCACTTTTGTCAATCAATACCCCAATCTGACTTTTAGACTTCTTCTCTTGCTGCCTTTGCTAATAATTTAGAATTCTTATTACTGTACTCAAAATATTCTCTTTTTAAATAAATCATGTCCTTTTTGATTTTTTCAATATCTTTCCCATCCAATTCTTTCTTAATTTTTTGTATATCCTCAAAAGTTCTCTGATTCTTAGTTCTTGCATGCTCCAGGTAAAGTTGTTTTAATTTTGTCTCTAACTCCTGATACCTGGTTTTATTCCGTTTATTTTTAATACTGTTTAATTTTATAGATTCCCCTCTAAATATCGCCTTCATTGTATCCCATACCGTGCTATAGCTGACCTCATCATTATCATTCCAATTCCAGTATTCCTCCCATTTCTCCATTATGTTTTTCTTACTGGCATCGTCCCTGAATAAATTTGGATCGTACCTCCAGTTGTACCCCTTCTTCCCCCCACTATCCAATTTTATTTCCATTAATATTTTTGCATGATCTGACTCTTTGAACGTTCCTATTTTAATATCTTCAACAGTTCTAATTAGCCCATCTGTAACAAATATGTAGTATATTCTAGAATACATATTTGTACATGAGAGTAGAAAGTGTATTCTCTTTCATTCCCTTTAATCTCACTCCATGCATCTTTTACCCCCGATATTTTGATCCAGTCATCCAATATGTATTTTTTACTCTTTTTCTTACTACTTGTGCTATCAATTTCTGCTCTTATTAAATTAAAATCACCCGCTATGATCATATTTTTGGTTCCTTCTTTTTCTAAGATTTTTCCCATCCTATTTAAAAACTCTTCCTGATTATCATTTGGGGCATATATGTTAACTAGTGTGACTTCCTCCTCATCTATATTCCCTTTAATTATAAGATATCTACCTTCTGGGTCAGCTATACTTTGTATCAGATTAAACCCTGCCTTTTCTGAAATTAAAGTTGCAACTCCTCTTGCCTTTGATGAACCATAGGCCTTCTCATAAATTTGTATCCCTCTCAGGACTATTTTATTTGTTTCTGCAGACTTCTGGTGGGTCTCTTGAAGAAAGATAATATCTGCTTTCTCCTTTTTAATACATTGCCTGTACCCTTTACATTCCATGTTAATATTTTTAAATTCTTAACCATCTAATTTTATTATCTTCCTTAGTTTTTTACAATGCTCCCTGGACGTGTACCACCTATCCCCTATCTTACAAAAACTATAAAATCTAAATAATAAACAAGAATAACCTAAAAACATGTTAAAACTAACTTGAAAAACATAATCAAAATATAAACAAAAAAACTTACCTATTCTTCTGCTTTGTTTAAACCTCCCCACTTCCTTTTCAAGAATGTCGCCTCCGTATGCCAAAGAGGGGAGGGGGGGATCGGGACAGGATGACATTGCTTTCTCTGAAGTTCCCTCTCTTCCCTCCGCCAATGTTTCTTTAGTTTATTATTCTCACTCTACAATTTCAACACTCGGATCTGACGTGTCCATCCCCCCCACCGCTCCCCCCTCCTCCCCCTCCACTCTCAGAACTGGTGCCATTTCCCCAGACATATACAAATCCGTTCTTAATTCGATCCATTCACTTGAAGCCACCTTAATCAATCCAATATGAGTTAAATAGCCCAAAACATCCATCTTTGAGTCAATGATATGCATTTTTTTGTCATAAAAGAAGCTCAGTTGTTGCGGAAATCTCCAGTTATATTTAATGTTCTTAGCAGTCAGCAATTTTGTAACCGGTTTCATCCTGTATTTCCATTTTCTTTCCTCTGGGGCAATATCGTTGTAGATTTCCACGTCATCATCTTCAATTTTTAGAACGCCAGAACCAGCTTGTTTAATGTAAGCCATTACTTTAAGCTTATCCGCCCAATTTGCAAATTTGACCAAAACATTTCTTGGTGCATTCTTACCCCTTCTACCCCCAATTCTAAAAACACCTCCAAAATGCGTCTCTTTTTAATTGGGGTTTATTACACATTTCATTTTTTATTGAACTTTTAAAGAATTAACAAAAATACTAACAATAACAAAAAAGATGAACAAATTTTTCACTATGCAAGTCGGACTTATGGAAAAAATTGCATAATAAGCGTCTCAAGGGGAAAACCTCACACAGTGAAAAATTTTCTTGCTGGTATCTTGTTTGGATTTGTGTGGAAAAGAACAAATGCTGTCAATTGCCAGGTCTCTGCGCCAGTCATGACACCAGACTCCATTTGTCATGTCTGGTCCTTTATAAAACACTATAATTCTTCCTACGCTTCCTTCATTCCTTTAGTTCAGGGTGCCCAAACTGCAGCCCATGGGCCGGTCGCATGGTGCCTCCCACCAGAAGCAGAAGATAAATGTGCCTTGCAGTCGGTTTTGCAACAGGATTAGTTAGATTTTAGGCTGCCATTTTCTCTGCTTAAAGCAGGGGTGCCCATCCTATAGCCTTTGGCCAGGATGTGCCCACAGACACCAGTTCATCTGGCCCACACCACCCCCATTGCTCCTGGAAGTGGAAGTAAAATATGCCCATATGGTAATTTAATGGCTTCTTGCTTGTGTGCGTCCTATAATATGAACTCATAATATGAGTTCTGGGATGTATAGCAAGAGTTTTAGGAAGACAAGCATTTCCTACTTCTGGTATTTAAAAGGCTTCTCTCCTGTGTGGATCCTGTGATGTGATGCAAGTTGTGAACTACGAATGAAGCTTTTTCCACACTCCTGGCATTCAAATGGCTTCTCTCCAGTGTGGGTCATGTGATGTGAAGCAAGTTGTGAACTACGAATGAAGCTTTTTCCACACTCCTGGCATTCAAATGGCTTCTCTCCTGTGTGGATCCTGTGATGTGATGCAAGGCTACCACCCTGACTAAAGCTTTTTCCACATTCAAAACATTTAAAAGGCTTCTCTCCTGTGTGCGTCCTGTGATGTGCAGCAAGGTTTGAGCGTTGTCTGAAGCTTTTTCCACACTCCTGGCATTCAAATGGCTTCTCTCTTGTGTGGGTCCTGTGATGTGAAGCAAGGACTGAACTATGACTGAAGCTTTTCCCACACTCCTGGCATTTAAATGGCTTCTCTCCTGTGTGGGTCATGTGATGTGAAACAAGTTGTGAACTACGAATGAAGCTTTTTCCACACTCCTGGCATTCAAATGGCTTCTCTCCTGTGTGGGTCATGTGATGTGAAACAAGTTGTGAACTACGAATGAAGTTTTTTCCACACTCCTGGCATTCAAATGGCTTCTCTCCTGTGTGAATCCTATGATGTCTAGCAAGGTTTCCACTGCGACTGAAGCTTTTTCCACACTGCTGGCATTTAAAAGGCTTCTCTCCTGTGTGGGTCCTGTGATGTCTAGCAAGCTCTGAACTACGACTGAAGCTTTTCCCACACTTCTGGCATTCAAATGGCTTCTCTCCTGTGTGGATCCTGTGATGTTTAGCAAGGTGTGAACGTTGACTGAAGCTTTTTCCACACTCCTGGCATTTAAAAGGCTTCTCTCCTGTGTGAGTCCTGTGATGTGTAGTAAGGCATGAACTATGACTGAAGCTTTTCCCACACTCATGGCATTCAAATGGCTTCTCTCCTGTGTGGGTCATGTGATGTCTAGCAAGGTGTGAACTTTGACTGAAGCTTTCTCCACATTCAAAACATTTAAAAGGCTTCTCTCCTGTGTGGGTCCTGTGATGTTTAGCAAGGTATGAGCTATGACTGAAGCTTTTTCCACACTCCTGGCATTCAGATGGCTTCTCTCCTGTGTGAGTCCTGTGATGTGAAGCAAGGTTTCCATTATCATGGAAGTTTTCTCCACATTCAAGGCATTCAAATGGCTTCTCATCCATGTGGATCCTGTGATGTGTAGTAAGGTCTGAACTATGACAGAAGCTTTCCCCACACTCCTGACATTTAAAAGGCTTTTTTCCTGTGTGGGTGCTGTTTTGTCTAGCAAGATGTACTTGTTTACGGACACTTTTCCCACACTTCATCTCTCCTAGGATTATTGTTTCCTGTTGTTTTATGATGTCCTCCCTGTCGTATAACTGCTCTACATTCAATATCTGCAATTCTGCAAAAACATTGAGGAGAAAGGATCAACAGTTACCTAGTTTGAGGAGCAGATGCCCATTGTATCTTCAGCATTTAATTTTATAACAACAATTCTGCAGACTGATAAAGAATTAATTTGGACTAGGATCTAGAGCAGTGATTGCAAACCTGTGGCACATGTGCCAGACCCCTCTCTTTGGACACCCATGATGTCGTCCCAGTACAATAATACCTCAGTGCTGGAGGCAGGTGGGTGAAGAGGAGCTGGGATAAGCACCAAACCCAAACAGGGATAGGGCAGGTTGACGGGCTGGGATCAGAAAGGGGGACCTCTTTCGGAATCTCTTGTCCCAGCCATGGGTTCGCGTGTATGGATAAGAGGGGGTGCCTGGGTGAAAGATACATCTAGCAAGGCTCATTTGCTCCCCAAAGAAACACCGGCCTGCTGCAGAGACCGACTGAGGCTGGAAGGCACCAGGTGGCTGTATGGGGTGTGTTGTGGGCACTTTGGGAGGGGGGTGGAGAGGAAGTGATGGTGGCGCCTATTGGGAATATTTAATTTGATTTAATTTTTATAAGTCACATTTATGCTGTCACCCTCTCGCCAAGGCGACTCTGGGCGGCTTACACATACAAAAATCACAACACAGTTGTACAAGACAATAAATTCACCCCCACCTCCCCAGTGGAGATCGGTGACAGCTGCCTGATGCCTTTCCGGCCTGGTCAGTCTCTGTGTGGGACGGCCCGGGCAGGCACCAACGTGCCCGTGGGAGCTCGGTGGCTGGCCAGGGGCTGCAGGCGGCTGTGGCGGCCGTGGCCGGCGGCTGCAGGGCCGGCCGCAGCCTTCGTAGGAGGAAACGGCCGCAGTCGGGGGCAGCGTGTCTTGCCGGGTGGCCCTGGGCCACATGGAGGTTCGTCGGCACCAAGGAAGGTAAGTGAGGCTTTTATATTTAGGGTGGGTGGGTGATTTATTTGTGTTTTGGGTGGGTGGTTGTACTTTTATTTAATTTTATTTTATTTATTTCTTTATTTTATTTCTTTAAGTTATTTACGGGTCTGTGTACGTGTTTATTTTTTTTATTTTTATTTTATTTTCGGCCTTGCCCACAACGTCATGATGTCATGACGTTGGCTCCGCCCATGACGTCATGACGTCATGACATTGGCCACGCCCATGACGTCCATGACGTCATGGCGTGGTAGTAGAATTTTTGACATCCCATCACTGGGGAGGGGTCTGGGCTTCTAGGGGGAGGTTCCTTCACTGCGGGCTTGGACCAGGGCTTCGGAAAGATCTCTCCTGCCCCATAAAGCGCCCAGCCCAGCCCGGGGTCCAGCGCATGCATGTGACTCATCCTAGGGCAGGAAAAGCTGCTGCCTCTAAAGCTGCTCTGGAGACATGAAAGGATTTCCACCACTGCTCTGAACCCCAAATGGGACATTGGGCGTCCTGATGTACGGCTGGCGGCAGAGCTTTTTTCCTTTGGGGGGGTCGCTTTTGGCAGCCCTGGTTCCAGCCCTGGTTGCCTGCAGGGCAGGTGGGTTGAGAGTGTAACCCCAATTTTGACATTAATATTTTTATTATTACAAGTATTTATATATTTATATATTCGGAGGCTGCAGGTGGTCCAAAATGTGGCTGCTTGGGTAGTGATAGGATGCGGGGGTTATTCCCATCCTTCAACACTGCTGGGAGAGCTGCACTGGCTCCCAGTGTGCCTCCAGGTGCAATTCAAGGTGCTGGTTATTCCCTTTAAAGCCCTATAAAGTAGTGGGCTAGGATGCTTAAGAGACCGCATCACCCCGAGGACATCTGTCCATCCCACCAGAATGGACCGGAAAGGCTCTCTGGTTGTGCCATCTGCCAGACGGGCACAACTCTCTGCCACTAGAAGGGCCTTCTCTGTGTCCACCCCTGCCCTAGGGAACCTCCTGCCAACAGAGTGATGCACAGAGACAGAGTTGCTGTCCTTTAGAAAAGGAGTAAAAACTTGCCCGGCGGTTCGGGATTGGGGGAGGCATGGAACAATATCCCCAGCCAGTCGGATAATTTAACCCCCTTGCCTTTTTAGCTGCCTTTTAGCGGCTGTTAAGCTGTAACTTTTTACATCCTGGTCTCCCTTGCCCCCGCCAACCAGGCCTGGAATGAGGGACCCCCATCCTCCTTCCTTTCCCTGGAACAGCCATTTCGCCTGCCCTTCCTTCCCCTCCTCCTTCCCTTTACTCTCAGGGAGGCCAGGAAGGAAGGTAAGATCCCCACCCTACCCCAGCTTTGGGTTTCAGGTAACACAGGTAAAAGGGGGCGCCTCCTTGCTAGAGGCGCAGCCCAGAAATTCAGGTAACCTCTCCTTGGTGTGATCTAAAAAAAGTGAGTTTTGGGGTTTGCACGTTGGGCTCTCGGTCTCTAATAGATTCATCATCACTGATCTAGAGAGGTTCAAGTCCTAATAATAATAATAATTTCATGTCAGGAATTATTCTGGGTTGAAAGGGTTGTTGCAGTAGAAACTCCGCTCAGGGAAATCTCCAATGAGGGTCCTTTTATGTCCCCAAGAGCTGGGACAGAGATGGGCGCTCAATCCGTCATGCAGTACCTGGGTCTCAAACTGTCAACTTGCCAGCCTTCCAGCTAACAAGGCGAGTTTCTTAACCACACCGCAGCCACAATAAGTCCTCATGGAAACAAATAAACAGACAAACCTCAAAACTCTGCCCGCTCTTCTTCACGTGGTCCTGATATCCACACCACCTTCCCTTTGTTTTTCCCAAGGGTCTGCGGGATGAACGAGAAACGTGTAAAGAATCTGCATCAACATAAAACCTAAAACTCTGCATTGTTTTGGGAGGAGAAAAAAACCTCTTCTGATTAAAAAGAGAAACTTCAGTGGGATCCATTGAAATGAGAAATCCAGTGCATTCTGGGAAGGTGACCTGCTCTGGGAAGTGAAGGAACATGGACGCTCCATCCTGATTCATTAGAACGGATTCTCAACCTGTGGTCCAAGGCGACATTTCATGTGCTCCCCCCACTGCCTCCACCACACCAGGAAGTTCCATGTGGTGGAGGAAGGGCAAAATAGCCCAAACCGGAGCATTGGTCGCACTGATGCTGAGCTGGGCTCAGGGCATTTCTTGGGGGTGGGGTCCGCTTTCGGAAGCCCTGGTCCTAGCCCTGGGTGCACGCGTGGGGGGGATGTGGGGGTAACCGGGAGAAAGAGAGAGACCTAGCCAGGCTCCACTGCTTTCCCCCCCCCCCCCAAGGAACACCAGCCTGTGGCAGAGAGACCTATGGGGCTGGGAAGCACCAGGCAGAACCTCCCGCTCTCCACTGGTGTGTGTGTGTGCGCGCGGTTGGGTGAATGGACTTGGGGTGTGTGTGCGTATGCATGAGGGCACTATTGGTGTGAGTGGGGGAGGTCGCCTGCCTTCAAGGGGAGACAGAGAGGAGTTCCTGTCCAGTCCTGGCAAGCCCTGAGTTCTGATCTTTCTGAGCTTTAGGAAGAGATTCAAAGCCCCCCCCCCCTGGGAGGGGGGATTTCCTGGGCTTTGTCTGGAAAAGGAAACAATTGGGGGGGGGGGATATGAGCCAAGTCACTTTCCCCTCCTTCCCTTTCCACACTCACTGAGGTGTTGGACAAATAAGCAGGAAACAGGGACATGGTGTAAAAGCTCTGTGTCCTCCGGCGAGGAGAACAGATATTTATTAAAAGGCTGGGGTAATTAGCATATTGCAACAAGGCAGATAGCATGATTATGTTTTGTAAAGATCTTGTGTCATACAGGAAATAATTCGCAAGCACGTAGCAAGAGGTTAATGTCCACTTATAATGCAAAGGCTGAAGTAATATAATTTTCAGTCAGGATAATTCCAGTAAATGTATCAATGTATCATTTCACCAGAGACCACTTCCACAA
Organism: Furcifer pardalis; assembly: GCA_030440675.1. NCBI lineage: Eukaryota > Metazoa > Chordata > Lepidosauria > Squamata > Chamaeleonidae > Furcifer > Furcifer pardalis. The sequence continues at coordinate 43,511,840 of CP126898.1, forward strand.
TTCTTCTCCTATACATCCCCTTAGCTTGGCAGTTGTGGTTTAGCTCTGTGGTTTCCTGTTTTCTGCTTCTGCCAGGGTTTCGTCTTGGAATAGAAATCAGAAGGCTTTTGCCATTTCTGACCGAACCCTTTGGGAAGTTTATATAAATCCTTATATCTGATCCACACTGAGGCGTGCAAGATGCCCTCACACAGGGCGCTGCTTGCTTTGCACGGAGGGGGCATGGCGGGTGTGTGTGTCTCCCTCCATGGTGGGATCTTCTTAAACCCACTTTAAAAAGCAAGTGGGAAGTTGCTTTGTAAAGTCTTGCATTCAAAATCTTTTTTTAAAAATGGAGGGGGGAGATGCACCCCCTCCTCTTGGAAAGGGGGATTGTCCCCCATTTGTCTTGGCCCCTCTCCATTATTGCATCGTCCCCTTCCTGATCCCCCCTCAAAAAAAGAAAAAAAAAGGGCCTTTGACGCGAGGGAGGGGGAAGACCTGCAATCTGGATTTCAATGGAAAAGCCTCAAGAAACCCCCCCCCCCTAATCCGAGGTCTCCTAAAACAGGGGTCTGCAAACTTGGCTCTCCAGGTGTTCTTGGACTTCAATTCCCAGAAGCCCAAGTCAGCACTCCTGCTGATCAAGGCTTCTGGGAACTGAAGTCCAAGAACAGCTGGAGAGCCAAGTTTGCTGAGCACTGTACCTAAAAGGTTTGTTTCAGGTTCGGAAATGTCCCCATATAAAAGCCCTTCTCCTTCCTCCCCTTCCTGAAATCGCCCACCCCTCCTCCTCCTCCTGCCCAGGGGTCCGGAATTGGGGGGGGGGGGCTTAAAAAGAACTGGAAAGGGGGAGGCTTACCAAATCTTCCAAGGAGGCGCAGAAAGTAACTCCGTTCCTCTGCGAGGGGGAGGGGGAGATGTGGCTGCTCCCTTCTTCCCTCTGTTTAGGAATGTAACGCCATTAAGCCGCCCACATAGGGTGTGTGTGTGTGAGAGAGAGACAAGTGGGAAGAAAGAGCCCCACCTCTTCCACTACTCTATTTCCTCCCACTCTAAGAACCTCCCCGTTCTGCTGCCTTTAACCCAGGGATGCCCAAACTCTGGCCCTCAGGCCAGATCTCTCCCCAATGCTAATTCATCCAGCCAGAGCCCTCCCTCATCATTCCTAGAAGCGGAAGAAATATGTGTGTTACGTGTGCTTCTGGGTGTGACGAGAGCAGCATGGGACGAATGAATTGGCGTTGGGGACCAGATCTGGCCCATGGACTGTAGTTTGGGCACCCTTCAGGTAAACAGAGAAAATGGCAGCTTAAAATCTATCTCATCCTATTGCAAAACAGATTGCAAGGGGTGTTTTACTTCTGCTTCCAGTGGGAGGAACTAGAATGGCCCACTGTACTATGTGACCGGCCCACGACCCAAAAAGATTGGGCAGCCCTGTTTAACCCTTTCACAGCCTCGCTTATACTATGAACGAGAAGGACATTGGAGGGATTCTTGTAGAGATCAGGAGCTGAATCGGAGGCCAGAAGCTGCAAATAAAGACACAGGCTGTTTTAGGCTGCATTAACAGAAGCCTCTTCTCCAAAACCCAGATCATCTTTATCCCTTCTTTCTGGCACAAATGTCAGGCCGGACCCAGATTCTTCTGTCCAGTTCTGGACAAACACCTTAAACCAGGGGTACCCAAACCTTTTCTGCCGTGGCCCAGTCACGTGGTTCTTCCCACCGGAAGTAGAATTAAAGCGTGCCTTGCAATGTTTTGCAACAGGATGAGTTAGAGTGCCCAAACTACAGCCCGGCTTGATATGGCGCGTGATGCTAATTAATCCGGCCGATGCTGCCTCCGGAAACAGAAATAAAACAAACCCATGTGGCATCCTGTTTAAGGCAGGGGTGCCCAAACTATGGCCCACAGGCCAGATCTGGCCCATGAGCTGTAGTTTGGGCATCCTTGCCTCAAAAGGGCTCTCAAGAGACACACAGGTTCATAGGAGGGGAAAAAGCATGATAATCAGGGGTACGGGGAACCAAAACCCTCTGAGGAAAGCCTTAAGGAAACTGGACATGTTGATGTCCTTGGGGGAAAAGAAGGGTTGGAATGAGGAGAGGATTTTTCTTCTTCCTCGTCTAGGCCAAAAATGAAGCTACCTTTGGGCGAATTTATCCTGCAGTTCCTTTCGCTTGACCTAGTGTGAGAAAGATGAGCTGGCACAGGAAAATTACCCTAGCCCATTGTAAGCCCAATTGTGGTTCAAAACCACAGTATCTGAGGAAGGTCTTCTGCTGTGCCCTTTAGAAACACACAATGATAGCATTTCATACTTGACAGTGTCAATTGGGGGTGGGGGGGTGGGGGCTCCTCCATCAGCCAGGAGTGCAGGACCTGTAATAATGGGCTCAAATGACATGAAGGGAAATCATAGGCTGAATGTCAGGGGGAACCTCTTACCGCTTAGAGTAGAACCGGGGTGTCCAAACTACGGCCTGTGGGCTGTCACACAGGCTGTCACTGACAGGGAAAATCCACTTTCTCACATTAGACCTTGGTCTTCTGACCCCTGTGCACAGTCTATGTAGAGCTTTCCACACAGGCCATGGTTGGGCTTGGCTTTTCACTTCAAGGCTCAAATTGCACGTTCCACTCCGATTTCCATCATTCTAGCTTCCAACCTTGGGCAAGTGTTATATAATGTTAGCTTTCGTGGATCATGTCCACTTCATCAGGCCTAAGAGTGGATATCATGGTATACATATATACCATATATACCAACAACATCTGCGGCTGGAGCGGAGCCGCCTCCTCGCTCATTGACTGTATACTAATTTTTTAAAGAAGTTTTCGTTTTAGGATTATTGCTTATGAAACTGTGATTGCTGTGTTATTTTCTATGTCATGTACTATATATGTAATTGGAATGATATTTTGTATCCTTATGTTGCAGTGTGGTTTTGCTTCATTACACTGTATTTTGTAACTTGATTTCGCAGTGTCGCTTTGTTTATTACACTGCTGTATTGTATTATATTTACTGTATTATGTTGTATGACCTTAACTATGTTATATTTTTTGATTATCTTATATGTATGGTCTCTGTAAACCGCCCTGAGTCGGTTGTACCGAGTAGGGCGGTATACAAATCAAATAAATGAAATGAATAGAGACCCAGAAGGGCTGAGAGAAGTTGGTTGGTTCAGGAGACAGACACGCAAGTCAATGAATTATTTACAACCACTAATCTATCATTCATATCAAATGCACCACCAGCATATAATAACATACAAAAGCTAAAATAAACACACCTAAAAACAAAATAGAATTTAAAAGGGCTACATGGTATCTGTCCAATATTAGGTCACTTCCAACAGCATTTCCTCTTGCCAACCTAAGGTCCTCCTCATTGCACATTGAGGGGCATCATGTGCATTGTATCCTATGGGAGATGGTTTGTACTTCTCCGCATTCACACAGGCTGTCCTGTGTCCAGGAAAACCCCACTTTCACACAGGCTGTCCTGTGTCCAGGAAAACCCCACTTTCTCACATTAGCCCTTGGTCTTCCGACCCCTGCGCACAGTCTATGTAGAACTTTCCACACAGGCCATGGTTGGTCTTTGCTTTTCACTTCAGGGCTCAAATTGCACGTTCCACTTCGGTTTCCATCATTCTGGTATCAAAACAAGGGCAAGCAAGAATGGTCCAATGCAATCACCTGCCTGACTGCTATTATTTCTCAGCCCAGGGGGTGGTGAAGCAACTGGTTTCCTTAGAATTATTTTTCTGCCATATCTGAATCTGAATATATAGGTGATTATCCTGGTGATCAGCCATGAAGACTGTGGAAAACTGTGGATAGAACACTTGACTTCTGTTGGGAAACAGATCTGTTTGGGAAGCAGAAAGTCAAGATAGAGACCATTGGAGTAAAGAAAACCAAACATCTCTAACCCCATTATGGGGCACCTTCCCACTCCAGGTGTTCTTGGTACTTCAATTCCCAGATTCCCAAATCCCTGTGAATCCACAGAAATGGGTTTACTGGCACTCCAGGTGTTATACTTGGTGGAATAGCTATTCAAATACATTTGGGAAAGGATTTAATACTGCTTGGTAGCAGATGCTTCATAGGTAACATAGACGATGGTCAACAAGTATTTTTAGCATTATGTTTGTATCCTGCCTTCTCCAATCAATTCTGCAGAAATGTTTCTTGCTAACAAAGAGGAATTCATTTCTCCAGTCCCTTGTGTCTCTTCTTAATTGGGGTTTATTACACTGGCCGGTCGTATGGTGCCTCCGACCGGAAGCAGAAGATAAATGTGCCTTGCAGTTGGTTTTGCAACAGGATGAGGTAGATTTTAGGCTTCCATTTTCTCTGCTTAGAGCAGGGGTGCCCATCCTATACCTTTGGGAAGGATCCGGACATTGACACCAGTTCATCCTCATCGCTCCTGGAAGTGGAAGTAAAATATGCCCGTATGGTAATTTAATGGCTTCTTGCTCGTGTGCGTCCTATGACATTTTTTTAAATTTTTTATTTATAAGTTTATAAAGAAAATAATGTGTACATAAAGAATAAACTCATACATAAAGAAAACAACTCCTTTACATATTCTGCAGTAAATACATTACACATGATATGTATAAAAACAGAAATTCAGACAAAATCACACGTAAATAAACATTTGTAATTCACCTCTAATAACTTTTAGCTAATTTTTTAAATACATTTGTTTCCCTACTTTACTATAATTCACACTTTTATTATCACCCTTGTGTTATTTACATTGTCTGAGGGATTGTAACAATTCATAATTTCCAAAAAATGCTTTGATCTGGTACAGGAGTAATGCCTTGCTTCTTGACCATTACATGTTCAACAAATGGTTTCCAGACTTTCCAGAATTTATTAATTTGAACTCTGCCTTTTCTAATATTTAACTCCCATGTCAGTTTATCGTTAAGTGCCAGGTCCCACATTTCTTTATACCAGTCCTGTATTTTTAACAGTACATCGTTTTTCCAATTCTTCGCAATACATTGTCTTGCCGCTGACAACATCACAGACATTAATTCTTTGTTATCGTTACTCATTTTAAACTTATCCACCTCTGTTAACAAAGTTGTATCTGGCCCCAATTTAAGCTGCATATCCAATATATTATTAATTTCCTTTTCTGTTTTTCCCCAAAATTTTCTTAAGCAATCACAGCTCCACCACATGTGTACATAAGTTCCTACTGCAAGTTTACATCTCCAACATTTGTCACTCATCCTTCTGTCCATCTGGTGCAGCCCAATTGGGGTCCTATACCACTGCCATATTAACTTGTAATTATGCTCTTTCACTCTGACGGACATAGATCTCATAATTCTTCTCCTCCACTTTCTCTGCCAAATTTCCTCTGTAACTGTCACGTTCAGTTCTTGTTCCCATTTGTTTTTCAGAACTTGTATTTTGCCACCTTTATTCAATATTTTGTAAATTTTACTTACTATCCCCTTGATTCCTATGTCCCCTTTCCTTATTTTAGTCAAGAGTGTTTCAAATGTTGTGGCCTCTCCATAAAGACCATTGTCAAATAGATATTTCTTGTTCCAGTTATTCATCGGGAGAGTCTTAAAACATCCTATCCTCAATTGCAAAAACAACTACGTTCTTTTTTCTTGATCTCTGCGTTTTGACCCAATCTTTCAATAACAAAACCCCTCTTTCTGTTAAAATACTCTTTATCTCTCTATCTATCTTTATTGGGAAGTTATTAAAGTCTTCTAATTCTATCATAGGTGAGATACCTGGGATAAGGTCCTTCTTTACTTTATTCCATTCATCCATAGTTGTTTTTGCCATCTTACACTGTACTTTCTTTTTCTTTGTTTCCTTTTCCTCGCTTAAAAAAATTGCTTTACCAATTTTTGAAAATTCCCTCCTTTCAATTTTTGCCCTTATTGATTCTTCTCTATTTAGTAATTTAATTACATTTCTTATTTGAAAAGCTTTGTAATAGTTATGAATATTTGGTATTCCCAGACCACCTTCTTTTTGAGATAAATACCATAGTTTTTTTGACAATCCTAGCACCACGTTTGCCATTACAAAATTTATTTATAATACCCTGGTATTCTATTAATTCCTTATCTGTATGCTTTATCGGTAAAACATCAAATAAAAAATTTAATTTGGGTAGCAACATCATTTTACTGATTGCTACCCGAACAAACCATGATAAATTCAGTTTGTTATATTGTGTTATTTTCTTTTCAATCTCTTTCTTTTGTTTACCATAATTTAACCCTTTAAGTTCCCCGAATTTACTAGATATTATTACCCCCAGGTATCTAAATTTATTTGTGGCCTGTATCTTATACTTTTCCTTTATTTCTTCCTCATCTTCTTTACTTCCGTTACTCAGTATCATTTCTGTTTTATCCCAGTTCACTCCCAAGCCTGTCACTTCCTATGACATGTGAGTTCTGGGATGTATAGCAAAGGTTATAGGAAGACAAGCATTTCCAACTTCTGGTATTTAAAAGGCTTTTCTCCTGTGTGAGTCCTGTGATGTGATGCAAGGCTACCACCCTGACTAAAGCTTTTTCCACATTCAAAACATTTAAAAGGCTTCTCTCCTGTGTGGGTCCTGTGATGTATAGCAAGGCTTCCACTTCTACTGAAGCTTTTTCCACACTCCTGGCATTCAAATGGCTTCTCTCCTGTGTGGGTCCTGTGATGTATAGCAAGGCTTCCACTTCTACTGAAGCTTTTTCCACACTCCTGGCATTCAAATGGCTTCTCTCCTGTGTGGGTCCTGTGATGTCTAGCAAGACTTCCACTGCGACTGAAGCTTTTTCCACACTGCTGGCATTTAAAAGGCTTCTCTCCTGTGTGGGTCCTGTGATGTCTAGCAAGTTCCGAACTAAGACTGAAGCTTTTCCCACACTCCTGGCATTCAAATGGCTTCTCTCCTGTGTGGGTCCTGTGATGTTTAGCAAGGCTGCTCCTTTCGCTGAAGCATTTCCCACACTCCTGGCATTTAAAAGGCTTCTCTCCTGTATGGGTCCTGTGATGTATAGCAAGGTGTGAGCGTTGACTGAAGCTTTTTCCACACTGCTGGCATTCAAATGGCTTCTCTGCTGTGTGGGTCCTGTGATGTCTAGCAAGGGATGAACTACTACTAAAGCTTTTCCCACACTCCAGGCATTCAAATAGCTTCTCTCCTGTGTGCATCCTGTGATGTGAAGAAAGTTCTGAACTACGACTGAAGCTTTTCCCACACTCCTGGCATTCAAATGGCTTCTCTCCTGTGTGGATCCTATCATGTCTGGCAAGGGACGAGCTATGACTGAAGCTTTTTCCACATTCCAGGCATTTAAAAGGCTTCTCTCCTGTGTGGGGCCCGTGATGTATAGCAAGGTGTGAACTACTACTGAAGCTTTTTCCACATTCCAGGCATTTAAAAGGCTTCTCTCCTGTGTGGGGCCCGTGATGTATAGCAAGGTGTGAACTACTACTGAAGCTTTTTCCACATTCCAGGCATTTAAAAGGCTTCTCACCTGTGTGGGTCCTGTGATGTGAAGCAAGGACTGAACTATGACTGAAGCTTTTTCCACATTCAAAACATTTAAAAGGCTTCTCTCCTGTGTGCATCCTGTGATGTGCAGCAAGGTTTGAGCATTGACTGAAGCTTTTCCCACACTCCTGGCATTCAAATGGCTTCTCTCCTGTGTGAGTCCTGTGATGTATAGCAAGGCTTCCACTTCTACTGAAGCTTTTTCCACACTCCTGGCATTCAAATGGCTTCTCTCCTGTGTGAGTCCTATGATGTGAAGCAAGGCCTGAACTATGACTGAAGCTTTTCCCACACTCCTGGCATTTAAATGGCTTCTCTCCTGTGTGGGTCCTGTGATGTGAAGCAAGTTGTGAACTACGAATGAAGCTTTTCTCACACTCCTGGCATTCAAATGGCTTCTCTCCTGTGTGGATCCTATGATGTCTAGCAAGGGATGAGCTATGACTTAAGCTTTTTCCACATTCAAGGCATTTAAAAGGCTTCTCTCCTGTGTGGGTCCTGTGATATGAAGCAAGTTCTGAACTAGGACTGAAGCTTTCCCCACACTCCTGGCATTCAAATGGCTTCTCTCCTGTGTGGGTCCTATGATGTCTAGCAAGGTGTGAACTTTGTCTGAAGCTTTTTCCACACTCCTGGCATTTGAAAGGTTTCTCTCCTGTGTGGGTCCTGTAATGTGAAGCAAGGACTGAACTATGACTGAAGCTTTTTCCACACTCCTGGCATTTAAAAGGTTTCTCTCCTGTGTGGGTCCTGTGATGTGAAGCAAGGACTGAACTACGACTGAAGCTTTTTCCACACTCCTGGCATTCAAATGGCTTTTCTCCTGTGTGAGTCCTATGATGTGAAGTAAGTTGTGAACTGCAACTGAAGCTTTTTCCACACTCCAGGCACTTAAATGGCTTCTCTCTTGTGTAGGTGCTGTTTTGTCTAGCAAGATGTACTTGTTTACTGGCACTTTTTCCACACTCCATCTCTCCTAAGATTATTCTTTCCTGTTGTTTTATGATGTCCTCCTCAACAGTTACCTAGTTTGAGGAGCAGATGCCCAATGAATCTTCAGTATTTAATTTTATAACAACAACAATTCTCCAGACTGATAAAGAATCAATTTGGACTAGGATCTAGTGCAGTGATGGCAAACCTGTGGCACATGTGCCTGATCCCTCTCTGTGGGTACCCATGATATCACCCCAGTACAATAATACCTCAAGTAACGAAGACATCTTAGAATATAAAAATTGGTAGATTCAAAGGAAATCAGTGGGAAATTGTGCTCTGAACAAAAATTTGATTTTTTCCCCCATTAGCGAATACTTTTTCCAAGCTCGCCATTCTTTCAGCTTCCTAGCCAGTCACCGCGAGTGGTTTGGGGGGAGGGGCAATTTCACTGTGTTTCTGAGGCCTGGTTGTGGTGAATCCCTGCAAAGGGGATCAGGGATTATGAGGGCATCTTCCCTTAAAAGAACTGATCAGCCCTGGTTGCGTACCTGCTACTTGCCTGCCTTCTTGCCTTCTCCCCTCTAGAGGTCGGTGCTGGTGGTGGTGCCTTGGAGGCAGGTGGGTGAAGAGGAGCTGGGATTTAGCCCCAAACCCAAATAGGGTAGGTTGACGCTGGGCTGGGATCAGAGAGACCTCTTTCAGAATCCCTGGTCCCAGTCATGGGTACACGTGCATGGATAAGAGGGGGTGCCTGGGCGAAAGATACATCTAGCAAGGCTCATCTGCTCCCCAAAGAAACACCGGCCCGCTGCAGAGACCGACCGAGGCTGGAAGGCACAAGGTGGCTGCAAGGGGTGTGTTATGGGCACCTTGGGAGGGTGGTGGAGAGGAAGTGATGGTGGCGCCTATTGGGAATATTTAATTTGATTTAATTTTAATAGTCACATTTATGCTGACACCCTCTCACCAAGGTGAGTCTGGGCGGCTTACACATATAAAAATCACAGCATGGGTGTACAAGACAATAAAATAAAAACATTAAGATATAAAACTATAACACTTTAGCATGCCCTCCCCCAGCAACTACATTTTTTTAAAAAAAAGCTGAACCTAAGAACCCGGGGAGCACTTGTATGAGACAACCTGGAGTGGCCATCGTCCCAGCCACTCCCCAGCCAGGCCTTAAGGTGCAACTCAGTCGACAGGAGGTTCCACAGGGTCGGAGCAGACACTGAGCAGTCCCTGCTTCTTGTGCAGACGGCACAGTGAGAGCCTCTCCAGTCCGCTCTGGTTGGACGAGCAGATGTTCTCAGGGTGAGGCAGTCTCTTAAGTACCCTGGTCCACTACTATGTAGGGGGGTTTAAAGGTCACCACCAGCACCTTGGATTGCACCCGGAAGCACACCTTTAGCCAATGCAGCTCCCTCAACAGGGGTGAGGCATGGGCATAATGCCCACAACCCATCACTATGTAATCAGCCGCATTTTGTACCAGTTGTAGCCTCTGAATGGTCATCAAGGGCTGCCCCATGTAGAGTGCATTGCAATAATCCAGTCTGGAGGTGACCAGAGTGTGAGTGACCATCAGTAAGGAGTCCCGGTCCAGGAGTGGGCGTAACTGGCGAATGATGCGAACTGGAGAGAAAGCCCTCCTGGCCACAACTGCCACATCATCTGCCACATGATCGTAGATTAGGAGTCGCTAGTCCAGGAGGATCCCCAGATTAAGCACTGGGTCTGTCTGAGGCAAGAGAGCCCCATCCAGAACCAAAGATGGCAGCTCCCATGATAACACGGGGACCATGACCCACAGCTACTCTGTTGTAGCCCACTGTCCTCCATCCAGACCCTTATAGCCTCCCAGTACCTGGGTAGAACTTCCACTGCATCATCCGGATCACCACAGCCCCGAGATGTACAGCTGAATATAATCTGCATATTGATGATGTCTCACCCTGTGGGGACGGATGATCTCACCCAGTGATTTCATGTAAATATTAAAATGAGTCGAGAGCACTGAGCCCTGAGCCAACCCATAGTGGAGGAGCCATGGGTTGGATCTCTCGCCCCCCAACAACACCGACTGGGTCTGTCCTGTCAGAAATGAGGCAAACTAGAACCACACAGTGCCCTAGGTCCCCAATCCTCGTAGCTGTTCCAGAAGGATACCGTGCTCGAAGGTATCGAAAGAGCAACTGAACAACAAAAACCTCTGAGGGCATGGCATGGCAGACGTGGCCAGGGGAAAACCCCAGCGTTGCACCCGAATTAGGACTATTTGAACTCAAAACTTGGGTGTGCAGGGCCAGCCAGAATTTGTGCTACCTGTTCTGGTGAACTGGAGCAAATGTGCTGAATCTTACCACTGCTCTCACCCCCAATAGCGGCCTCACACAATCGCACCCTCTTAATTCACCCCTCCCCCACCCCAGCAGAGATCGGTGAGAGCTGCCTGATGCCCTTCCGCCTGGTCAGTCTCTGTGTGGGAGGCCAATGTTCCTTTGGTGGGGGGGAAGTGAGCCTTGCTGGGTCTCTCTCAATTTCTCCCAGGCACCCCCACTTATATCCCCACATGAGCAGTTTGGGTCTCCTGAAGCAGCTGGTCAGAGGCACCTGCAATGTCCGTGGTGGTGGGGGGAGGGGGGTCTGGGCTTATAGGGGATGTTTCCCTCATTGCGGTCTTGGATCAGGGCTTAGGAAAGATCTCTCCCCCCAAAACCCCCTTCCCTGCCCAGGGTCTGGCGCATACATGCCACTGATCCCAGGGCAGGAGATTTGCTGCCTCTCAAGTTGCTCTGGAGACATGAAAGGATGCTGGGCTGTGGTCAGCAGGGCTTTATTTTGGGGTGGGGACCACTTTCGGAAGCTCTGGTCCCAGCCCTGGGGGGTGGAATGAGGGGATGGCTAGAAGAAAGAGAGAGACCTGCAATGCTCATGTGCTCCCGACAAAGAGCACGACCAGGGCTGAGAGGCACCAGACAGATGCCATTGCTCTCTGCCTTTTTTTGGGGGGGTGGGGGGGTTGAATGGAAGGGGGTGCACATGCATGAAGGCACTGGTTGGGGGGAGAGCACCCCGCTGCCTCCAGCACTGACAGCGATAGGGGAGAAGGCAAGAAGGCAGGCAGGTAGCAGAGCAAGAGACCAAGGCAAGGCCAAGAGCCTGGAGATGATGATCCTTACTGGGTCTCCCTCCCTCTCCCGGCCTCCCCGTCTTTTCCCCACCCATAGAACGAAAAATAACGTTCAAAGGAGAGCCTCTGGGGACGGATATTTTCATAATACTGTACGAGGTTTCACTGTACAGAGTTCACCCGGCCCCTTTGCCCAATAGCCCAATAGCAGCGCTTCCTCCCTCCGCCCCAGCACAGGTTTTGATCCACCCTGCTGCCAAGCAAACCAACAAGAACATTTCCTTCCTCCCCTGTTTATTGTGTTGGCAATTTGCTAAAAAAAAAAAAAAAGAGTGGGTTTGCGGTTGCACGTTGGGATCTCGGTCTCTAATAGGTTCGTCATCACTGATCTAGAGAGTTTCAAGTCCTAATAATAATAATAATAATAATAATAATAATAATAATAATAATAATAATAATAATAATAATAATAATTTCGTGTCAGGAATTATTCTGAGTTGAAAGGGTTGTTGCAGAAGAAACTCCGCTCAGGGAAATCTCCAATGAGGGTTCTTTCATGTCCCCAAGAGCTAGGAGAGAGACTGGCGCGCAATCCATCATGCAGTACCCGGGTCTCAAACGGCCAACTTGCCAGCCTTCCAGCTAACAAGGTGAGCTTCTTAACCACACCGCAGCCACAATAAGTCCTCATGGAAACAAATAAACAGACAAACCTCAAAACTCTGCCCGCTCTTCTTCACGTGGTCCTGATATCCACACCACCTTCCCTTTGTTTTTCCCAAGGGTCTGTGGACGTAACAAAGATTAACGAGAAACGTGTATAACGAGAAACGTGTAAAGAATCTGCATCAACAGAAAACCTAAAACTCTGCATTGTTTTGGCAGGGGGGAAAAGCCTCCTCTGATTAAAAAGAGAAACTTCTGTGGGATTCATTTAAATGAGAAAGCCAGTGCATTCTGGGAAGGTGACATGCTCAGGAAAGTGGGGGAACATGGAACCTCCATCCTGATTCATTAGAACAGGGATTTTCCACCTGTGACCAAAGAAGGCGCCATTTCATGTGCTCCCTCCCCACCGCCTCCACCACACCAGGAAGGTCCATGGGGTGGAGAAAGGGCAAAATAGCCCAAACTGGAGCATTGCTCGTGCTGATGTTGGCCTGGGGGCAAAGGCGTAGCTACTGCCGTATCTGCCGTATCAATTATACGGGGGGCCCCGTCAAGACCCCCCCCCCTCCGAGGTCTCCTAAAAGGTTTATTTCAGGTTCGGAAATGTCCCCATAGAAAAGCCCTTCTCCTTCCTCCCCCTCCCGAAATCGCCCACCCTTCCTCCTCCCACCCAGGGGTCCAGAATGGCGAAGGCTCTTGAAAAGAACTGGAAAGGGGGAGGCTTACCAAATCTCCCAAGGAGGCGCCAGAAAGTAACGCCGTTCCTCTGCGAGGGGGAAGGGGAAGACGTGGCCCCTCCTTTCTTTCCTCTGCTTAGGAAGGTAACACCATTAAGCCGCCCACAAGAAGGGAGGAGAGACACGTGGGAAAGGACCATTTGGGCTTGAAAGAGCCCCACCTCTTCCACTACTCCATTTCCTCCCTCTCTAGGAAACTCCCTGCTCTGCTGCCTTTAACCCAAGGATGCCCAAACTATGGCCCTCCTCAGGCCAGATCTGGCCCCGAGGCTAGTCCATCCAGCCTGCGCTTCCCTCATCATTCCTGAAAGCGGAAAGAATACGTGTTTACGTGCATTTCTGGGTGTGATGAGGGCAGCATGGGCCTGATGAATTGGCGTTGGGGACCAGAACTGGCCCACATGGGGCCGTAGTTTGGGCACCCCTGGGTGACTAAAGGGGAGTTTCCTAGAGAGGGAGGAAATAGGGAGGAAGAGGCGGGGGTCTTCTCCCAAGTGTCTCTCCATTCCCCCCTCCCTTTGTAGGTGTCCATAGCTCAGGGTGAAAAGGAACGGTGTTACCTTCCTGAGCAGTGGAACGGTAGGAGGGGCCACGTCTCCCCCCCCCCCTCAGAAGAAAGGCAGCGTTACTTTCTGCCTCTGGCGTTACTCTTCCCTGGGAGATTCGGTGAGTCTCCCCCCTTTTCTCTCTCCTCTTTCTTTGTTTCTTTGCCAGAGTCCGCCCCCCCCCCCGCCATTCCGGACCCCTGGAAAGGAGCAGGAAAGGGGGCGATTTCGTGCCGGGGAAGGGGGGGGTTATATTTGGAGAGGTGTAGAGGTTTCTGAACCCTTCAGAGGGTATGTGTGTTTCTTCCCCCTCCCTTGTACGAAAGGCCTTTGTTTTCTCTTTATTTTGGGGGGTATTCAGAGATGGGATGTAACAGGTTCTCACCAGTTCTCCAGAACTGGTAGTAACTTTTCCAAGTGTCCTGGAGAACCGGTTGCAGCTTTTGGGGGGAACCACCTTCGGGGCTTACCTTTTCACTGTGCATGCACGCCAAGCACTTGGTGTGCATGCACGCCTACAGTGCTTGGCATGTATACACGACCTCTTTGCTGTCCTCCCAAGCGGGGAGGAGGAAGAGAAGGTGCTAGCCTGAAGCTCCCTATAGCCTGCTGCCCTAGATATCCTAGAGAACTGGTTAGGCAAAGACTTAGTACCTAACTTCTTTAACTGTTGAAAAGTTGAAAAGTGCCAAAATGAAGCCATCTTGTGGGGAGTTCATTCCGTAGTTCCTTCCATCTGACCTAGTGTGAGAAAGATTAGCCAGAATAAGCTTTAAGCTCTGGTTTAAAAGCTCTGGTTGATTTGTGTTGTGGGTGGGTGTATTTCAATGTATTTTTATTTTATTTATTTAATTTATTTACGGGTTTGTGTTGTGGGTTGAGTTGTGTGTGTGTTTATTTTTATTTTATTTTATTTTATATTATTTTTAATTTGTCTTCTTTGGCCCCGCCCACAACATCATGATGTCATGACATTTATTTTACTTTATATTATTATTTTTATTTTTTCTTCGTCCCTGCCCACAACGTCATGACGTTGGCTCCGCTCATGGCATTATGATGTTAGCTCCGCCCACACTGTGATGACATCATGGTGGGGTAGTAAAAATTTTGACATCCCACCACTGGGGGTATTGTTATAGCATTTAAAGATAGGACAAAACAGCATTCCTTTGGTCAAACAGAGAAGAGTTTATTATGCATAATAATGATTCTCATGAGTGTTGTCACTCCAAAGATGAGAATAACATCCATTGAAAGACAGAGCATTTTTATACAGTTTTCCACGCATTTCTGTTTACTCAAAACGTCTTGACCTGATTGGCATGACATGTCATTGTCAAGTTATGCAAATTATTATTTCATACTTTCATCATAACATTTGTTTACCCATTACAGGGGTCTCAAAGGAAACTTAAGCAACATCTATTATTTGCAATCAGGGAACATATACTTCTTATGACCCAAGTCCAGGTCAACCTCACCATTTCTGATCATGGGTTATTTAGCAAACATTACTCATTTAATCGTCAAGACCTTATTCTGGTCCACGTAAGCATTGCAGTTGCCCTTTGTAAGCAGAATTTCTAAATTGCCACGTCGCCTTAGTGCGGCCTTAGTTTCTTTAGCAGCAAGCAACGTTTTGATTACCATTTTATTCACATTTTATTTCTATTACAGTAAAACCTCAGATAACACTAAAACCTGGTTCCACAAGTCTTGGTGTTATACGATTTTTAGTGTTATCCGATGCATGTTAAAATCCTATGGGATCCATAGAGATACATTGTAACCACACAGGCTTTAGCGGTTGTTATCCGATGCATCCCATAGGATCTTAATGTTATCCGATACAATTCTTCCCCCCAGATTGCTTAATGTTATGCGATTTTAGTGTTATTCGATACTAATGTTATCTGAGGTATTACTGTATTTGATTATGTCACATCAGTATCAGGACGTGCATCATGCGGTATTGGGGGTGGGGGAGAAACTCCCATTTCCCAGAGGAGGAAGACGGGTGTGTGTGTGCATCTGCCCTCCCTCCCTTTTTAGGCGATGAACGCAGCCCTTTCCAAGGCGATTTCCCACGTGTGTCTATTAGGAAGGAAAGGGGGTTGATTTTATATGAGTTTTTTTTAAGATCACACCAGGGAAACGTTACCTGAATTTCTGGGGGGCGACCCTAGCAAGGAGCTCCCCCTTTTACCTGTCTTACCTGAAATCCAAACCTGGGGGTGGGGTGGGGTGGGGAGCTTACCTGCCATCCTGGCCTCCTTGAGGGGAAAGGGAAGAAGAAGGGAAAGGAAGGGCAGGCGAAATGGCTGCTCCGGGGAGAGGAAGGGGGACGGGGGTCTCTCATTCCAGGCCTGGGGTGGCCCACAGGGAGACAGGGACCCTTCCCAGGCCACCCTAGCGCCTGGCGCCCCCCAGAGGGAAGCAGAGGTCATGGGAAGGTATGGATTTCTCTCCCCCCCCCTATGCACACGCATCCCTCCCCCCATTCATCCAACGCCCGCCTCATTTAATTTTAATTTGATTTTTCCATTTATATGCTGCCCAATCAGGGAAAACCCGACTGGGTCGGCTCACAGTCATACAGTATATACAGTCAAACCTTGCTTAGCAAGCAAATCGCTTAGCGACCAACTGGCATAACGAACAGGTTTTTCGAAAAGCGATCCGACTAGCATAACGAAAATTTTCTCTATTTACCGTATATGCCGGTGTACAAGACGACTGGGTATATAAGACGACCCCCCAACATTTCCACTCAAAATATAGAGTTTGTTATATACTCGCAGTATAAGACTACCCCCTCTTCCACACACCAAATAAAACGTAAAAGATCATCAGATTTGATTTCAACATGTTAATTTATATTCAAATGCTTATGACATGCAGAGAAACTGTCACAAGGCTGTATGTTATCAAACATGTACAGTAAACATAAAACACTGCAAGTTCATTAATCGTAATTCACCAAAGACAATTCACTAAAGCTGAATGAAACAATAAACCTATGGGAGCTGCCATGCTGTTTGTTTTCTAATCGGTTAACCAAACTGGAACTGTCAATGATAGAAGGAAGGTAACAAATAGAGGGAGAGAGCAAGTGCTAGGCAAGTCCCTAGCAAGTTTGCTGGTGTGACAGTTTCCCTTTAAAAACCTTCAAACTCCCGTTCATCATCTGATATTAAAAGTTGTTATCCGATCCATCCCATAGGACCTTAACGTTATTCAATGCAATTCTCCCCAGATTGCTTAACGTTATGCGATTTAAGTGTTATCTGAGGTAAACGTTATCCGAAGTAAATGTTATCCGAGGTATTACTGTATTTTATTCAACTGAAGTGCACCCGGTGTACAAGACGCCCCCCCCCCCACTTGGAGGCATGTTTTTCAGGGGTAAAAAGTCGTCTTATACACCAGCATATATGGTAAGTCGGACTTTCCCTATGGAAAAATTCACATAACGAGCATTTATATGGGGAAAACTCGCATGACAAAAAAAATTTTTCGCTATGCGAGTTTCTCTATAGAAATTTTGGTTATGCGAGGTTTTTACATAGGAATTTTCTGTATGTGAAAAAAACTAGCATAGTGAAAAACTCGCATAGCGAGCAGCCTCGCAGAAAGAATTAAATTCGGTATGCGAGTTTTGACCGTATATACACAATATATACCCCGCCGGGTCCAGGGAGGTGTGGGGACCCGATCCAAGGTGTTTCTGGGCTTCCCCGACGTCCTGAGCCGGTGCAGGAAGCCAGAACATCGGGATTCGAAATCTGACATTCTGGCTTCCTGCACTGGCTCAGGACGTCGGGGAAGCCCAGAAACACCTTGGATCAGGTCTGCCCACCTCCCTGGACCCGGCGGGGGGGTCAGAAACCCCAAAATTGGTAAAAAAAAACGGACGTTTTTTTTACCAATTTTGGGGGCTCTGACCCCCCCGCCGGGTCCAGGGAGGTGTGGGGACCCGATCCAAGGTGTTTCTGGGCTTCCCCGACGTCCTGAGCCAGTGCAGGAAGCCAGAACATCGGGATTCGAAATCTGACATTCTGGCTTGCTGCACTGGCTCAGGACGTCGGGGAAGCCCAGAAACACCTCCAGAGAGATCAGAGGACCCGATCTACAGCTGCAGGGTGGCTGGGGAAGCTGACGGGGACTCCCTGTCGGCTTCCCTAGCCACCCGCCCATGCCTCCGCAGCTGTGGGGTGGCTGGGTAAGCCGATGGGAGAGCCCCCCGTCAGCTTTCCAGCCACCCCACCCCTGCCTCCGTAGCTGCAGGGTGGCTGGGAAGCTGAACGGAGAACCCCGTTCAGCTTTCCACCCACCCTGCCGCTAAGAACGACTGTTTCGTGTAACGTTAAAATCGCGTTACTCGATACAAGATGTTTCCGAAAATCTTGTAACGTTATGCGGATTTAACGATATACGGTACTCGCGTTATACGGGGTATTACTGTATCATCATAATGTAATCCTTTTCTTCATTCGTTTGTATTAATCATATAATCCTTTTCCTCATTCCCGTGTAATCTCTCATTCCCTTTCCTCTCAATGATGCCAGGAAGCAGGTGTGCTCACCCCACCCCACCCCACTAGAGCCCTCATGCACACGCATCCCTCCCCCCACTCACCCAACCACCCCATCCGAGAACTGTAGCATCTGCCTGGTGCCTCCCAGCCCCGGTCGGTCTCTCTGCAGCAGGCTGGTGTTCGGGGGGGGGGGGAGCCTTGCCGGGTCTCTCTTTTTCTCCCGGCCACCCTCTTGCTACCTTTTAAATGTAAGGGAACGTTCCACAGACAGGGTTGAAGCAGGAATCAAAATACCACATTAAACTGTGGGTTCAAATAAAAAGGAGTTTATTGAATGCAAGGTACCATATCAATCCAATCAAAGTCCACCCACATAATGAGCCCCTAAGAAAGGAGCCACAGTAGCTTGTGGCACATTAGAGGAGTTTAGTTAGAAAATAAGAATACAAATGGCAAAATTAAGCATTGGAGAGAGAGAGACAAACAAGAACTGTGAGGCAAATGAATTCTCTCTCCCCCCCCCCCCCCCAAAATAACACATGGCCTCTATGCCATGGGAAATTGCCACCCCAGGGCAGAACACCAGAATGGAAGGCGTTCTGTTCCTGGTAATGGCTGCATGCAGCTTTTATGTGCATTTGAAATGGAGTAGGGAGGGCCTTGCACAAACACTCTTGGTTCAAGCCATCCCATTGGAGAGGAATGGGTCTGCCCCCCCCCCCCCACACACACACATTGGATTTGCTCATAAGTGTCCACATGGGAGAGGAGAAATCCATCCCCAGATTATGGTTGGTCCAGGATGTCATATGGAAAGATGGGAGGAGTTTTGCCATGTGGTCAGCAAGGAGGCTGCTAATGGGAGGAGTTGAGGTCAGTTATAAGAGTTCATCTATGGCAGTGGTGGCGAAAACCTATGGCACGCATGCCAGAGATGGCACTCGGAGCCCTCTCTATGGGCACCTGTGTGGTCGTCCCAGTACAGAGTTTGTTCTGCCCAGCAGCCCAATGGGAGCGCTTCCTCTCATCCCCCAGTACAGAGTTCACCCCGTCCCTCTGCCCAGCAGCCCAATAGGAGCGCTTCCTTCCTTCCCTGTTGCTGTGTTGGCACTTTGTGATAAGTAAGTGGGTTTGGGGTTGCCGTTTGGGCACTCAAAGGTCTCCAAAAGGTTCGCCATCCTTGAGATCTGGTGTTTCCCCAAAACACTCTCTTGATTGGAGACCTTCCAGGCCATTTTCCTGTTTGTCATCCTTTGCAACACAGCTGCGGGCAGCCTAAACGAAGGGTTTCCTCCCTCTTCATGGGATTAGTAAATAGCACATTAATGGCTGTAATATCTCTGGCTTTAATTCCTTTTCAATGTGGCCTTCTAAGATATGAAGCCATTTATAGTGTTGCCAAACTATTGTTCTCTAGGCCTTTCCCCATCCAGCTCTATCCACACAGGCACATCCCAAACCTAGCCCTGACCCCCAAGACGCAGGAGTTGGCTTTAAGGCAAACGGACCCTCGGGGGTCTTTCTGCTTGGCCAAATAGGGTATGAAGAGGAGGTCAAGAGATTCCAGTTGGAATCGAACAGTTTACATTACATGAAAACATTTTTTATTATTTTTTTTACATCCTAGGTATATAATTAATGAAACAAAATTAATTTGGAGTGCAAGGTTTAAGTCTGATGTGTCTTTTTGGCAGAAGGGGAAAAGGCCAGTAAGGAAAAATGCATTTTAAACCAAACTGCAGTTCCCAGCCTTTTCACTGCCGAAGCCCAGGCCGGGGAAGGGGGGGCGTTGGGAGGGGCTTGCCACTTTCCCTTCCAATAACAGTTTGAGATCTTATAAATTTATTAAAAATCAACCCTTGCAGTTATCTTACCTGCAAAT
The DNA here is from genome assembly GCA_030440675.1 of Furcifer pardalis. Taxonomy (NCBI): domain Eukaryota; kingdom Metazoa; phylum Chordata; class Lepidosauria; order Squamata; family Chamaeleonidae; genus Furcifer; species Furcifer pardalis. The sequence goes on from CP126898.1 coordinate 43,531,836, forward strand.
AATCATGGCATAGTATGGTGTTTGTGGAGATGTAAGAGTAACCTTGAAGTGGATGGCAAAGTAAAATAATGAGAGAAGTCTCTTTTTGTTGAAAATAAAAGTGTGTGTGTATAGATAGATAGATAGATAGATAGATAGATAGATAGATAGATAGATAGATACTTGTAAAAATAAAAATATTAATTTCAAAATTGGGGTTACACTCTCCTCCCACCCACCCTGCAGGAACCCAGGGCTGGAACCAGGGCTACTGAAAGCGCCCCCCCCCCCAAAAAAAAAAAAAAAAGAGAAAAAAAAGCTCTGCCCCCAGCCCTGCATCAGGACGCCCAATTTTCCAGTTGGGGTTCGGGGCAGTGGTGGAAATGCTTTCATGTCTCCAGAGCAGCATGAGAGGCAGCAGCTTCTCCTTCCCTGGGGTGAGTCGCAGGCATGAGCTGGACCCCGGGCTGAAGGGAGTGCGCTTGTGTGAGGGTGCTATTGGGGTTGAGAGCAGTGGTAAGATTCAGGATGTTTGCCCTAGTTCACCAGAACAGGTAGCAGAAATTCCGACTGGCCCCTCTGATCACCCCAGTTTTGAGATAAAATAGTCCAAAATTCAGGTGCAACGCAGGGCTTTCCCCTTGGCCACACCCACCATGCCACGCCCTCAGAGTTCTCTGATGTTCAGTTGCCCTTTTGATACCATCGAGCATGGTCTCCTTCTGGAATGGCTCCAAGGATTGGGGATCCAGGGCACTGTGTAGTCCTAGTTTGCCTCATTTCTGACGGGACAGACCCAGTCGGTGTTGTTGGGGGGCGAGAGATCCAACCCATGGCTCCTCCACTACGGGTGCTGCAGGGCTCGGTGCTCTCGCCTCTCGTGTCTAATATTTACATGAAACCGCTGTGTGAGATCATCCTTCCCCACAAGGTGAGGTGTCATCAATATGCAGATGATGCTTAGCTGTACATCTCGAGGCCATGGTGATCCGGATGATGCAGTGGAAGTCCTACCCAGGTGCCTGGAGGCTGCGAGGGTCTGGATGGGGGACACTGGGGCTACAACTGAGTGGGTGTGGGTCACAGCCCCCCTGTTATCATGGGAGCTGCCATCTTTTGTTCTAGATGGGGCTCTCTTGCCTCAGACAGACCCGGTGCTTAATCTGGGGGTCCTCCTGGACTCACGTCTCCTGATCAACAATCATGTGGCAGTCGTGGCCAGGAGGGCTTTCACTCCAGTTTGCATCATTCGCCAGTTATGCTTACTCCTGGACCGGGACTCCTTACTGATGGTCTCTCATGCTCTGGTCGCCTCCAGTCTGGATTATTGCAATGCTCTCTACATCAGGCTGCCCTTGATGACCATCTGGAGGCTACAACTGGTACAAAATGCGACTGACCTGTTTGTGGGCATTATGCCCACGCCTCACCCCTGTTGAGGGAGCTGATTTGGCTAACGGTGTGCCTCCTTGTGCAATCCAAAGTGCTGGTGATGACCTTTAAAGCCCTACATGGAAGTGGACCAGGGTACTTAAGAGACCGCGTCACCCTGAGAAAATCTGCCTGTCCATCCAGAGCGGACTGGAGAGGCTTTCTCACTGTGCCGTCTGCTAGGGAGGCTCAGCTCGAGCACAAGAAGCAGGGCCTTCTCTGTGTCTGCTCTGCCCCTGTGGAACTTCCTGCGGACTGAGTTGCACCTTAAGGCCTGCCTGGAGGGCGGCTGGGACGATGGCCACTCCAGGTTGTCTTGTACGAGTGCTACCCGGGTTCTTAGGTTCAGCTTTTTTTAAAAAATGTAGTTGCTGGGGGAGGGTATGCTAAAGTTTAATAATTTTATATCTTAATGCTTTTATTTTATTATCTTGTACAACTGTGTTGTGATTTTTATATGTGTAAGCCGCCCAGAGTCGCCTTGGCGAGAGGGTGGCAGCATAAATGTGACTATTAAAATTAAATCAAATTAAATATTCCCAATAGGCGCCACCATCACTTCCTCTCCACCCCCCTCCCAAAGTGCCCACAACACACTCCTTGCAGCCACCTGGTGCCTTTCCGCCTCGGTCTCTGCAGCAGGCCGGTGTTTCTTTGGGGAGCAGATGAGCCTTGCTAGATGTCTCTTTCTCCCAGGCACCCCCTCTTATCCATGCACACATACCCATGGCTGGGACCAGGGATCCTGAAATTGGTCCCCCTTTCTGATCCCTTCCCATTGTCAACCTGCCCAATCCCCATTTGCGTTTGGGGCTTAATCCCAGCTCCTCTTCACCCACCTGCCTTCAGCACTGACCTCTAGAGGGGAGAAGGCAAGAAAGCAGGCAAGTAGTAGGTACAGTAATACACCGGATAACGATTGGACCGGAAAATGCTAGAATCAGATAACGATGCAAGATTTTTGGAAAAACCTTCCATCGGATAACGATTCTATTAAACGATCTTTAGCGTTATCCGAGCCAGTCGTGTGTGTGTGTGTGGGGGGGGGGGTGTTGGATTGGGTAGAACATCTACCCAATCCAGCGCCGCTGCCCCCCCCCCCCGTGATGGATCGCTGCTACTGAACTAGGGTCGGGGCTGTGTCTGAGGCTGCTGGACTGGGCTAGCCTTCTTCTGAAGCACCTCCATGCTGTGTTCAAAGCCCAGCGGCTTGCTAAGTCCTTGCTAAGGCTCGTGTCGGGTGGCGAGACAAGGCACCCGCTCGTGTGCTTTGTAGCGCGCGAGCGGGTGCCTGTTCCATCCCCCCCACTGCCCCTTAGCAAGCGCTAAGGGGCTAGTTGGGTGGGGGGGAAGGCACCCGCTCTCGCGCTTTGTAGAGCACGAGTGGGTGCCTTGTCTTGCCACTCGACACGAGCCTTAGCAAGCACTAAGGCTCTTATCGGGTGGCGAGAAGTGTTGTCTGCTTGCGCGCCACAAGGGACAACCCACAGAGTTTGTCCCTTGTGTCGCGCGATCGGGCGCCTTGTCTCGTCACCCGATAAGAGTCTTAGCGCTTGCTAAGGCTTGTGTCGGGTGGCGAGAAGAGGTTCCCCCCGAAGTCAAGCTGACCCTAGGCTAGCAATCGCTATCCTAGGGTCAGTTTGACTTCAGGTACAAACCGCGCAGTTTGTCCCTGATGTCAGGGCTTTTTTTTTTTAGCGTTGTTCAATGCATGTGTCAGACAATGCTAAAAACCGGATAACGTCATGACTTGTGGAACCAAGTCATAACGTTATCCGGTGTATTACTGTACTTGGCCAGGGCTGGTCAGCTCTCGTGAGGGAAATTTCCCTCATAATCCCCAATTGCCATTGCAGGGATTCACTACAATCAGGCCTCAGAAACACAGTGAAAATGTCCCACCCCACCACTGTGGGCAGTGGCGGTGCCTGGCCAGAAAGCTGAAAGAATGGCCAGCCATGGAAAAAGTTTTCGCTAATGAAAAAAAAATCAAATTGTTGTTCAGAGCACAATTTCCAAAGATCATGGCAACGGGCCCTATCTGTCCCTGGAAAATAGATGGGAAAGAAGTAGAAGCAGTGACAGAATTTACTTTCTGAGGATCAAAGCTCACTGCAGATGGTGATTGCAGCCATGAAATAAAAAGGTGAGCTATTCTTGGGAGGCAAGCGATGAGAAACCTGGGGAACATAGTGAAAAGTAGAGACATCAAATTGCAAACAAAAATTTGCATAGTCAAAGCAGTGGTATTCCCTGTGGCAATGTATGGTTGTGAGAGATGGACCATTAGGAAAGCTGACCGCAGAAGAATAGATCCCTTTGAGATGTGGTGTTGGAGGAGAGTTTTGAGAGTCCCCTGGACAGCGAGGAGAACAAATAGGTCAATCTTAGAAGAAATCAACCTTGACTGCTCCTTAGAAGGTCAAATTGTACTTTGGCCATCAGATGAGAAGGGAGGATTCACTTGAGAGGGCCTTGATGTTTGGAGGGGTCGAGGGCAAAAGAAGAATGGGCCGGCCAAAAATGAGATGGCTAGATGGTATTGTGGACACAATGGGCACAGAGCTGGGCGAGTTGAGGAGGATGGTGGAGGACAGAAGTGCCTGGCGGACAGTGGTCCATGGGGTCGCAAAGGGTCGGTATCGACTGTGCGACTGAACAACAACAAAAGATGCCTTTGTTACTTGAGCTATTATTGTACTGGGGCGACACCATGGGTGCCCACAGAGAGGGTCCTGGCATATGTGCCACAGGTTTGCCATCACTGCTCTAGATCCTTGTCCAAATTGATTCTTTATCAGACTGCAGAATTGTTGTTGTTGTTATAAAATTAAATACTGAAGATTCATTGAGCATCTGCTTCTCAAACTACGTAACTGTTGATCCTTTCTCAATCTTTTTGCAGAATTGCAGATATTGAACGTAGAGCAGTTATTCGACTGGGAGGACATCATAAAACAACAGGAAAGAATAATCTTAGGAGAGATGGAGTGTGGAAAAAGTGTCAGTAAACAAGTACATCTTGCTAGACAAAACAGCACCTACACAAGAGAGAAGCCATTTAAGTGCCTGGAGTGTGGAAAAAGCTTCAGTTGCAGCTCACAACTTACTTCACATCATAGGACTCACACAGGAGAGAAGCCATTTGAATGCCAGGAGTGTGGGAAAAGCTTCAGTCATAGTTCAGTCCTTGCTTCACATCACAGGACCCACACAGGACAGAAACCTTTTAAATGCAAGGAGTGTGGAAAAAGCTTCAGTCATAGATCAGTCCTTTCTTCACATCACAGGACCCACACAGGAGAGAAACCTTTTAAATGCCAGGAGTGTGGAAAAAGCTACAGACAAAGTTCACACCTTGCTAGACATCATAGGACCCACACAGGAGAGAAGCCATTTGAATGCCAGGAGTGTGGGGAAAGCTTCAGTCCTAGTTCAGAACTTGCCTTGCATCACAGGACCCACACAGGAGAGAAGCCTTTTAAATGCCTGGAATATGGAAAAAGCTTCAGTCATAGCTTATCCCTTGCTAGACATCATAGGATCCACACAGGAGAGAAGCCATTTGAATGCCAGGAGTGTGGGAAAAGCTTCAGCTGTAGTTCACACCTTGCTTCACATCACAGGACCCACACAGGAGAGAAGCCTTTTAAATGCCTGGAATGTGGAAAAAGCTTCAGTCATAGCTCATCCCTTGCTAGACATCATAGGATCCACACAGGAGAGAAGCCATTTGAATGCCAGGAGTGTCGGAAAAGTTTCAGTTGTAGTTCAGAACTTGCTTCACATCGCAGGAGCCACACAGGAGATAAGCCATTTAAATGCCTGGAATGTGGGAAAAGTTTCAGTCATAATTCAGTGCTTACTTCACATCACAGGACCCACACAGCAGAGAAACCTTTTAAATGCCTGGAATGTGGAAAAAGCTTCAGTCATAGCTTATCCCTTGCTAGACATCATAGGATCCACACAGGAGAGAAGCCATTTGAATGCCAGGAGTGTGGGAAAAGCTTCAGCTGTCGTTCACACCTTGCTTCACATCACAGGACCCACACAGGAGAGAAACCTTTTAAATGCCTGGAATGTGGAAAAAGCTTCAGTCATAGCTCATCCCTTGCTAGACATCATAGGATCCACACAGAAGAGAAGCCATTTGAATGCCAGGAGTGTGGGAAAAGTTTCAGTCGTAGTTCAGAACTTGCTTCACATCACAGGAGCCACACAGGAGAGAAGCCATTTAAATGCCTGGAATGTGGGAAAAGTTTCAGTCATAATTCAGTGCTTGCTTCACATCACAGGACCCACACAGGAGAGAAACCTTTTAAATGCCAGGAGTGTGGAAAAAGCTTCAGTCGTAGTTCACACCTTAATTCGCATCACAGGACCCACACAGGAGAGAAACCTTTTAAATGCCAGGAGTGTGGAAAAAGCTTCAGACATAGTTCACATCTTGCTTCACATCACAGGACCCACACAGGAGAGAAACCTTTTAAATGCCAGGAGTGTGGAAAAAGCTTCAATCGTAGTTCACACCTTGCTTTACATCACAGGACCCACACAGGAGAGAAACCTTTTAAATGCCAGGAGTGTGGAAAAGGCTTCAGTCAAAGTTCACAACTTGCTTCACATCACAGGGCCCACACAGGAGAGAAACCTTTTAAATGCCAGGAGTGTGGAAAAAGCTTCAGTCATAGTTCATACCTTCCTTCACATCACAGGACACACACAGCAGAGAAGCCTTTTAAATGCCAGGAGTGTGGAAAAAGCTTCAGTCAAAGTTCACACCTTGCTAGACATCATAGGATCCACACAGGAGAGAAGCTTTTTAAATGCCTGGAATGTGGAAAAAGCTTCAGTCATAGTTCACACCTTGCTTCGCATCACAGGACCCACATGGGTGAGGAGCCTTTTAAATGCCAGGAATGTGGAAAAGGCTTCAGTCAAAGTTCACAACTTGCTTCACATCACAGGATCCATACAGGAGAGAAGCCAATTGAATGCTAGTAGTGTGGGAAAAGCTTCAGTCATAACTCATATCTTGTTATACATCACAGGACCCACACAGGAGAGAAGCCATTTGAATGCCAGGAGTGTGGGAAAATCTTCAGTCACAGTGGAAACCTTGCATCACATCACAGGACCCACACAGGAGAGAAGCCTTTTAAGTTCCTTGAGTGTAGGAAAAGCTTTAGTTCTAGTTCTGGTCTTGCTTCACATCACAGGATCCACACACGAGAGAAGCCATTTAAGTGCCTGGAGTGTAGGAAAAGCTTTTGTTCTATTTCAGGCCTTGCTTCACATCACAGGATCCACACAGGAGAGAAGCCATTTAAATGCCAGGAGTGCGGGAAAAGCTTCAGTCATAGTTCTGTCCTTGCTTCACATCACTGGACCCACGCAGGAGAGAAATCTTTTAAATGCCAGGAGTGTGGGAAAAGCTTCAGTCATAGTTCACACCTTGCTTTGCATCACAGGACCCACAAGGGTGAGAAGCCTTTTAAATGCCAGGAGTGTGGGAAAAGCTTCAGTGAAAGCTCATACCTTGCTGTACATCACAGGACCCACACAGCAGAGAAGTCATTTGAATGCCAGGAGTTTGGGAAAAGCTTCAGTCATAAGTCATACCTTGCTACACATCACAGGACCCACAAAGGAGAGAAGCCATTGAAATGCCAGGAGTGTGGAAAAAGCTTAAGTCATAGTTCACACCTTGCTTCATATCACAGGACCCACAGTGGAGAGAAGCCATTTAAATGCCAGGAGTGTGAGAAAAGCTTCAGTCAACGTTCATAATTTGCTTCGCATCACAGGACCCACACAGGAGAGAAACCATTTGAAGGCCAGGAGTGTGGGAAAAGCTTCAGTCGTAGTTCACAACTTGCTTCACATCACAGGACCCACACAGGTGAGAAGCCTTTTAAATACCAGAAGTAGGAAATGCTAGTCTTCCTAACACCCTTGCTATCCATCCCAGAACTCATATCATAGAACGGACACAAGCAAGAAGCCGTTAAATTACCATACAGGCATATTTTACTTCCACTTCCAGGAGCGATGAGGGTGGTGTGGGCTGGTTGAACTGGTTTCTGTGGGCAAAAGCTATAGGATGGGCACCTCTGATTTAAGCAGAGAAAATGGCAGCCTAAAATCTAACTCATCCTGTTGCAAAACCGACTGCAAGGCACATTTATCTTCTGCTTCCGGTGGGAGGCACTATGCGACTGGCCCATGGGCCGCACATTTTGGGCACCCTGACTTTAGATGGAAGCATAGAAAGCTTGAACTAGAGGACTGAAGGAAGCATAGGATTATATAAAGGAGCAGACATGGCAAATGGAGTCTGGTGTTGTGATTGGCGCCGAGACCCGGCAATTGATAGCATTTGTTCTTTTCCACACAAATCCAAACAACATACCAGGAAGAAAATTTTTCGCTATGCGAGTTTTTCCCCTTGAAATTATTGTTGTGCATGTTTTTCCAGAGGGAAAATCCGACTCGCATAGCGAAAAACTCGTATATCGAGCAGCTTCACAGAACAAATTAAATTCGTTATGCAAAGTATGACTGTATGTAGTTTGTTCATTTTTTTGTTATTGTTAGTATTTTTGTTTATTCTTTAAAATTTCAATAAAAAATGAAATGTGTAATAAACCCCAATTAAAAAGAGACCAAGGGACTGGAAAAATAAATTCCTGTTCGTTAGCAAGAAACATTTCTGCAGAACTGATTAGAGAAGGCAGGATACAAATGTAATGCTAAAAATACTTCTGTTGACCATCATGTACGTTACCTATGAAGCATCTGCTACCATGCAGCATTAAATCCTTTCCCGAATATATTTGAATAGGTATTTCACCAATCTAACAACACCTGGACTGCCAGTAAATCCATTTCTGAGGATTCAGAGGGATTTGGGAATCTGGGAATTGAAGTCCCAACAACACTTGGAGTTACACTAACCCATTCGTGTCGATTCACAGACATGGGCTTCTCGGAATTGAAGTCCAAGGACACCTGGAAGTGGGAAAGTGCCCCATCATGGGGTTAGAGATGTTTGGTTCTATTTACTCCAATGGTCTCTATCTTGACTTTCTGCTTCCCAAAGTGATCCGTTTCCCAATAGAAGTCAAGTGTTGTATCCATAGTTTTCCACAGACTTCATGGCTGATCACCAGGATGATCACCTATATACAGTAATACTCCGGATAACGCGAGTACCGTATAGCGTGAAAACCGCATAACGTGACAAGATTTTCGGAAAAATCTTGTATCGAATAACGCGATTTTCACGTTATTTGGAACAAGCGTATGCGTTGGGGGGGGGAGAGTTGGATTGGGTAGATACCCAATCCACACACCCCCGTGCCCTCCCGCCGCCCGAAGTTCCGAAAGGGTAAGGGTAAGATCCTTACCCCTTCGGAACTTTGGGCATGCGCGCGCGCGTTGGTGGGGGTTAGGGCAGGATACGGGGGAGACCTCCGTATCCTATCCTAACCCCCACCGACACCTGCACGCCGCCCGATGTCTCCAAATGGTATCCGGGTGAGGAGGGGCACCTCTCTTCGGGATACCCCTGCGCTTGTAGCAGCTCGCTATAAGCGTGGGGGTATCCGGGTGAGGAGGGGCGCCTCTCTTCGGGATACCCCCGCACTTGTAGCGAGCAGCTACAAGTGCGGGGGTATCCCGAAGAGAGGCGCCCCTCCTCACCCATGACAGAGGAAAGCAGAGGGGAAGGGAAAGGCGAGAAGGGGAAAGACTTGGAGAAGCTGCTTCGCTTCAGAGTTTCCTTTTTGAAAGAGCTGCTGAAGATGGATCGGGACTGAAGAAAAGACCTTTCCCATCCCCTCTGCTTTCCTCTGTCATGGTCCTCCCCCTCCCACCCACTTTGAGAAGCACCTTTTAAAAACTTTTCTCTGGTCCCGATCCGTCTTTAGCAGCTTATTCAAAATGCAAACTCTGAGGCAAAGCTGCTTCTCCTTGTCTTCCCCCCTCTCGCCTTTCCTTTCCCCTCTGCTTTCCTCTGTCATGTTCCCCCCTCCCGCCAACTTTGAGAAGCCCCTTTTAAAAACTTTTCTTCAGCTTCCCCCCCCCGCACAGTTTTTGACTTCTCGCCTTCCCTCCCCCACTCCCTGAAATGTCCTCCTTTCCTCAGCGAGGAAGAGGGGAGTCCGGGTGGAGGAAGTGAGTGGCCACCGGCTCCGAGCTCTCTTTCGGTGACTGAGATATTTGTAGGCTTCGAGCGGCGGCAGCAACAGCTGTAGCAGCCCTTGGACACGAATCAAAAGCTTTTTTGTCCCTAGGACTCCGACCCCTTCCCTTCCCTCACCCACACCAAATCTCAGGAAAAAGCAAAGGAAGCGCACAACCTTGGGTAGCTTACCTGAAATCCTCACCCCCTGCACGGGGGAGGGAGTTTCGGGCAAGCTACCTCTTTCCCGGGCATGCTATCGAAACGGGGATCGCACGTCAAGGCAAAGGATCAAAGCGGGGTGGGTGGGTGGCACCCCCCTCTTTGATCCCTTGGTTTGATGCACGACCCCCTTCTGGATAGAAGAGGCTCCCGCTGGCACACCTTTTCGCGCGCGTGCAAGCGCCTCTTCTCTGGGGATTTTTTTAGCGTTGTTCAATGTATACCCCGGACAACGCTAAAAACCAGATAACGACATGACTTGTGGAACCAAGTCATAACGTTATCCGGGGTACTATTGTATTCAGATTCAGATATGGCAGAAAAATAATTCTAAGCAAGCCATGGGCTAAAAAATAATAGAAGTCTGGCAGGTGATTGTTTTGGACCATTCTCACTTGCCCTTGTTTGGATGCCAGAATGATGGAAGCTGGAGTGCAACATGCAATTTGAGCCTGGAAGTGAAATGCTAAGACCAACTATGGCCTTTGTGGAAAGCTTTACAAGACTGTGTGCAGGAGTCGGAAGACCAAGGGCTAATGTGAGAAAGTGGGGTTTCCCTGTCTGTGACATCCTGTGTGAATGCGGAGAAGTACAAACCATCTACCATAAGATACAATGCATACAATGAGGAGGACCTTAGGTTGGCAAGAGGAAATGCTGTTCAAGTGACCTAATATTGGGCAGATTCCATTTAGCCCTTTTAAACTCTTTTGCTTTTAGGTGTGTTCATTTTAGCTTTGTATGTTATTATGTGCTGGTGGCGCATCTGACATGAATGAAAGATAATTAGTGGTTGTAAATAACTCATTGATTTGCGTGTCTGTCTCCTGGACCAACCAACTTCTCTCAGCCCCTCTGGGTCTCTATACCAGATATTTATAAATGTATACCATGATATCCACTCTTATGCCTGAAGAAGTGGACTTGATCCACAAAAGCTAATGTTATAGAACACTTGCCCAAGTTTGGAAACTAAAATGATGGGAACCAGAGTGGAACGTGCAATTTGAGCCTTGAAGTGAAAAGCCAAGAACAACCATGGACTGTGTGCAGGAGTCGGAAGACCAAGGGCTATTGTGAGAAAGTGGGATTTCCCTGTCAGCGATGGACTGTGTGAATGCGGAGAAGTACAAACTATCTCCCATAGGATACAATGCACATGATGCCCCTCGTTGTGCACTGAGGAACTTAGGTTGGCAAATGGAAATGTTGTTGGAAGTGACCGGAAATTGGGCAGATGCCATTTAGCCCTTTTAAACTCTCTTTTGTTTTTAGGTGTGTTTATTTTAGCTTTGTATGTTATTATATGCTGATGGTGCATTTGACATGAATAAAGAAAGAATACTTGTTGTAAATAATTCATTTATTTGCGTGTCTGTCTCCTGAACCAACCAACTTCTCTCAGCCCCTCTGGGTCTCTATACCAGATATTTATAAATGTATACCATGATATCCACTCTTATGTCTGACGAAGTGGACTTGATCCTCGAATGAGTTTGCAAATTCCTCCAGAAGGGAAATTGCTGGATAAGCAGAGCAAGAGATTTAAGAGACAGAATAGCAACCTTTATGAAGAAATATGTATTCTTTTCTCTATTTATTTATTTATTTATTTACTTACTTACTTACTTACTTACTTACTTACTTACTTACTTACTTACTTACTTACTTACTTACTTACTGTATCTGTATTTCTGCCTCCCTTACTAAAGCAACTCCAGGCTGCTCACAACAGTATCCAAAGTTCAAAATGCAAAATATCCCCATCATACAAAGGTAAATAATTAAAACTTTGAAAACTATTCTGACCCTCTTTGTCCTTCATATCCCAAGACTCACAACCTTTGGCCCCAGGAGAGCAGTTCAAACCCCACACCGCCAGGCCTCCTTCCAAGCTACTTCCTGCAGCCTAGAGTTGCCAGTGATTTGGTGTCTATTCTGGATCCTTTGCCTACAAATCCACCGTCACGGGAGAGGAATAATTCTGTCCAACCATGGCCTAAAGATGGCTTCAGAAACACTGCTTGACAAATACCAGTAGGGGAAAATCCCTTGAGTCCCTGAGATCAAAAATAACCTCTCGACATGAATGACTCAGCAGTGGAAACGGCTACGTCTGCACAGCACACTGATTTATTCCTCTTGACTATAGAAATCACATTCATACTGCCATGACATTTGGCTAGAAAAATAACATTTGAATTTAATGAACTGTTGGGCATTGCTGTAACTTTTGGAGCTGTCGGCCAATCATGTGGTTCAAGGAGCCACTCACTAAGGCCCTGGGACTGGGTGAGGCCCACAGGCCGGATGAATTTGCATCAGGGGCCGCACCTGGCCCTTAGTTTGGGCACTACTGCTGTAACTAAACAAACACTATGAAGTACAAACAGGTTTATGGTATTTAAAAAGGTTTTTAAAAATAGATTCTTATCTATTAAAAGCGTGAAAGAAAGAAAAGTGTCATTAAAACAAGGATTCTCCACCTGTGGCCCAAGCCGCAATTTCATGTGCTTCCCCCCCCGTCTCCACCACACTAGGAAGTTCCATGTGGTGGAGGATGGGCAAAATGGCCCAAAATGGAGCATTGGTTGCGCTAATGCTGGGCTGGGGGATTTTCTTTGGGGTTGGGTCGGCTTTCGGAAGCCCTGGCCCCAGCCCTGAGTGCACACGTGGGGAGGGGGAATGTGGGGGATGGGCAGGAGAAAAAGGGAGACCCAGCCAGGCTCATCTACTCCCCCCCCCCCAAGGAACCCTGGCCTGAGGCAGACACCTATGGGGCTGGGAAGCACCAGGCAGATGCTCCTGCTCTACACCGGGTGGTGGGCGGGTGGGTGAATGGACCGGGGGGGGGATTGCATGTGCATGACGGCGCTATTGGTGTGTGTGTGGGGAGTATGATGAATGCGCACCTTCACTTGCTCCAGGACATCTCGGGCGTTCAATCCAAGGTGGATTATTCTTCAATCCCCTCTAGAACTCTACCCAAAGCTCACGCAAGGAAAATATGTTCACCATTCGTTCTCCAGCAACACCCGGCTGACCAAAACCTGGGCTCCTCTGACTTACAGAGACCAGCCCAATTACTTTATGAGAGGTTACGGTAGTGCTTTAAAGAGGCAAAAAAGGACTTACTGCCTTTTAACCTGGTATCCCATTTCCAATGAACACGCATTGATTGAAGAAAATATTTTTTTATTTAAAGTGGTAGCATGGTTCTTGATGAATCAGGTTACAGATCTCAGCATAGAAAAATAACCTAATTAAAATTTCTTTTTTTGAGAGAGAGAGAGAGAGAGAGAAAGGATGCTTCAGACAGGTCTTCCCCTAAATAAAAAGAATCTATTCTAAGTTACCATAATTAAGATTTCCAGAGATAAGGCCTAGTTGGAAAGCCTATCTCTTTCATGTAGATGGTTTCTAGTTGACAACCATTTTCGAACTCTTTTCTTCTCCTCTGTTGGACCCTCGCCAGGTATCAAGTGAACCTGGGTAATCAGGATACATCCAATCAGATTCCAGAGTTCGGTAAACAACTATGTTTGTATTGTTTACGCTGGGTGCCTCTCTGTTTATCTCTTCCCATCCTGGGCCCCAAAGTGTGAAAACAACCAAATGGCCCTTTTGGCTAGCACAAGAAGCCACATTTCTACTATAGACTAGAACCTACTAAACTCCATTTTGGATATGTGAAGAACTTGGGGCCTCATTTTATCACATGCCTCTCTTTAAGGTAAAGTCAATTCTGACTTTGCCCTAAGGACCCAAGTGAAGAGCATATACAATACTAAGCACACCCTCTTTTGTATACAGGGTCAACTAATATACTCTTCTAATTACTCATTACATGGCTTCACCTCCTCAGGTATTAGGCAAACACCTGTAACAAAATAAATCAGATACACATTACTCAAGTAACACCTTCCCCTTCCAAAGAATCCTCTTTTTCAGGGTACATTCGGCTCAAAGAGTCCGCTAAGACGTTATCAGACCTGCAGACATGATCCAGCGAAAAGTCATAATCCTGTAGAAGAAGAGACCAACACAGAAGACGTTGGTTTGATCCCTTCATCCTATGAAGAAACTTCAAAGCATTATGATCAGTATGCAATTGAAATATTCTTTCCCAAAGAAATAGTCTGAGTTTTGTGACTGCCCAAACTATAGACAAACACTCTTTTTCAATTATGGCATAATTGCCTTCACGAGACAACAACTTTCTACTGAAATAAGAGATAGGATGTAACACACCTTGGTCATCTTTTTGCATAAGACAAACTCCTAAACCAAAATTACTGGCATCAGTTTTCAAAATGAATTCTTTGTCGAATTCCCCTTCAACAAGTCAAAAGACTTTTGACAGTTTGTGTCCCATTTTACCTTAACTGGCATCTTCTTCTTGGTAAGTTCTGTCAGCGGATGAGCCATTTCGCTGAACTCAGGAATGAAAGCGCGATAGAACCCAACAAGACCTAGGAATGACTTAACCTGTTTCTTCGTAACTGGAATAGGCCAAACTTTTGATACTTTGGACCTTTGCATCGATAGGAGACCATTCTTTGTTTCCAACCAGGTGACCTAAATAAAGGACCTTACCTAGGCACCATTGACTTTTAGAGGCCTTAACAGTTAATCCAGCCTCTTGAATTCTTTGAAGAACAGTTTCAATGTGAGTGAAGTGTGATTGGAAATCCTCACTAAATATGGCCACGTCATCAATGCAAGCTTTTGCAAAAGGTAACCCATCTAGTACCTTATCTATCATCCTCTGAAATGTAGACGGTGAATTCCTCAGACCAAAAGGAAGTCTGGAAAATGCAAACTGTTTTCAATTTGGTAAGGAAAATGCGGTCTTCTTGGCTTCCTGTGTTAAAGGAATTTGCCAAAATCCTTTAGTAAGATCTAACAGAAACATACCTAGAACTTGCCAGTTTTTGAACCAAATCATCCATTTTTGGAATACGATACGAGTCTGGAACAGTTACAGCATTAAGTTTTCTGTAATCAACACAAAACCTGATTTCTGGCAGTATTTCACCAAAAGAAATTTTCTTTTTCGCAAGAACAATTGGGGCAGAATAAGGAGAATTGACAGGTTCTATAACACCCATCTCCAGCATTTTCTGAACCTCATTATTAATCTGTTTTTCCACCTCCCCCACAACACAGTAAGGATTTACCCATATGGGGTCAGGATTTGACACTTCAATGCTATGTGTTTGCACCTTGCATTTGCCAGGCATGGAAGTAAAGAGATTTCTGAACTTGTCTAGAACAGATTTCAACTTTATATTTTCATGCTCTGGTATTTGGTTACTTATATAAATATCGTCCACTGTTCCGGCTGATTTATATTCATCAGTGAGGTATATTAAATCAGCATTTTCAACATCAACAGGTAAAGCAGTGTTATTCATCATTGACACAGGTCTGGGAATGTACAATTTCAAAGAATTTGCATGGTAAACCTTGGTTTTCCCATCCTCCCATTCAACTGCATAGTTCACAGCTCCCAGTCTCTGAATAACTTTGGCAGGTCCCATTCATTCGAGCTGCAAGTTTGTAGCACCTAAAGGTTTGAGGACCATAATCTGATCTCCAGCTTTGAATTCTCTATGCCTTGACTTTGCATCATGGTATTTCTTATACTTCTTTTGAGCTGCTTCTAAGTGTTCCTTAGCAAAAGAACGCACTGATTTAAGTCTCTTTTGGACTTCAAAGACATATGCAGCTGCAGATTTTGAAGGCGTGTCTAGTTGACCTTCCCAACGGGCTTTCAGAAAATCCATGGGGCCTCACATATTCTTTCCAAAGATGATCTCTGAAGGCATCAAATTTTGTAAACTAGAATGTGCACTATTGTTGTAAGCGTGTTTTAAATAGGCTAGTCCATCAGCCCATCCTTTTCCTTGAGCATTGACAAAGGCTGTTAGCATTTTCTGTAGAGTTCCTTGTGCTCGTTCCACACATCCTTGACTTTCTGAATGATGGGCTACGGAGTGGATTTGTTGAACTCCGGCTAGCTGGCATACCTTCTTCATGAGGGCTGCAGTGAAAGAACTACCTCTGTCACTTGTTAGTCGTTTAGGTATTCTGCATCTTCCAATAATTTCCATGAATGCCTTAGCAACTTGTAGAGCCGAACATTTTGTAAGCACGACAGCTTTGATTCATTTACTGAACGTATCGATGTATAATAGGATAAACTTTTTCCATCCTCTGCTGGTAGGAAGTGGTCCTAGAATGTCCACCTGGCAGAATTTGAAAGGTTCCGTACTGAATTCCATATACTCCATATTCACCTTTGTTCTGCTTTTATTGTGCACTATTTTTTGACATAAGTCACATTCCTTTACATAATTTTTAATGTCCCAAGTAATCTCAGGCCAATAGAATCTTTCTGTTACACATTGATGGGTTTTCTGCACCCCTTGGTGTAAGGAAAATAAGTCATCGTGAGCTAATTTCAGGATAGCTTGCCTGAATTCCTGAGGCGCCACTAATTGTCTCTTGGCAGATAAACCATTTTCCTGCTGAGTTAATTTGTAGATAAGACCATTTGATGCTTTAATAAAGTGACTTGGATTTGCTAGAGACACTTCAGCTTCTGAAATCACCTTGTCTGTAATTCCCTGTAGAGAAAGGTCAGCACTTTGGGCCTGTTGAAATTCCTCTTTATCAACAGTTATTGTATCATCCAGTTTAAAATTAAACTGCTTTACTGCCTTTTTCCCACTAGGCATCGCTGTAGCATCACTATTGGAATTATCTGGTTGCTTCTCAACCTTTGCATTTATTTTATTAGATTGTCCACAAGGTGACACTGTTTTAATTCCAGGTTGTCCACAAGGTTGCGTTGTTTTAATTTCAGGTTGTCCACAAGGAGGCGTTGTAGCATCACTTTTGGAATTAACTGGTGGTTTATCAACTTTTGCATGAAATTTTTCAGAAAGTCCACAAGGTGGAGCTGTTATCACTTTTGGAATTAGGAGGGGGTTTCTCAAACCTTTCCTGCAACCTGGATTTACCCCTTGTTAAAACAGGAAACATTCCAATTTTTTCAGATTTTTGCTCACCAGCTAACTTCTCCAGATAAATCAAATTCAAACCGATGATGAACTTTGGGAATTCATTATCATTCTCGTGAACTATACAATGTATTTCACCAGTAAATTGTCTGTACTGTACATGTACTTTAGCAACTGAGGCTTTTTGCATCAATTTCTGTTTTCCCACTGTATAACAAGATATTGCCATTTTAGTATTGGGCAATATCTGGGAATCAAGTACTAGACTGGAATGAATCGAGCTGAGATCACTCCCTGAATCAAGAAAAGCATTATTTATTTCCTTCTGGGTCCTATCTGGGTGTAAGATTGTAACCAATCTATTCCTGAAACTTTTAGACCATTCCATTTCCTTTATTTTCATCATCTGTGAAGGACCTATGATTTTAATAGATTTTGTACACATATCCCATGCTGCATCTCCAGATAATTCAGTCAACAACTCATGAGAATCTCAGAAGAATTAAACCCACTTTAAAAACACTCCCCTCCTGAATAGAGGCAAGTGAGAAATTGCCTTGCAAAGGCCTGCATTCAAAATCTTTTTTAAATTGGGGGTGGGGAGAGATGCACCCCCTCCTCTTAGAAAGGGGGATTTCCCCCAATTTGTCTTTCCCCCTCTCCATCATTGCATCGTCCACTTCCGGATCCCCCCTCAAAAAAAGAAAAAAAAAACAGCCTTTCAGGCGAGGGAGGGGGAAGACCTGCAATCTGGATTTCAATGGAAAAGCCTCAAGATACCCCCCCATCCGAGGTCTCCTAAAAGGTTTGTTTCAGGTTCGGAAATGTCCCCATAGAAAAGCCCTTCTCTTTCCTCCCCCTCCCGAAGTCACCTACCCTTCCTCCTCCCGCCCAGGGGTCCGGAATGGCAGGGAGGGTCTTGAAAAGAACTGGAAAGGGGGAGGCTTACCAAATCTCCCAAGGAGGCGCAGAAAGTAACGCTGTTCCTCTGCGAGGTGGGGTGAAGACGTGGCCCCTCCCTTCTTTCCCACTTTCCTCTCTCCCGATTCCCCCCAGCCCCCCTTTACTCTGGCCCTGATGTGCGGAAGAAGTCGGGAGGGTTTGGGGGGACAGAAGAGGGGGTGGGGATGGGGGGTGAGCAGTTAGGGCGCAGCAAGTGTCTGGTCAAGGTTCCCATCCTGGGTGCGGGGGGGGGGAGTTTGCCTTGGAGACTTAGGGGGTCCTTTGGGGGAGGGGCCTTCACCTTTTTTGGGGGGTTCATCGCTCTCTTTTTTGGCTCCAAGTTCACATCTGGCGAGAGCGGGGGCAAAGTAAGTCTCCCCCCCAGGCCGGCCACCCACAGGGAGAGGGGGGGAATCCCCAGGCTAGGCGGGCAAGCAGGGAGTTGGGGGTGGGTGGGTGGACGAGGAGGGGGGCCTTGGGAAGGTTAGACCTGCATTTAGCCAGTATTTGTTTTGGGGGACCAAAAACTCCCCCCGAAAATGAGCCTCTTTGGGCTCTCTAACGCTGTTATTTCTTTTATTTTATTTTTTTGGATGACGTAGTCAGGCGTCTCCATGTCAAGATTACCAGGAGCTGAGCAGCATTCAGTCACTCCGATGGCTCAGCGGGGAAAGAGCTTGTTAATCACTTGCGGCCTTAAGCTGCTTAGTCTCAGCTCCTTCGTGTGTTTGAATCCCCGAGGGTGAGGCAAGATGGTTCTTTGCTTCCTGGGCTTGGGTCCTGCCACCTGTGTAACCTTGGGCAAGTTGCACAGTCCTCCACTGTCCCCACCTTGGCAGGACCGCCAGTGTAAGGGTGTGAGTTGTTCGGGGTAGGACAGGTAGTGGGGCCCAGGAACAGGAAGCGAGAACCTTTTGCACAAAATGGCCGGTGCAAGACGAAAAATAAATCTAAAATATCTGCCTGTATTTCTTTTAGCGAAGCCGGGACTCAAATCCACAGACCTCAACATTATAGCCGCCGAACATACTACGCCACCGCTGCCTCTTTGCTCCAAGTGAGGTTTTTGGTATATTTGACGTCAGGAGCAGTGATGGGATGTAACAGGTTCTCACCAGTTCTCCAGAACCGGTAGTAACTTTTCCCAGTGTCCCGGAGAACCGGTTGCAGCTTTTGGGGGGGAATCACCTTCGGGGTTACCTTTTCACTGGTTCCCTCACTGCGCATGCGCGGCAAGCACTTGGTGTGCAAGCACGCCTAGTGTTTGGTGCGTATGCACGGCCTCCTTGCTGTCCTCCCAAGCGGGGTGGAGGAATAGAAGATGCTAGCCTGAAGCTCCCTATAGCCTGCTCCCCTAGATATCCTAGAGAACTGGTTAGGCAAAGACTTAGTACCTAACTTCTTTAACTGTTGAAAAGTTGAAAAGTGCCAAAATGAAGCCATCTTGTGGTGAGTTCATTCTGTAGTTCCTTCCATCTGACCTAGTGTGAGAAAGACTAGCCAGAATAAGCTTTAAGCTCTAGTTTAAAAGCTCTGGTTGATTTGTATTGTGGGTGGGTGGATGGGTGTGTGTGTGTATTTTAATGTATCATGTATTTATTTAATTTATTTATTTACGGGTTTGTGTTGTGGGTGGGTGGGTGGGTTGAGGTGTGTGTGTATATTTATTTTTATTTTACTTTATTTTTTATTATTTTTTAAATTTATTTTCTCCGCCCATGATGTCATGATGTTAGCTCCGCCCACACTGTGATGATGTCATGGTGGGGTAGTAAAATTTTTGACATCCCACCACTGGTCAGGAGAGGAGAAAGGGAAAAGATGGGATTCAAACAAGCCAACTTTGACTCTAAGAGCCATTGAATTTACCGCTGTGCCAACCGCTGACCAGAAGTGACATTCGGCTATGTCTCTCCAGGTAGTTTGGCTGTGTAACTTGAAAAGCAGCACCCCCGGAAACACTGTGCTGCAATCTCCACACGTGGCCAGAGGGTGCTGGGCTGCAATGTTCCTTCATGGCCACCAGACAGCGCTGAAAGAGAGACTCTGTTATTAATGCTGTTCAATAAATGCCTCTTTTGGGTTGAAAAAAAGGGTTTTTATTTTTAATGGAAACAAGAACCTCAAGAGCTGTTTTAGGGGCACAAAAATCCTTCCTAGGCTGCAATGCTCGGATGCCACCACTGGAGGGCACTGTGGGCACCAGGAAGGGCTGGACAGGGGTGGGGAGGGGGGGGGAAAGACACACAACAGACAGACAGACAGAGGAGGGTTAAGAATAATACAGTAATACAGTATAGAGGCCAAAAGCCCTGTAGACAGAAGGAAGGAATGAAAAAAGGAAGGAAAGGAAGACAAGAAAAGAAAAAGGAAGGGAATAAAAGGGAGGGAAGGAAAGAAAAAAGGGAAGGAGGGAAAGGAAGGAAGGAAGAATGAAAAATATGTAAAGGAAGGAAGGGAAGGATGGAAGGGGGAAAAGGAAAGAAAGAAAAATAGGAGGGAAAGAAAGAATGAAAGGAAGAAAGAATGAATAAATGAAAAAATATAGATGGGAGTGAATGAAAAGAAGGAAGGAGAGAACGGAAGAAAGAAAGAAAAATATAGAAGGGAAAGAATGAATGAATGGAAGAAAGAAAGAATGAAAAAGCTGCCTTGAGTAGGGATGTATTTTCCCCTAGAGGGGCAGGAAATAAGTGTAATTAATAAATAAAAAAAGGAAGGAGAGAGAGAGAAAGGAAAGGTAAAGAAAGAAAAAAAGAGAGGGAAGAAAGGAAGAAAGAACAGAAGGGAAGGATGGAGGGAAAGAAAGAAAGAAGAAAAATACAAGACAAGGTAGAAATGGAAAAGGGAGGAATAGAGTGAAAATAAGGAAAAAGCAAAATGGGAGGAAGGGAAAGGAAGGAAGAAAAATATAGAAGGGAAGGAATGAAAGGGAAAAAATGAGAAAGGAAGGAATGAAAGGAAAGGAAGGAAGAAAATATAGAAAGGAAGGAAGGAGGGAAAGGAAGAAAAATATAGAAAGAATGAAGGAAAAAGGAAAGAAAAATATAGAAGGGAAGGAAGGAAGAAAGGAAGAAAAAATAGGAAGGAATAAAAGGAAAGGAAGAAAAATATAGAAGGGAAGGAAGGAAGGAAACAAAAAGAAAGGAGAGCGAGAGAAAGGAAAAGAAAGAAAAAGATAAGGCAAGGAAGAACAGAAGGGAAGGAGGGAAAGGAAGGAAATAAAAAGAAATGAAAGAGAGAGAGAGAAAGGAAAGAAAAGGAGGGAAGAGAGGAATAAAGAACAGAAGGGAGGAATAAAAAGGAGACTAAAGAGAAAAAACAGGAGGAAAAGAAAGGAAGGAATAGAAGAGGGAAAGGAAGAAGGGAAAGGAAAGGAAAGAAAGGAGATGGGGACACTTTTCAGGGTTTTCCTAGGTGAATCCTTCTCCCATTAAAAGCCCCCTCTTTCCTTCCTTCCTTCCTTCCTTGCCTCCCCTTGAGCCCCTTTATCGAGACAAACTCCACACCCAACACACACACCCCCAACACACACACACACGATATGGAAATAAATTAACAGACCTTTATTTAAACCACACAAGCTCTTTTCCAGAGAAGACGAAGCAGCACAGGAGACACAGCGAGAAGGGCGGCATCCCTCGTCCGGCCCACATCATCTTCTGCCAAGGAAAGAAAGAGGGTGTGTGTGTGTTAGAAAGTGGGGTGTTTCAGGGCCAGAAATATGGCCCCTCTTCTTGTCCCCCCCAAAGCAGCCCCCATTTCCACCCCAGAAGGAGCCCTGAAACGAAGCCCTTGGTGCTGGGAGACAGAACAGAGATCCTTGCTTTCGAGAAGGTCCTGTGCCTCAGGTCCCCTCACTACGCTGGGAAGGGGATTATGGAACATTGTAGTCCCTGCCACCAAGGCACGGTGTGTGTGTGTGCTTCCAAAGCAGGCTCAGATAATCACACCGGTGGTCTTTAGAGCAGAAAGGGTGGGAACAGGAACTTCAACCCCTATCCTCCCCCGCCAACCCCTGCCCAGGGCTGATGGGAACAAGAGTCCTGTGCTACTCAGTAGGCCACATCTGGCCAAACAATGCTGGGAAATCAATGTTAGAAGACGGTGTGTGTGTCTTCTAGGCAAAGAGGAGGGCTGGGAAATATTGTGGGGCTGGGATTTACCTGTCCATCCTGCAACAGAACAAAAAAAACCCTCCTTTCTGAGCCCCCCCTCTCTCCGGGGACCCCCCTTCTTTCTCCAAAGTTGGAAAGGGGGGTCCTTTTCCTGGCGCCCCTCAAATAAACCATCCTTTCTGCAACATGTCGAACCCGGTGAGGAGGGCGGTATATTTATTTAATTATTTATTTGTTCAGATTTATATTATTTATAGGTACAGTATATAAATAAATAAATAAATAAATAAATAAAAAGGCAGGAGAAAATAGTTTAAAATGGAAGCTTTATCTTTTAAATACAATTAAATACAATCTTTTAAACACAATTAGGGAAAGGAATTAAAAGCAAACAGGGGACCCCCACCGGTCCCCCCCTTTTAAGGAACTGTAGCCTTGCCAGAGTCTGAAGGGGACATTAAAAAAAGGGGGAGTTTATCAAGGCATTGAGTGAGGAAAACGCCCCCCCCAACAGCCCCCCAGTAATTTGCCCCCCCCTGCCTCCCTCTTTGCAGAAACGAGGAGCGCCCGGAAGAGTCTGAGGCATCCGGAGCAGAAAGGGGGGCAAGGGAGTGGCTGTCAAGTAAAGGAAAGAGCACCGGACCCTCGGCTCAGATACGGCTGGCTTGCTTTGGAGCAAAGGGGGGGGCGCCTTTTTGAGCTTTTAATTGGGGGGGAATGAATGGGTCCTTCCAATGCCTTTTCTGGACTGGGGAGGGGGGGGGAGAGAAGTGGCCCTCCCCCTCTCCCTCCCGCCTGACAGACACGGGACCCTCTTCAGGCCTCCAACACCTGATGGGGGGGGGGGGTGTCCATCCGGGGATGATGATGCCTCCCCTCCCTCCCCTGCCCGCAAGTGCCAGAAAAGCCCCGCAAGATCCTCACCCAGGAGGGAGAAGGAAAGAGGCGGAGCTTGTGGGGCACCCTGGAGAGCTATGGTGAGACAGAGGTGCAAAGGCAACATCTGGATGGATGGAGTGGGGGCCAGAGAGGGATCCAGAGGGGGGGGGGTGTTGGGGGGTCTCCCCTCCTCCCTTCCCCAGGTAAGCCCCCCAATTGACAAAGGTCAAACCAACCCCTCTTCCCCCCCCCCGCCATGGGGCTTACCGTCAATACGGATGGGGGGGGCCTGCACCCCCAGGTACCGACACCTGCCGCCCCACCAAGGCCAGAGTCCTTCCGGGGCTCCTTCTTCGCCTGGGTAGCTCCAGCTGTTCTTAGGCTACAATTACCAGCAGCCTAAATGGACCACAAGTTTTCCCGGCCAAAGGGATTCCGGGAGTTGGAGTCCAAGAACAGCGGGTGAACCCGTCTGTGTGGATCCAAGGGGGCCTTGGCCCTTGGGCTGCTGGGAGTTGGAGTCCAAGAACAGCTGGGGGGGCAGGTTCGCCATCCCTGGTTCCTAGAGGAAAAGGCACCCCTCCTTCCCAACCTGTACCCCCCCCCCGGGATTCTCAGCCTGCGGCCCACAGACCGGATGTGGCCCACAGCACCATGAAGGTGCCTAAGGGAAGCTTGACCCAATGCCCCCCTCCCCAGGGCAAAAAAGGTTGAGAACTCCCAGTGTACCTCATAAACTCCCCCTCCCCAAAATCTCCCCATTTGAACCAAAATAAAGACAAGATATTGTTTTTGCTTCTATCTTTATATATATACAGTACACAGATGTTTCCAGGAGTGGGGAGGTTTAATTAAAAACAGGGAAAGGGCCCGGGGGGGGGGCCTAGGGGGGTCACTATGAGCTACGAGGGGGGCTCTGGCCCCCTAATCCCCCCTCCTCAATAATGAACTTTGACATGCAAAGGCTTCAAAATGTGTATTGCTCCAAAAGTTTTTTTTTGGGTGGCACCATTAAGACCCCCCTTTCCCGAGCTCTAAGTAGGCCCAGTAGCCTGGAGACCCCCACCCATTAAGTGAACCCCCCCTGCCTTTTCCTCCATGAGTTATTGTGGTTTTTAATTGGGGAGAGGGGCAAATATTCTGAATTATCAAGACTAAAGACCCTCTTTATTTTTGCTGCCTGGGATAATGAGCTTCCAATGAGCTTTTTTTGGGGGGGAGGGAGAGTTCCTTCTTTGGGACAACAAATCCCAGCATCCCCCAGTGACCAGGCTATCCTTGGATAGGGCGGAGTCTATACTATACTCCTCCTCCCTCATTAAAGTCAGCCATTTAACCCAGGGGTGCCCAAACGTTTCAGGCCGCGGGCCGGTCATGAGGTTCAGGGACCTGGTCACAATGACCCAGGGGCTGGATGCGCCCCCCCCAATGCCAATTCATCCAGATCACGAAGCCCTCGTCTCTCCTGGCATTTTATTTCCGCTTCCAGGAGCGACGAGGGCTTCGCAGGCTGGATGAATTGGCATCGGGGGGCCGCATCCGGCCCCTAGGCGATAGTTTGGGCACTCCGGATTTAACCTAACCTGAGCTTGTCATATTCTATATGCTGCAATATTGTTTTGCGGCAGATCAACACAGGCTCCACTTAACACACCACTGATCAATCGGGTGTGGAGCTTTGAAGGCATTACGTGTCTGGAGGGAAAAAGCAGAGGCTGAACTCTGAAAAGGGTGTGTTTGTGTGTGAATTGGAGTTGGCCCCCAGATCCGGCCCACATTTTGGGCACCCTTTAATACAGAGAAAATGGCAGCTTAAACGTCTATCCTATCCTGTTACAAAACAGACGCGAAGGCGCGTTTTACTTCTTCCGATGGGAGGAACCATGTGACCGAACCACGTGACCAGCGCATGACCCGGAAAGTTTGGGCACCCCCTGGTGCAAAGAAAGGAGCCGCATAGTTTCCGGCCCATGGAAAGCAAGGTCAATATTAAACTCTGCCGCTCCCCTACGTTGAGATCCACCGCAGGCGAGCCACTGCCTGAAACAGACCTTCGCCATCCTCCCCGTTGGCGGGCCGGAAAGATGTCCCTGGAAAGCAAGGCAAACGGACAGAGTGAAAGCGGGGATGCGCAGGGGAAGGAGGGAGGGGTCTCTGCCGGCCTGTTCGGAGGAGGCAGTTTTAACGGAGGCCGCACTCTCCGACTCCTCCCTGAAGCTTCTCCAGCTCCACGGAGCGCACCAATTCCTGGACGAACTTCACCTCCGAAGCCACCTGCTTCGCCAGGGCCTCGTAGCGGTTCTCCAGCTTCCTGTAGCGCCGCTTCAGGCCGTTGGCGGCCAGGGAGGCGCTCCGGGCTTCCTCCTGGGCCTGGCGCTTGAGGGCCTCCGTCTTCTGCATCTCCTGCCGGATCTGCCGGAGGTCCCGGCTGACAGCCTCGCTCTCCTCCCGGTACCACAGCTCCTTGTCATCGTAGATGGCCCGCAGGGCCTCGACGTCCTCCCGGAAGGACCTCTTGCTCTGCTGGAGGGCCCGCAGGCTCTCCTCAGCCAGCGCCACCTCCTCCATCACCTTGGAGAAGCGCTCGAAGTTGACGTAGGTGTTGTTCGGCGGCATGCTCGAGTGTGACTTGATGGTGTACTCCTTGAGGCGCGTCGTCTTCAGCCGCCGGCGCTCCGGCTTCTTCCCGTTGTCTTCGTTGCGGACGTTCCTCCGTTTAATCACCTGCAGCCATAGGAGCAAAAACAGGAAGACGAGGGCGTTAAACGGTATCTCAAAGGCCTCTCAAGTTCCTAGGCCTCAATTTTTTTGGGGGGGGGGGAAATCTGTGCTCTACCAGACAGACGCCTGGCTGGTCACACCTGTGGCTAAAGGCGCATGGATTACACAAAAGAAAAGTTCCTCTCCCCGTTTTCTAGCTCTGACAAGGAAGTTGAAAACGAGACATTCAAAGGGGGGGAAACTTCACAATTTGAAAAGCTGCTGAAAAAGCTTGTTTCAAAAATTTGTTTAATAAAATAACAGGAAAGTAAATGCCATTTTAAAAAAAAAAAACATTATAAGCTATAGCATAGTTTGCCAATCAAACGGTTTTACCTTAATCCATGGGTGTTCTAAACTCTGTTCGATTGTCATCCGTTTCCTGCAACGATATTTATTTATTCTATTGGTTGGGTTTATAGAACCGCCTTTTTCCCCGGAGCGAAATTAATGTAGTGTAATGTAATTCTATCTATCTATCTAATCTAATTCTCTCTGTCTCTCTACTTAATGTAATTCTATACATCTATCTATCTATCTATCTATCTATCTATCCATCCATCCTTTCATCTATCTATCTATCTATCTATCTATCTATCTATCTATCTACTTAATGTAATTCTATCTATCTATCCATATATCTATCTACTTAATGTAACTCTATCTATCTATCTATCTATCTATCTATCTATCTATTTAATGTAACTCTATCTATCTATTTAATGTTATTCTATACATATATCTATCTATCTAATCTACTTAATGTAACTCTATCTATCTACTTAATGTTATTCTCTCTATCTACTTAATGTAATTCTATACATCTATCTATCTATCCACCCATCCTTTCATCTATCTATCTATCTATCTATCTATCTAATGTAATTCTATCTATCTATTTATCTATCTATCTATCTATCTATGATTATGGATTGTAGGACACAAACGGCAGGCCACAAAGAGGGCTGGGGGACACGGAAAGGGCCCCCTCGATGATTGTGATGTTTTTGAACCACCCTTGGGCGTCATACCCTTGACAACGGCCATCGAATCTTTCTCACACTAGATCAGGGTGCAAGGGGGCTGCAGAATGAACTCACCCAAAGGTGCCTTCATTTGGGCCGTTTGACCTCTGACCCAGACACAGCCAGGACGGGGTCAATCCAGATGTGGATAATCCCGTTTACAGACAAGGATGGCTTAAAAGATTGTGGGCAAAGTGATCGCCCTGAAGCAACTACACAACCCCCCTTTCTCTGGTTATCAGAAACCACGGACAGGTGTGTTTTACTTCTGCTTCCAGGAGGGCGGCGCAGGCCAGATGAATCGGTGTCAGGGGCCAGACCTGGCCCACGGGACCGCAGTTTGGGCAGCCCTGCTTCAAGCAGAGAAAGTGGCAGCTTAAAATCTATCTCATCCTGTTCCAAAACAGATGGCAAGGCATGTTTTACTTCTGCTTCTGGTGCGAGGAACCCCGTGACTGGCCCGCTGAACTCCGTGACCGGCCTGCAGCCCAAGACGTTTGGGCACCCCTGCCTTAAAGCAACCCCTGCTTTGTGCATGTGAAACCAGGGATATTTCAAGCCCAGAGGGGACGCCCAGAGGGCAAATTCCGGCCCCCCAACCTTTCTCCCGAGCGTCGTCTTACTTGGGGTCCTTGACCAGAAGGCGGCGGATAAAATCCTTGGCCAGCTCGCTGGTGTTGCTGAAGTATTCCTCGTCAAAGTCGTAGTAGACAGCGGAGATGTTCGTTAAGGTCTCCTGCTTCGTTTCGCCCAAGAACGGGGAGGCGCCGCTTAAGCTGTGGGGGGTGGAAAGACCAAGGAAAAGGGGCACGATTTGAAGCCACGCTCCAGAATCTGTGGGTCAAATGAGGACCCAGCACGTTGGGGGTAAAGGTCGCCTTTGCTCGCAAGCCCAGTCGTATCAGAGTCTAGGGTTGTGCTTGCCTCTGCTTCATAGCCAAAGAGCCAGACCTGCAGACGTTTCCGTGGTCACGTGGCAGGCACGACTAAACAAAGAATGCTGTTTACCTTTCCCACCGAAGCAGTCCCTATGGATCTAATGTGGGATTTGTGTATTTTATGTTGTTCGTGTTGCACCCCCGCCCAGAGTCGCCTGCCGACTGGGCGACCAATAAATAAACTAAACTAAACTAAACTAAACTAAACTAAACTAAACTAAATATTTACAACTTCTGGCTTTCGAGCTGCAGGGCTGGCAGGAGCAACTCACTCCGTCACGCAGTACTCGGGTATCAAACTCCGGCCTTTCAGTCAGCAAGTTCAGCCTCTTAACCATGGGAGCCTCCGCATGTCGGGGGCAAAATAAAAATAAAATAAATAATAAAAATGCTAATTAACTCGAGAACCGCCCAGATAAGGCCCGAAGCGCTTATACGGGGCAGTGTAGAAGTGGGACGGCTTTGCTTTAAGCAAGAAAACGGCCGATTCTCCTCCTATCTTTCCACTGGGGGAGGCATATTTATTTTGAAATACTTACAGGATATACGTGATCACTCCGATGCTCCTGTGGAGTGGGGAAAAAAAGAGGAGAAATTTTATTTATTTAATCAAACTTCTATGCCGCCCACCTCAAAAAGATTCAGGGCAGCTGACGAAGCTTTAAAAGACTCATCAAACACAGTATAAAATTGAGATTAAAGTATTAAAAAGATTAATACTAAGCGGAATTAAAAGAGACCCCAGTGGCATTTAGACCAGAAAAGGGCATTGTTGCAACGGCTTACCACATGTCAGCCTCCAGGCCCAGAGGTTCGTAGTTGACGATTTCTGGCGCTGCAAAGAAAAAGGAGGGGAAAATTTGATTTTTTTTTTTCAAACAACAAACTAACCCACAATTTTCTCTGCTAGGTTATCACTTCACAATTATTATTATTTTTTAATTTCCTGCACCTACCGACAAACTCCGGGGTGCCGAAGATGTTCTTGAACTCGCTCCCCGCCTCAATCTTGTGGGCGATGCCGAAATCGATGAGCTTGATGCGCGGGCTGGGAACGTTTTTGTCGAGCAGCATGATGTTTTCTGGCTGAAAGGGGAAAGAAGATGCCGGAGAAGGTGTCATTTTGTTTTAGCGCTACACAAAAGCTCCACCTGAAACGGCGTGGTGTGTCTGCATGCGTGTATCTCTCACCTTGAGGTCGAAATGCGCGATGCACCTGGAGTGGAGGTAGTGGACGCCGTCCAGGATCTGCTTGAGGAACTGGGTGGCCTCCTCCTCCGTCAGCGACTCCTTCTCGGCCAGGAAGTCAAAGAGCTCCCCGCCCGAGACCAGCTCCAGGATCAGGACCACGTCTGTCTTGTTCTCGAAGACGTCATGGAGGGTGATGATGTTGGGGTGCTGGATCTCCCGCAGGATGTCGACCTCCCGCTCGATCTCCTCGCGGCTCACCCCGCGGCGGCTGGAGGAGAGCCGCCGCTTCTTGATGAACTTGGCCGCGTAGCCGGTGCCCGTTTTCTTCTCCCGGCACTTCCGGACGATCGCAAACTGGCCGCTGGGCGCAAAAAAGGAAAAGAAATGGGGAACGGAAACAGAAGGCAAAGGATAGAACATTTTGCAGTAGCTCAGCGGTTAAGAAGCTCGCCTTGTTTGCTGGAAGGTCGGCAAGTCGGCCGTTCGAGACCTGGGTCCTGCATGATGGAGTGAACGGCCGTCTCTGTCCCAGCTCCTGCTAACCTAGCAGTTCGAAAGCAAGGCATTGCAAGTTGATAAATAGGGACCCCTTCGGTGGGGAGAAGATCTTGGGGACACGATTCGGGCGTCCCAAAAGCGGAGTTTCTCCAGCAAAAACCCTTCCAGGACCTTTCTTTGTTTCTGGCAAGATTAATAAATAAATAAATATATGAATTTCTGGTTGTTGTCGGGCAAAGAAGTCGCTGTTGCAAGAACTCAACATGTTCCGGCATGTCTTATTGTGAGAAGGTTGCTAAGACATTGAATGACTGCATTCCTGACGCTACCCTCCTGTACAGCAGGAGTGGCCATGCCACAGCCTGTGGGCCAGATCCAGCCCTCGACAGCAATTCATCTGGCCCATGGGCCAGATCCAGCCCTCAACGGCGATTCATCTGGCCCACGCCACCCTCGGAAATGGAAATAAAACTTTACTTCCATTTCCAGGAGCAACGAGGGCAGCGTGGGCCACATGAATTGGCGTTGGGGGGCAGATCTGGCCCACAGGCTGTAGTTTGGCCACCCCTCTTTTGAGCAGAGAAAAAATGGCAGCTTAAAATCTATCTCATCTTGTCACAGAAGAGAAAGACAAAATGGAAATAAATAAATAAATAAATACCCACCCTTCTTTTTTTAAAATAGAGTTACAGGCCTTAGGGCCATTTAACAATGGCTCAGTTATTTACATTTTTTAGAGCTGAGCTAATTTGTCTCTCTCTGGGCTTTCCATATTAGGGAAAAGAGACCGAAAAGGGGACAGAAAGAAAGAGAGCGGGCAGAGCCGAAATAAAAGCAACTGGGCCGGTTTTTGGTGATCGACCAAAAATGCAAAAAGATTCAGGAGGGAATCCGGCCTGAGACTAACAGCTCAGAAAGGGAAAGGAATAAACTGATTTCTGCCCAAAATAAAACACATTAATGAAGACGTCACAAAAGTCACCTCTCTGTGAAAAATATTAAATATATCATCATTATTATATTTGATTTCTATGCTGCCCCATGTGCGAAACGCGACTCTGGGCGGCTCACAAGCATATCCTCAACACAATATACATCAATATCATAAAATACAATTTACATAATAAAACACAATTTAACACTAAAAGAGGCACATAGCAATTAAATAACCATGGAATATTCCCAAGCGGCCCAGTTTCCACATCATTTATTTGTGATGTTCACTCCCATTTCATTTATTATTTATTTAATCAGATTTATATTGGCTCCCCCTGGTCATGTGGCTCAATTCCTGCCCCCGAAAACCCTTTAAACGCCTGCCTTAACCTTCTCGTTTTAGCCGGTTTGATTTACTTATTTGCAGTCAAATCAATTTAGTATCAGCTTAAAGATCCTGACTAAGAAGTTTCCAATGTTACGACCGGGGACTCTCGACCTGAGGCCCGTAGGCCGAAGGCGGCCCACAGCCCCACCACCACCTCCAGCACACCAGGAAGTTGCCATGGGGTGGAGGAGGGGCAAAATGGCCGTCCGGCCCAAGTCCCTGTGAATCCACACAAATGGGTTTATTTGCGCGTATGCCCTTGCTCAAAAGCCTGCCGTATCTGACTCCAGGGTTCGGTGCTCATCTCTGTTTAAAGCCAAAGAGCCAGTGTTGTCTGTGTCTGCAGAAGTCCCCGTGGTCACGTGGCAGGCATGACTAAGCACAGAACGCTGTTACCTTTCCCACCGGAGTGATACCTATTTATCTACTTGGGCTTCTGGGAATTGAAGTCCAAGAACCGCTGGAATCCCAAAGTTCCCCATCACGGGTCTATTTACACACACACACACACACACACATGCCATATCTCACCTGCCTAGTTCTTCCTCCATGCCGTAGTAGTCTTCCACATCTTCCTGGCGGAAATTGGTCATCGTTCTCTGGAAGGATCGTTCCAAATTAACGAACCATTCATTCATCAGGGCTGCTGAGGAAGAAAAAAGAGGCATCCGTGTCAACCAAGGATTGTCTTGTTAACAAATAAATAAATAAATATACAGCTAAAGCACATGTAACTTTGGTCTGGGTCAAAAGATGCCCCTTATATCCCATTATCTCCCTCCCCATATCTCATTATTGTTATGCCCTATTATTGCATTGTATTATATTGGTGACTGTATTCTATTGTCTTGTATACCTCCCTGAGTTGGTTACACCAAGTAGGGAGGTATATAAATCCAAATAAATAAATAAGTAAATAAATTAAACCCCTACATCCCATTAATCCACCCCATAATCAATGATCCCCAACGCCCAAACATATAAAACACGTATAACTTTGGTCTGGGTCAAAAGATGCCCCCTATATCTCATTATCTCCCCATCCCATTAACCCCCTACATCCCATTATCCCCCCATATCCCATTAATCCTCACATATCCCATTATCTCCCCATCCAATTATCCCCAACCCCCCAATATATAAAACACATATAACTTTGGTCTGAGTCAAAGGATCCCAATATCCCACTAACCCCCCCTCCCCATAACCTGCCAACCTAGCAGTTTGAAAGCAAGAAATCGCAAGTAGATAAATAGGGACCACTTCGGTGGCAAGGTAACTGTGTTCCGTGCGCTCCGGTGTCTAGTCATGCCTGCCACATGACCACGGAAACGTCTGCAGAAGCAGACGCTTGCTCTTCGGCTTTGAAACCGAGATGAGCACTGAACCGTAGCGTCAGATACGACTGGCTTTCGAGGAAGGGAAAACTTTACCTTTACTATATCCCATTATCCCCCCATATCACATTAATCCTCACATATCCCATTATCCCCCCCATCCAATTATCCCTAATCCCCCATATAAAACATATATAACTTTAGGCTGAGTCAAAAGATGCCCCCTATATATCCCATTATCCCCCCTCATATATCCCATTATCCCCACCCCACCCCCAAAACCCGTCACTCACCTCAGGGAGCGCGCGTTCACGAGGACGGCGGTAAGGGTGGGGTGGGGGTTGCTTGGCGGGAGCGCGCGCGCGAGAGAGGCCGACTCCCCGCATTCCAACACTCGCTTCTCCTGCCGGGAGGCGCAACTCGCTCCCCATTGGCTGAGGCGCGGCGTTTACGTCACCGGCCGCGTTCCGTCCCCGCCCCTTCCCCCCTTCTCAGACAGGTGACGTCATCGGCCGCGCCCTGTCCCCCGCCTGACGTTCCTTTCCCTTCCCGGACGGGTGGCGTCACCGGCCGCGACGTTCCTTCCCCCCTCCCGTCCCAGAAGTGTGACGTCAGCCCCCAAGAGGCTTTGATCTCTCCAATTAATGCAAATGAGGCTTTTTTACTCGTATAATTGCCAGTGGAATCTTAATCTTTTGAACTTCTCCCCCCCAAGAGTAATAAAAATCCTATTATTTCTGAATCACTCACTGAGCGCTGTTTTTCCAGAGCAGGGAATGAGGAAGGGCTGGAGGGGAAGAGGCTGGACACATAAAGGAAACCCCAGGTCCCAATTTTTGCAAGAGCTTCCCAAATGTATAAGGATAAGGGCCTTTCGAAGGCAGTTAAGAAATTATCCGAAGGAAAGGAGGGGCATTAGTAACATTAAACTGTTAGGTATGAAGAAGTGGACTTCATCCACAAAAACTCACAGTAAAAATATAGCAGTTGTCTTTAAATTGCTGCAGTTGGTTTATATGCATTAAATGTTAAGTCTTCAAAGTGCTACAGCACTGTTTATTCCAATATATTTTAGCTCAAATTTATATTGCTGCCCACTCGACGTAGCGACTCAGGTTTAAAGTATACTCGTTTAAAGCAGGGATTCTCAACCTTTGGGCCAGATGCGGTTCACAGCACCATTCCATGTACCACCATCACCACACCACCCCCCGCCTCCACACCAGGAAGTGCCATGTGGTGGAAGGGCAAAATGGCCATCCGGCCCCTGAAGCTGTCTGAGGGCACATGACCCAGCCCCTGTCTTTAAAAGGTTGAGAACACCCGGTTTAAAGTATACAAATACTGAATAGATAATATTTAGAGCGATAGACGTATGTTTGAGAAAGAGGAAACCAGATATGTAACTTAATTAATTTATTATTCCAATGGTAGATTTATTCACTTGATCTTTGCAGACTAGTAGTTTTAAATCTGTTCTTGTCCCAATAGGACAACTGACCTCAATCTTTCCCTTCGTCTTCCTTAACCTTGAGATGCCTGAACATAAAGCACATTCCCTGCAATATGTATGTGCCCCTTTCTCCCCCCCCCAAAAAAAAAGTGGGGCTGAACTCTGATCTAAGACCCACCGGTGGGCTTTGTCCTCATGATTCCCTGGAGTCAATTAGTTTTTGTTGACAGATCTGTTGTGGCCTGAAATAAGTCGCCCAAGGCAGAGACTGAAATCAAGGCACGATTTCCTTACGTCGTCTGCCCATCCGAACAACCAGGAAACCCCCCCCCCCCCCAATTATGGAAGGAGCTACCAGAGAACTGGCCAGAAGAACCACAGGACTCTCGACTGCCTGGCCGAGAACCACCACGGCCTGCGTGGGAAGCTTTAAATAGACAGTGCGCAGGGGTAGGACAACTGAGATGACAGCCTGTGTGAATGCAGAAACGTTCAAACTATTCTCCCATAGGATACGATGCACGCCATGCCCCTCAATGTACAGTGAAGAGGGCCTTAGGCTGGCAAGAGGAAATGCTTGCTACTGATGTGGCCCAATATTGGGCGGACGTCATCTAGCTCTTTTTTAAATTCTATTTTGTCCTTAAATGTCTGTCAGCTTTGTAGAGTTATTATTATGCGCTGAATCAAGAAGCGCACAAAGTTGCACGGCGAGGTACACCCAATCCCAGATTCCCAACAAAAGGCATTTTTAAAACTTTTTTATTTCTTTTCCTTAAAGATCTGGGGAGGGTGGCATTTATAATTATCTGTTAATTATTTCCCTTCGCGCGGCGGGGTTTTCTTTACAATTTGTCCAGGAAGTTATCTAAGGCGGGGATGCCCTCTTTCAGCCCTTTGCGCTTGCGAGTCTCGGCCACCACTTGGCAGGGGCGGCTGGTGCTGTCGAAGGGGTCCCCGGGGAGGATCTGCCAGTGGTCGAAGACGCACTGGGGGAAGGCCTGGCCCCCGGTGTTGGATCGCAAGTCGGCGGTGAAACCTGCGCATGGAGAGGGGGAAGGAAAGTGTATTAATGGTGTTTCAAATCATTTTTTTAATCATTAAAATAAAACATTCAAACACACAAAATAACTACACTTTCACATTGATCGCTATTACAAAAAGCAAATTATATGTCTATGTATTAATGGCGTTTTAAATTAATTTTTTTATCATTAAAACAAAGCATTCAGACACACAAAATAACTACTTTCACATTGATCACTATTACAAAAGGCAAATTATATGTTTATGTATTAATGGTGTTTTAAATTTAAAATTTTTATCATTAAAACAAAACGTTCAAACACGCAAAATAACTACACTTTCACATTAATTGCAATTACAAAAAAACAAATTATATGTATATATTTTATATGAACAAAACAATTGTCTTTATGCTCCCCGCCACCAATGGGACTTACAATTTCAATTTATGATTGCTTTATTTCCATTAACATTAGTCTATACTAGGGATTCTCTGCCTGTGGGCCAGATCCCTTTCATGCGGCCCACTACCACACCAGGAAGTGCCTTGCGGTGGAGGAAGGGCAAAATGGCCGCCTGGCCCCCGAAGCTGGTCTGAAGGAGTGTGACCCAATGGCCCCTGGCTTTTAAAAAGTTGAGAACTATTCTACACATTCATCCCTTAATTACCAAAGAGTTATGGATTCTTGTCCTCGTTTCATTCCTTTTAATTAAGACATTTTCTATAAATTCCCCCCAGATCCCTTTGAAGCCACTTGTTATTAAGCCTTCTTTAAAACTTTAATTCGCAGGCCAGTCTGTCGTTCCTCGCAATGTTCCGTCGCTCTTCGCACCCATCGTCCCCTCTCTCTTTCACACTGTACCGTATTTGCTGGCATAGAAGACCCAATTTTCTCCATAAAATACCGTATACTGGAAAAATGGGAGTGCATCTTGTACTGTATTTAGCGGCCGAGAGTGGGCCGTTTTGGTAATAACAGGGTGCGTCTTACACTCTGGTGTCTCTTATATGCCAGAAAATACTGTACCTTCCATCTTTTAACAAAGTGTGTACAGTGGGATCTGTGGCTGGGCTGATGGAATGTTTTCCCCAGAACGGATTAATTGGTTTTCGATGCATTCCTATGGGAGTTTCAATGGGGTTTTAGAAACGGGATTTGCTTAATTTTTTTGTGAGACGCCCAGTGTCTTCGGAGCTGGGCAGAAATAGAAACTAGAAAAATAGATAAATAAATTTCATCCAATGCATTCCTATGGGAAATCTGGTCGAATCCAATTTTTCGCTATAAGAAACGTCCCGGAGAACGTATGAATTACGCTAAGATAAATAAATAGATAGATAAATAAATTGCATCCGATGCATTCCTATGGGAAATCTGGTTGAATCCAATTTTTCGCTGTAAGAAATGTCCCGGAGTTTCGTTATATAACAGAAGCACACAAGAATATTAGGAGGCGAAAATTAAATCGCTTTCCTTCCTTTCCGGAGCGACGCAAGACGTACCAAAAGATTCGTTGACGGGGAGGTAAGCTTTAACCACAAACATGGGGGTCCCGGCGACTTGGGATTCTTCAAAGACGTGGCCCCGTTTCCGGTTCAGGACTCCGTAGATGCCACCGACGACCTGCTCTGGGCACTGGAAGGAAGGAGGGAAGACTGTGAAGACGGGTGAAGGGAGCAAATGACCCACTACCAATGCCCCCCCCCCCCCGGCCAGAGATTAACCCTCGCGCACCTGGATCTCCACAAGGTAGATCGGCTCCATCAGGCGGGGCTGGGCAGTCAGCATGCAGGCATACAGGCACCTCCTGGCGGTGGGGATGATCTGGCCCCCGCCCCGGTGGATGGCGTCAGCGTGGAGCGTCACGTCGTGGACGTCGAAGCGGACCCCGCGGAGGTTCTCCTCGCAGAGGGCACCCTGGAAAGGAGCGGAAACAATCCTGGATGTTCTCAACGTTTTCAAGCCAGGGGGGCTGGATAAGGCTCCCTTAGACAGCTTCGGGGGCCGGACGGCCATTTCGCCTTTCTTCCACTACATGGCACTTCCTGTTTTTAACTGTCGTTCATCGCCCACAAGTGAGGAGGGCGGCATAGAAGTGTGACTAAATAAATAAAATAAATTTTACTTATTTATTACATTTATATCTTGCCGATCCGGGATATTATTCCCCCTCTGGGCGGCTTTAAAGAGGTTAAAACATTTCTTTATACTGGAAAATTAAGACACAAGTATAAGCGCACTGAACAAAAATGGGCAGAATTAACTTCAGGCGGATGGGTCTTAGGGCATTTCACAGCCAACGCTTATCTGCAGACATTTCCACGGTCAGGTGGCAGGCACGACTAGAGGGCAAAGCACGCGGAACATTGTTGCCTTCCCTGCCCGAAGCGGTACCTGCTTATTGGCCTGCAATTGCTTGCTTCTGAGCTGCTAGGTCAGCCAAGAGAGTGAGTTCAAGTCTTCCCCCATTGAGACACCCCCCCCCCAGCCTTACCTCTTTTGTGGCCCACTGGAACCCGGCCACCACGCTGTCCTTGATCTCGTTCAGGTACTGCACCCCCTTGGTGATGTCCGTGAGGACGTTGGGGCCGGTGCCGTCCGGGCCGAAGCACCAGATCTTCCGGGCTTCAGCCACGTCCCACTCGTACTTCTCGGCCAGATAGCGGGCCCGCTGCTTCAGCTCCTGGCGGGCCGAGACGTCCCCCTTGTCAATGTCTTCGGCCAGGCCCTCAGGGAAGGGGCGCGCCTTCATGTAGAGGCGGTTGTGCTTGTTGGGGGACTTGGAGAGGCACAAGACGGACGACTCCTCGCTCACCGTCTCACGGTAAGACACCACCGGGTCCGATTTCTGGCCAAAAGGAAAAGGGGATTTCAGGGCCGGACGCTTTGAAACCGACAACAGTATCACTATTTTTGTACATTATTTTGTGCTATTTATATAGATTGAATTTTGTATATCTATTGTCTATATTGTTTGTTTGTTTAATTAAATTACTTATCATGTGAACCGCCCTGAGTCACTTTTCTGACTGGGTGCCATAGAAGGTCAAAAATTAAATTAAACGATCCTCTGCACAAGGCTCAACCAGGTAAAAAAAGTCGTATCCGACTCTAGGGCTCAGTGTTCATGTTTCATCATTAAAGATCCACCACTGCTTCTGCAGACGTTTCCGTGGCCACGCGGCAGGCATGACTAGACACTGGATGCATGGAACGCCGTTACCCTTCCCACCAAAGTGGTCCCTATTTATCAACTTGCAATTCCTTGCTTTCGAACTGCTAGGAGCAGATATTAAGTCCCAGAAAGGGCCTCCTCGGAAAGTGGCGGCTATTCTTGACCCAGAATTGGGCTTGTTAAGCCCTGGCCATGTTGCCGGCGAACCTCTCTCACGCTAGGCCAGGCTAAAGGGTCGCTGGCAGGTCTATGTCTGCCCTAGGCCAGGCCAGGCGGAGGAAGCCGCGCCGCGTGGCTCTTCTGACCTTGATGGGGATGCAGGCGTGGTCTTCCTCCAGGTCTTTCAAACAGATCTCCAGGTGCAGCTCTCCGGCGCCTGCAATGATGTGCTCCCCAGATTCCTCAATGATGCACTGTCGGGGGGGGGGGACACACAGAGAAGAGTGTCTTAGAGGACTTGGAGAAGGCAAAACATGAAGATGATCATCCCCGCGACTGGAAGGGGAGACCCGATGCAAGCGGCCAAACCGGTCAGTCCAGCCCTGTGGTTTTAACCTTAAAGAGATATAGCCCACCTACCCATTAAAGCGGTTCTGACCCACCCTGGCCACTCACCTGCACCATGGGGTCAGACTTGGCCAGCCGCTTGAGGCCCTCCACCAGCTTGGGCAGGTCAGCCGGGTTCTTGGCCTCCACGGCCACCCGCACCACCGGGCTGACGCTGAACTTCATCACCCGCATGTTGTGTGAATGCTCGAAGGTGGTGATGGTCCCAGTCTTGACCAGGAACTGGTCCACGCCCACCAGGCCCACGATGTTCCCGCAGGGGACGTCCTCGATGGGCTCCACGTAGCGCCCCATCATCAGGATGGTCCTGGCGGGGGGGGGGGACAGTTGGCAAAGCTCAGCAAGCAACGAGGGGGGCGCTGTGACCCACAAAAGCCAGCTAAAACGTCTTAGGGCCCTGGTCACCCTGGGTCGAAAGACAGCCGTAGCCGACTCCAGGGTTCGGTGCTCATCTCTGTTTATAGCTAGAGCCAACGCTGTCTGGTCTGCAGACATTTCCCTGGTCATGCGGCAGGCATGACGAGATGCTAAGGCAGACACAACGCGGTGAGCTGTTTAAGTCACGGTCCCCCTTGCTCGAAAATCTGAGGTATCTGACTCTAGGGTTTGGTGCTCATCTGTTTAGAGCCAAAGAGCCAGCGCTGTCTGCAGATGCAGACATTTCCGTGGTCATGTGGCAGGCATGACTAGATGTCGGAGTGCAAGGAAAGCTGTTTACCTTCCCACCAAAGCAGTATCTATTTATCTCCTTGCAATTTCTTGCTTTTGAATTACTAGGTCGGCAGGGCAGAGACGGGCACTCACTCCCTCGTACAGCACTCGGGTCTCGAACTGCTGACCAACCAACCACCCAGGCGTCTCAACCTCCAAGCCACCGCAGTCCTTGAGGAACCCGTTTATCTGTCGGCAATTTCCTGAGTTCAAACTGCTCGGTTGCCAGACAGACGGGGCCGGACCCCAAACCAAACACCCGGCAGCCCAACCGACCTCTGGATCGGCTTGAGGTAGAGGTCCTCCTTCTTGCCAGGTGTGTAGTTGGGGCCCATAATCCGGCACTTGAGGCCGGTGGAGACGACGCCCGAGAAGACCCGGCCGAAGGCGTAGAACCGTCCCTTGTCAGTGGTCGGCACCATCTTGGAGACGTACATCATCAATGGGGCTTTTGGGTCGCAGTTCTTGATCCCTGGGACGAGGAAGAAGACAGCGCCGGCCTTGAGGACTTCATTTCCCAGAAGCCCTGATCCCCAGGACCGCAGGCTTGGGCTTCTGGGAATTGGAATCCATGAGCAAACCGGCTTTGAGGATCAATGCCAGCGAGAGCCAATCTTGGCGCTCCAGATTTTCTTGGACTTTATTTCCCAGAAGCCCTGACCTTCAGGAGCGTTGGCTTGGGCTTCTGGGAATTGAAGTCCAAGAACATCAGTCGGACTGCATGAGAATCAACCAAGTGCGCCTTAGAACAAAAGGTCCTGGCGGGACGGGGAGCCGGTTCCCGATTACCGCCTGCTGGACCGGCCAGGCTGGGGGCAAACGTTGGGTGGATCGGGACCTACCCATGGCCGCCTCGTCGTCGGGGGGTCCTTCGTATAGGAGCTCGCAGCGGTACTTCTGAGCCGTGACGGGGGATGGCAGGTGAATGGTGATCATCTGAAGCAGAGCGTCTCCGGCCGGCAGCCAGCGCCTCATCACCGCCTGGGGATCGAATTGGGGAAAAGAAACCCCACGGGGCTTTAGATCGGTGGTTCCCAATGTGGGGCACACGCCCCACTGGGGTGCAATTCAAGAATGTTTAGGCAAAAAGTATAATAGGTCACTCTTGTTCGAAAGCCAATCACATCCAACTCTCGGGCCAGATGAATTGGTGTTGGGGATGGATCCGGCCCCCGGGCCAGAGTTTGGGCACCCCTGCTTCAAACCGATGAGATTTAATGGCATGTCCCCCCAAACCCGGATTTCCGGTCCCAGGGGAAAACCAGGCCCACCTTCAACAAGGGCTTCCCTTCTTTATCTTTGTCCTCCGTGTCGAGTTTGATGTCCAACTTCTCGATCAGCTTGGCCGTCTCCTCCTTCTTGAAGTTCATGATGGCATCAAACACCTTAACGACAAAAAAGGGAACAAAGTAATTAACAAAAAGAAATAATTAAGAGATCCCTCAGAATCAGAAAAGGACATTTTGGGTGTGTGCGAGAGAGATCTTTTGTCAGAAAGGAAGGAAAGAGAGACGATTCCTCTAATTCAGGTTGCTGAAAAGCCACTCGTATCCAACGTTTATGGCCAAAGATGCAGCGCAGTCTGTGCCTGCAGACGTTTCCATGGTCACATGGCCGGCACGACTAGACACGGGACACCGTTACCTTTCCCACCAAAGCACTACCTATTTATCTGCTTGCCGTTCCTTGCTTTTGCACTGCGAGGTTGGCAGGCGCCGGGACAGATGCGCAGGGCTCGGGTTGCGAACTGTCGACCTTCCGGTCGTCAAGTTTGGCACCTTAACCATTAAGCCACCGCAGTTCCCTAGAACCGGCATGAGACGTGGATACTCAAATTTGGAGGCAGGATTAGACTGAAATTTGGCCCTCCGTTGTTGAGTCATTCCGTTCTCCTTCATCTAAAGGTCAAAGCCAAGGTCGCCTGTGCTCGAAAACCGGCCGTATCTTACTCTAGGGTTCGGTGCTCATCTGTTTATAGCCAAAGTTCCTTTGCCCTCTTGGGGTCAAAAGATCCACCCCGGCCACTCAAGGTTGTATCAGATCCTTTAAAAACTTCTTCAACCGCATTGGCGTCAGGTCAAAGTGAAGAAATTTTTGACATCATCACGTAAGCAAGAGTGTAGGCCCAGGGATGCCCAACTACGGGCCGGATGCGTCCCTCAACACCAATTCATCCGGCCCACAGCCCTCGTCGCTCCCAGAACCCATATGGGAGTGACGAGGGTTGGATAAATTTATTTAATGTATTTATGTATTCAATTTGTACAGACACCCCATTGGCGTACATAAAATCCCCAATGTTTAAACCCTTAAATTTTTTAAAAACACTGCAAAACTACCAAATCCGGCCCTGCAGGCTATAGTGACCGACCCACTGAACCACGTGACTGGTCCATGGCCCTAAAAGTTTGGGCACCCCCTGTGTAGGCAGGTGAGGTTTTGGTAACAGTAGCCCTTGCTCGAAAGTCAGCCGTATCCGACTCTAGAGTTCAGTGCTCATCCCTGTTTATAGCCCCAAGAGCCAGTGCTGAGTTTGTAGCCGTCTCCATGGACACATGCCAGGCACGCACGTGCACCGGAGTGTACAGGGCGGTCACCTTAAAGATGGGGTCCAGGATGAGCTGGCAGAAAGTCCGGGGCAGCTTCTTCCCATCGGGGCTGGTGGCCGATTTGCTGAATTTCCCGGTGGCTGGGTCGAAATATCTGCCCAGATGGTAAAACAAAGGGAGGTAAATCAAATCAAATCCGGAACCATTTGCGGGTGACTGTGTGGCGAGACCCAGCCCCACAAAAGCGCCACCGGTTCAATCCCACCCACCTGTCTCCCCACAGCTTCTTCATCATGTCCTCAACTTTCTTGGCCCGGTCGGCGGCGTTCAGCTGGCCCTCGCCCTTGGCGGCGAACTTGGCCACGTACATCTCGGCGAACTGCTTCAGGGTGAAGGCCCAGCCGTGGAGGCCTGAACCAAAGCCCACGGTGCCCAGGACCGGGTCGATCTAGGCAGCAGAGAGAGAGGTATTTTAAAAACAAGTTTCAATGCATCTCTATGGATGTTTCTATTATTGGTTAAGATATCAATGTCCGTTCTGCAGTTTCCTTTGGCCTGGCCTAGTGTGAGAAAGAATCGCCGGCAACACAAGGTGGGTGTCGCTCAGGGTATCATTACGCCCAACAGTGGTTCGAAAATACAGTCATACCTTGAGATGAGAATGGCTTGACTTTAGAAAAATTTGAGATACATCCGGAAATCTCAGTGGGGGTGGGAATCAGGTTCGAGATACACATTTCTAATAGGATCCACACACACCCCCGAGAAAAAAAATTCGATGCATTCCCATGGGAAATTGCATTCGATGCATTCCCATGGGAAATTCAAGATTAAGAACCTCGAGGAACAAATTGAATTTGTATGTAGAGGTTGTGACTTACCATGATGTTCCCCATGGGGCCGCCCTCGCCTTCCCCGTAGGTGGAGATGATGACGTTGACATTCTCCACGATACGCTGGAAGGTCTGGTAGAGTTCCTCCGGCTTCAGCTGCAGCTCCAGCAGGGCCCGGTCCATCTTGTTCATCATCAGCACCGGTTTGATCCTCTCGGCGATGGCCTGGCGCAGCACCGTTTCCGTCTGCACGCACACTCCTGCGGAGGGAGGGAGGGACACCATGTCGAGCCGAGAGCGGGCCGCCCTGCCCTGCTCTTGTGTTGATTCTGTGAGATGTGTGTTTGCTTTGCACACTCATGCAAAGATGGGAAGGGCCGGCACTGAACTG
This sequence comes from Furcifer pardalis, assembly GCA_030440675.1. Lineage (NCBI taxonomy): Eukaryota > Metazoa > Chordata > Lepidosauria > Squamata > Chamaeleonidae > Furcifer > Furcifer pardalis. Next base: position 43,574,403 of record CP126898.1, read on the forward strand.
TCTCTGCTGGTTTTGCATCTAAATAGCCAACCAGCCTGGCAAGATTATCTAACTGCAGTCTTTTGCAACTTTTGGGCTTTAGACTTCAATTCCCAGAAGCCTCAGCGGGTCCACTGGCTGACTTGCGCTTCAGGGAGTTGACCGAGGCTTCTGGGAGTTGGAAGTCCAAAACTGCAAGGTCAGGAACAGTGATGGGATGACAAAAAATCTACTACCACGCCATGACGTCACGGACGTCATGGGCGTGGCCAATGGCATGACGTCATGACGTCACGGCCGACGTCATGACGTTGTGGGCGGGGCCAAAATAAAAATAAATAAAAAATAAAAATAAACATACACACACACCCCTCCCTCTCAGCCCACCCACCCAGACACAAATAAATAAATAAAATAAAAACAACCACCCACCCAAAACACAAATAAATTACCCACCCACCCCAAATAAAAACCCCTCGCTTACCTTTCTTGGGACCCGGCACCCCGATTGCTGTCCACAGCCGCCGCCGCCGCCGGAGCTGCCTGCATCCCTGTGGCGTCCTCCTTGGGCCGGTACCTTTTTAGCCCGGCTCCGGCCATGGCGAGGGGCGATGGGCAGCCGCGGCTGCCGCGCCTCCCTGGGCCGTCCCCATGCCGCACCGCCGCCGCCTACAGCTTCCTCCTCCGCAGCGCGCGGCAGCCGAGCTCAAAAGGGACCGACCCAAGAAGGAGTCCACAGGGATTCAGGCAGCGGCAGCTCCGGCGGCGGCGGGCGGCGGCTGTGGACGCCGGGTGCAGGCACCCGGCCCACAGGCGCCCGGCGGAGGCGGCGGCAGCGGTGTACCCCGCCGGGCGTCCCCAGGGCATGGGGCTTGTCAGCAGCGGACGGCCGAGGCAGCCCTCAACGTGCCGCGGGGAGGCGCCCCCCTCAGAGGGCTGCTGCCGCCGCCGCTGCCCTGAAAGTTCTAAATGTTTTAAAAATCGGAGCAAAATGGCTCCAATTGACTGCGCATGCGCAGAAACTCAATCTGACGCATGTGCAATGCGTCAGATTGAGTTTCTGCGCATGCGCAGTCAATTGGAGCCATTTTCGCTCCGATTTTAATTTTTTTTTTCTTTCGGTCAGGCGTCCGGAACCGGACGCCCCAAAAGTGGACTCCCCTCACGGAGAACCCTCCGGGATTGGTCTTACCGGTTCCAGAGATCCGTCTAGAACCGGTGACATCCCATCAATGGTCAGGAATATTGGTCTAACAGACGGAAAGGCCTCTTCGCTGGGAGGGGAAACTACGGACGCTGAAACTTAAAGAGATGATGTTAAATTATAAAGGGCAAGAGTTGGCCAGCACTGGGCTCACCAGAGACGCAATCCACCACCACCAGGGCGCCGTCCGTGACGCGGAGGGCAGCTGTGACCTCCGAGGAGAAATCCACGTGGCCTGGCGAGTCGATCAAATTGATGAGGAACCCGCAGCCGTCCTTGCTCTGCTTGATGAAGGCCAGGTCGTTCTCTGCCAGCTCATAGAAGAGGGAGATGGCCCTGGAGGGGGGAGAAAGGGCTGTCAAGACCACGCCACCCCGGCAAGGTGGGACGCCAGCGGGCCGGAGGCGGAGGGCCTTACGTGGACTTGATGGTGATGCATCTCTCCTGCTCGTCTTTCCTGGTGTCGGTGAAGCGGGTTTCTCCGGCCCGGGCCGAGGCGATGATGCCGGCTTTGGAGACCAGGGAGTCGGTCAGGGTGGACTTCCCATGGTCGACGTGGGCGATCACAGACATGTTCCGGATGTTGGATTTCTTGTCCATGATGGACCGGATCTGGTCAACGGTGAAGTTCACCTGGAAGGGGCCGAGAGAGAAGCATCAAAAAGAGGTGGGGGTCAAAAAGAAAGTACGCTTGAATTTGCTTGGGAATCCCCAACAGTTGGGGGGCTGAAAGGAAGTTTAACCCCGAACCTTTTCCCTTCTTCCATGTTTCGGCTGGGCGCGAAACGGCCAAAACGAAGCCATCTTTTGGTGAATTCATTCTGCAGTTCCTTTAGTCTGATGGCCTAGTGCAGGGGTGCCCAAACTACAGTCCAGATCCGGCCCCCGATGAAAATTCATCTGGCCTGCACCGCCCTCATCACTCCCGGAAGCAAAATGCGCCTGTACTTCCACTTTCGGGAGAAACGAGGGTGGCATGGGTCGGATGAATTGGCATTTGGGCCCGGATCTGGCCTGTGGGCTGTAGTTTGGGCACCTCTGGCCTAGCATGAGGAAGATTAGTTGGTAACACAAGGTTGCCGTTACCAGGGCACGCCCGGTTGTGGTTAAAAAAATATACAACCGTCAAGGTGGCTCTTCCTGTATTTTCTTTTCTGTATTTTCGCTCCAGATTGACAGCTGGAAAGTTCCTTCGTGGAAACTAGGAACTAAGAAACCTCTAAAAGTAATTCCGGTGGCTGATAAACAGAAAGTAACCAATTGTTGTGAAGAATTATAGACTAATGTAAAAGTAACTCACTGTTTATCCCTTTGTTGTTTGCTAAATTTCTGATTTGAAAAGAGAGAAGCCCAGACTAAATAAATAGCCTAAAATTTGACTTGTTACTTCTTTGTTTGTACACGGCCCAGAGCGGGAAATATCCCAGAAATGTAACTAATAAATATTATGTAAATAAATGGCAACGTTTCTAAGCTAAGTCTGAAACTATATTCTGCATCGACAACAAAAACCCTTTGAAATACTTCTATCTTTAATTTTTCAACCGCAACTTTGTTACCATAAGGCAAGTTACATTAAGTTATGCGTCTTGTAACTAATTACTTCCTGGTACTGGCTAGATTGGGGCTCTCAACCTTTACAAGCCGAGGGCCGGGTCACACTCCCTCAGACAGCTGGGGAGGCTGGACGGCCATTTTGTCTGCCTGCCACACATAGCCCTTCCTGGTGTGGCAGAGGCCGGCCTCTACGTGAAATGGTGTTGCGGGCCGCATCTGGCCCCCCAGTCCGTCATTTGAGAACCCCTGGGCTAGATCAAGCAATAACACTGTCTCAATGTTACACCGAATTACCTTTCCATAACTTGTAGCTATATCAGAGTGCAGGGTTGAAATCCTACACCAGGGATGCCCAAACTATGGCCCTGGGGCCAGATCTGGCCCCTGATGCTAATTCATCCAGCCCGCGCCCCCTCATCATTCCTGGAAGTGTTAGTAATACATGTTTTACTTCCACTTCTGGGAGTGATGAGGACAGCACAGGCCAGCTGAATTGGCGTTGGGGTCCAGATCTGGCCTGTGGACTGTAGTTTGGCCACCCCTATCCTACACAGTGCTGGCTAAGGCTGCTGGGATTTGTAGTTCCTCATATGAACCCGAAACCTGAGTCTACACCCGTGTTTTTAATTATGTAAATACGTGATTTCACCCCTCCCTTCCCAAAATCCTATCAGGAGTAAATAATTCCGGGGAAATCCCATATCGCTAGCCCAGGGGTGCCCAAACTACAGCCCAGGGGGTGGATCCGGCCCACGAACCCCTCGTTGCTACCGGAAGCAAAATGCACCCACACAGGAGCATTTTACTTCTGCTTCATGGAATGAATTGGCATCAGGGGGCTGATCTGGCTCCCAGGTCATAGTCACCAGCCCCCTGGAACCACATGACCGACCCGCAAAGTTTGGGCACCCCTGCCCTAGCCAAAAGAAACCACAAGACCGGCCAACGTGGAACTTTTTCTCTAGCGTTTCAAAGCAAACAGAAAAGGGTGCGACGTCATGAGGCCTTGGAGGGGGAAAAGCTATTTTTTTTGGGAAAAGTAACTTTTCTAAGATGCCTTCCTTTACGTCATCCTTTATTTAGGGGGGAAAGGATACAAAAGCCCAACCAATTAAGGGCGAGGGACAGAATTCCGGCCTGGGAATCCAGAGATTGTCCAGCAACGAATTCACCAGTCAGTATTTTAAGATTATTTTAGGATGTATTTTACTTAGTCGGTTTATATTTCTTTTAAAAATGTCATTTCAACCATCAGTATTTTTTTTTTAAAATGCAATAAATATATAAATTTTTCATTTTTGACTAAAATTAAGACACACACACTCCGGGCACTGATAAAAAGGGCCCTAATTCCCGGCCAAGGTGACGAAGGGACCAAACGCCATTTGCGTATTTCCCGTGCGTTACATAAGACGTAACCTACAATCTGGAGTAAGGAAAGATCGTCACATAATGGCTCCTCGTTAGCAGAGAAAATTAAGATATTCCGGTTTCCTCTTCATTCCCCCCCCCCTTTGCCACATCATTTCTCACCATAAACGCAACACATATTGTATATCATATTGATCCAAATACAGTGATTTTTTCCTTTATCTATAGTCGCACTTCACCAGTGGGATGGCATGTAAGTTGAGCATAATAATAATCATAACAATAATAATGTATATGTGCACATATATAGTTGTATTGTGTTTTAAAGTTTAAACAAAATATTCAAAATATTTTTTCTCACCCTTAAACAATATAAATTTGAACTAATCATAATAATAATAACAACAATCTCCCTTGGGGGAGAACCTGGAAAACTCAATTTTAGAGCTAATATCTTACAAAAAGGTTTTCAGGGATGTCAGGATAAAAGAGAACATGGAAAAAGTCCTGGTTTGGTAAGATTATCATTATTTTATTATTATTATTATTAATTCAATTCGTGTGTATATATATTATTTGTTCCATTTGTATAGGCTTAAATTGGAAAGGCAGCTCTCTAAAGAAGGATCCCAGCTGGTTAGGGGATAATGGGTTTTGGAGTCCCAGAGTCCGCCCTCCTGCTCATCCCAGGGGGAGAAAAGCAGGATTGCGTCGGGTAGGGGGTGATAGGGGTTGTAGTGGCTAACAGCTAGGAGACAGGGCGAGATGAAAAGTTGATTTTAGGGGATAATGGGACAGGTGATTGCTACTCCAATGGATAAAGGGGATGAGGTAGGGGAGAGTGGCCTTTGTCCCGAGAGGGTTGGGGATGATGGGGCGCGTAGTCTGTGGGGCAGCCAGGGCAGGGGATGATGGGATGCCTAATCTGGCTCTTGAATGGTAGGCTGGCCAAAAAGATGGGACGCCTAGTCTGACACCTGCGGGGCAGGGGATGATGGGGTGTGAACTCCCCAATGAAGAAGCCGCCTTACCCTACCTAAAGGATATCAGGGCCTTTCCAAGGGCAGAATTAACGGCGACCCGGGGGGGGGGGAGGCCAAGGGCGGCCCGGTTCTTCCCACCCATGGACCCTCTTCCCCGGCCCTCTCCAGCCCAGCGTGGAGCCTCCGGCTGGGCCCACCCCCTGGAGGCGCCGGAGGCCTCGGGCGACTCACCATGGCTGCAGATGGCGACGGATGCTCCGCGGGCGGGGAAGAAGGAAAGAGGGAAGAAAGGAAGGCCCGCAACAATGGCGGCGCCGGCGCACAGCTCGAGCGGCCCTGTCTAGTTGGCAGGGGCCGAGCGGGCGGAAGAGGGCGCTGACGTCAACGGCGGGGCTTATATACCCTGGCACCGGCAGGGGGTGTGGCCAGAGCAGAGGCGCGGGGGCTGTTTTACGCATGCGCACAACCCCGCCCGGTTTTCGAGCTGCTCCTGGCGATCGCGCGCTCCCAATGAGCCGCCGTCCACCCGTCCCGCTCGACGCATGCGCACTCACCTGCGTTTCCCCCTCAACCCGGAAGTCGTGAACTGCGGGTTGGAACCACGTGGCTGCGGCGCTTTAGCGGGCTCGCTTATATACGTTAAATTAAATATTAAATTAATTTAATATTAATGTTTAATTTAACGTATATAAAGAGCAAGAAATATATAAATTTAATTAATTGTATATTTCCTTTTGTTAAATGTATTTTATTTTAATATACCTGTACTGTATTTCCTTTTAATAAATTTAAATATTACATTAAATATAAACTCTTCATATATATTAAATTATATGTACACAAAAGAAGAGATACACAGGTGTGTGTGTGTGTGTGTGTGCGCGCGCACCCAGAACTTTAATGCCCGTTTCCATGTTTTAAGGTTATGTGTCGTAAACTGTTTTAATTTAAATTTGTTTTAAGCTTTTCAAATTGTCTGATAGGGCTCTGTGAGTGACCCATCCTTTAGTCATGCCACATGACCACGGAAACGTCTGCTAAAGCAGACAGCGCTGGCTCGTCAGCTTTGAAACGGATGAGCACTGAACCCTACAGTTGGATGTGACTGGCTTTCAAGCAAGAGAAACCTTTACTAGAATTGCTTTAAACCACATCTGGCCCACTGGCTGCAGGTTGAAAATCTCTGCTTTAGGTCTTCTGTGCTAGGCCAGATGTGAAACTGCCACAATGACGGCACCTTTGGGTGACTTCGCTCTGCAATTCCTTTCACCTGACCTAGTGTGAGAAAGATTAGCCCGCCGTTGCCCAGGGTATGACACCCGATTGTGGTTCATAAATACATTTTTTAGGAGGCTCTTTCTGTGCATACCAAACTTTAGGTTAGGGCTGGGGTTCCCAAACTACTGCCTGTGGGCCAGATCCGGCTGCTGACACCAATTCCCCCCAACCCATGCCACCCTCATTGCTCCTGGAAGTGGACGTATGGGCACATTTTACTTTCACTTCCAGGAACGACAAGGGTGGCATGGGCCGGATGAATTGGTGCCAGGGACTGGATTTGTCCCACAGGCCGGAGTTTGGGCACTCCTGGGTTAAGGGTTCCCAACCTTTTCAAGCTGAGGCCCAAGTCATGCTCTCTGTCAGCTTTGAGGGCTGGGAGGCCATTTTGCCCTGCCTGCACGATGGGGGCTGCCGTTTTGTCCCAACAGCTTCAAAGGGGTGGTATTTATATTTGATATTGTAATGGTGTACTGTAATATATATTTCCCCATGGTATGTTATTTATTTATTTATTAATTATTTAGTCAAATTTATATTCTGCTCTACTCGCACAAGCACTCTGAGTCGCTCCGGCGGGCAGGGCGGTATACAAGTCTAATAAAATAAATAAATTTTGTTTCTCAAATGCCTTTGGAAGGGCATGAAATGGTGCAGAGGGCCGGATTTGGCCTGGGAGCCTTAGGCTGGGAACCACCACTTTAGGTTATTCTGCAGCTACTAAAACCAACTGCTAAGCAAAACAATCATAACATAATATATATACTGTATTAAAAAAACTTATTACCCATTCTTACGTTAGGACACCAGCCGCAGGGAGAAGTCTTAACCAAAATTGAAATATTTTATTTATTTAACAAACACTATAATCTTGAGTCCTGAAGAATGTGAGTTAAAGGGAAGAAAAATATTTAAAAAAAACAAAAGAGAGAGAAAGTGGGCAAGAGAGGAAAACCAAGAAACGGGAGGAAAGAGTAGAATTAGAAAAAGAAACTATATACAAAATGGAAATCTGACCGGCCTTTTTGGGGGGGAGGGGAAGCAAAACCTTAACAGGTGGTGGAGGTTTGGAGGGTGGGAACAAATATTGTAAACACACAATTAAATTAGAATATTAACGGAGGGGAACAAGGGAGGGGGAGGAGATTCTTATGTTAATACAGTATGTGACTATGGAGCCAAGCCACGATGCATATCTGGAAAAAGTGCAGCCCGAAGTCTAAAACGGTTCCGAAGCAGTTGCGTGCATTGAGGGGGGGGGGGGGCATAACTCCGTTCCCTTTTAAACAGCACAAACCTATTGCTTAACCTTGAGAAGTAAGTGGTCTGGGGGGGGGGTGCCCGAGTCGGAAAGCAAACGGAAAAAGGGTGGGAAGGAAGAACGAGACACCTTGAAGAAATAGGACAGGTTGAAGCAGGAGTTCCTCAACCTTTTAAAGCCAGGGGCCATTGGGTCTCACGCTCCCTCAGTCGGCTCTGGGGGCCGGACGGCCAGTTTGCCCTTCCTCCACCACACGGCACTTCCGGATGTGGTGGTGGGAACATGGAACGGTGCCGTGGGCTGCATCCGGCCCACGGGCCGCAGAGCTGAGAACCCCGGGTTGAAGACTAAAACTTCTAACTCCCCCAACCCATCTTCTCTGTATTGATTTCCAACTTTTGCCACTCAGTTCACAGTGGCGTCCCCAAACAGACTCGTAAAACACTTCTTTTCTTTGGAGGTAAGCAGCACGGAACGGCCAGAGATCAGCCTCCATGCCTCCTCCGCTGCTTACTGTGTACTCAGTCCTGCTTTTCAAAAAGGACAGAGTCAAGAACTTCGGAAAAGAAAGACGAAGACTTTGTCAACACACACACAACCTTGGCACACTAGCTGTTCTGGAACTTCGATTCCCAGAAGCCCTGGTCTGCAGGAGTGCTGGTCAGGGCCTCTGGGAATTGAAGTCCAAGAAGAGCTGGTAACCGAGTCAGTTCTGTCTTTGACCAGCTGGGAGGAGGGAAGACTTAAAAGACTCCAAAGCCTGCATCTGCCTGCAGGGAAGGTTGAAAGACAACTTGCAGGAAGAGGAAGGAAGGAAAGAACAAGATAGAGAGAGAGAGAAAGGAAGGAAGGAAGAAAGAAAATCAAGATAGAGGACAAAAAACTCCAAAACAGAGAAAGAAAAAAGAGAGAAAACCAAGATTAAGGACAAAGAACAGAAAGATGGAGAAAGAAAGAAAAGAAAGATGGAGAAATGAAGGAGATGAAGAAAGAAGGAAAGAAAGATGAAGGAGATGAAGAAAGAAAGATGGAGAAAGGAAGAAGGAAGGAGATGAAGCAAGATAGGAAAGAAAGATGAAGAAAGAAGGAGATGAAGAAAGAAAGATGAAGAAATGAAGGAGGCGAAGAAAGAAAGGAAGGAAGGAAGGAAGGAGAAAAAGAGGGGTGGAGATGACGTGACATGCACCAAACTCACTGCCTGGTTCATTTTTGAGGTTATATTTTGGCAGCGCCAACGTCAAGAAGTCTGGCCTTCCATGCCGCTGCCTGGAAACCCATTCCTGGCATTTCCAAATGGAGTTGAGCTCTTTCTCTCTCTCCCTCCCCAATTGGGAAAATGTAATTCCAAAGCAGAAGCCCAGCAGCCCAGAGGCAAGTTTGAAACCACCATGAAAAGCGATCTGTCGACTTGCGCGCCCTTTACACACACACACACACATGCCCCGCGCTAGGCCACCCCTTCCCGCCTCTCCACATCCCGTGACCGACCTACACCTGAATTCAATTATTAATTTATTATTATTATATTTAAAACTGAGGTAGTTGGCTAGAAACCCGAAAGAATAAGGGGAGAAGTTGGGGAGAGGAGGGGATAAATTCAACTAACAAAAACCCAGAGTTCTACCACCACCCCCAATGGCATTTGGAAGGGGCTTAAGTTCCTCCGCTTACTCCCGAGTAGGCCTCCCCAGTCCCAGGAGAGGAAGGTGGCCGGACCAAAGACTCCCACCCTTCCCCGCCTCCCGAGTTATTGCACTTCAAAAACAACAAAAAACCAGGGGACAGGCGGTTCAAGACCATCCCGAGACCCGTCCAAAAAAAACCCCTTTCTCAATTCCCCCCATCTCCCCACCCCCACCCCAAATGGCTTCTTTATTGGAGAGGGAAATGCAAGGAAAATCACTATGCTAGAAGTCTACCTTAGAGGTCAGAAGAGGCTAAAAAGAAAGAATTTTTCAACCTTTTCTTTGCACGAGGTTCGCAAGAGACGGTGGACGGGATGGGGGGACGCAGTAGGGCTAATTTTCGTCTCCTTTCTCTCCCTGCCCCTAGCCCGCCCTCCCCCCTTTTACCTTACAAGCCAATGGATCAGGGGACAAATCCGAGGGATGGGGGCAAATTTCATCTGGTCCTAGAAACCTCTCGCACTGGAAAATCTGCTGCCCCGCAAACAAGTGTCTTGGCGGGTTTTATCTCTGCCCCCCACATGCGCCCTGGGGGGGTGGTTCAGTCCAAGCAAGAGGGGGGGGGGACTGAAAAGATCAGGAATGGTCAGTCGTCGGACAAGGCAAAATTGAGGGGAAGGAAAAAATGCACGCTCGGTGCGGAAACTCCGACGAAATTTTTGCAGACGACCTGCCGGATTGACGTCTGACAATGCCAGGTCATTCCATCTCCCCAGTTAACGCGGGGTGTCGTCGTCGGCTCAGGAGACAGAAGGGCGAGGAGCAGAGCAGGGGAACCGAGTCAGTGGTCATTCCCCTCAGAGGGCTTGCTTCGCGCTTCCCCGAGAGGGTCCGAGCCCAGCCGGACGCCGAGAGGCGGGCATGAGTCAACGCGGCGCTGTCAGATGGGAGGGACCTTCGTCTCTCTCGTCAGTCTCGAACTTGGAAGTCCAAAGGGAACGAGGCGGAAGAGGAAGGGGCTGCAAGGGGGAGTAAAAATCATCAACGAAGCCCCCCCTCCCCCGGTTTCTTCCGAGATCTGAGTAAGCACCAGGATGTTCAAGCTTTTTTTCCCGTGTGGCCTGCCAGAGCCGGCAACCGCGGTCAGCAGGCTGACGCCAACCCATTCTTGCATAGCCGGGGCACTTTCCGTTGGGGTTGGCCATCGTCGTCGTCCTCCTCCTCCTCGTCCTCCTCGTCCTCGTCCTCTGAGGACGAGGTATCCAGGGTCAGATCAACCACGTCTGCGAGCGCCTTGCCGTTCTCTACGCTGGGGGCGGCGGCGGCGGCGGGGGGCGGTGCTCCATTGGTGTCGGACATGGCGCCTGGGGAAGACACGAGGAAGGCCAATGATGCAAAGCGTGCTATACTGCCCCATATAAACAGTTCGGGGATTCCCAACCTAACCCCCGTGGGCCAGATTTGGCCCACGGTGCCATTTCATGTGCCCCCACTCCTCCAATTGAGAAACAAAGTGGCCGCCCCCTTTGAAGCTGTTGGGACAAAATCCCCCCCCCCCCCAATTGTGCAGGCAGGGCAAAATGGCCGTCCGACCCTCGAAGCTGACCCAGAGAGTGTGACCCGGCCCCTGGCTTAAAAATGTTAGGAAACTCTGGCTTAGTGCACTCTCTGGACTGAGTCAACCATGTGTCTAGTCGGGATCGAGTTCACAACCTTTGGGAGATAAAAAGACCCCTCGCTGCTTCCACCCTGGCCTTCGCGGAAGGAACTGGATGGTCCCTCAACCTCTAGGGATGGAGCCAACGCTGAATTTCCAAGAACGGAGGCCAGATTTAGGCAGGAAGGGGCAAACTCATACCAGTGGGGAAATTAAATTAAATTAAAATTCTCCCCATTAAACGGGAGACCCCATTTGGGGGGCAAAAATCTGTCCCTGTTGTTGTTTTTTTGGAAACTCAAAGGGCTATTTTAAGAGGTGAGCTGGAAAATCCCAATAGTAAAGGTCACTCTTGCTGGAAAGCCAGTCATCTCCAACTCTACGGTTTCAGTCCTCATCTCTGTTTATAGCTCTGTTTATAACCTTTCCCGCAAAAGCTGTACCGATTTATCCGCTTGCAATTTCTCGAACGGCTAGGTCGGCAGGAGCTGGGGCAGAGACCGGAGTTCCCTCTGTTGTGCACTACTCGGGTCTTGAACTGCTGACCTCCTTCCTTCCCCGGCCCCCTCCCCGGCTGTTGCCTAGTGAGATTTCAAGGCCCACCTGCGGAACTGCCCACCAGTACGATGGGGCACTGCGGGCTGTAGCTCCGTTCCTTCTCGGCCTTGATGGAACACCAGGAGCCGTCGACCAGGTATTCGATCTCGTCGGCATCTTCGCATTCGGCCAGGATTTCCGACAGGAGCCTGGAAATTGCAAACGGCCAATTCTGAAACCCCACCTTCTTTTATTCTAACAATTTCAGTGTACAAAGCATATAAAGGGGCAAGGCAAAGCTCCGCTGCCTCCATCCAGAGGGCTGTTTTCTTACCACCATGCCACTGAGTTTGTGCATTTCTGTAACTGTCACCTTGTTACACGGAATAATAAAAAAAACCAGACGCACTGGATGGGTTGTTTGTATCCTCACAATCCAATTAGCCTGTCACAGAGTAATAAAAACCAAAGCACTGGATGGGCTATTTGTATCCTCACAATCCAATTACCCTGTCACAGAATAAAACCAAAAGCGATGGATGGGTTGTTTGTATCCTCGCAATTCAATTAGCATGTCACAGAATAATAAAAATCACAAGCGCTGGATGGTTTGTTTGTATCTTCACAATCCAATTAGTCTGTCACAGAGTAATAAAAACCAGAAGCACCGGATAGGTTGTGTGTATCCTCGCAATCCAATTAGCCATTTTTTAAAAATGTTTTTTCTCTCTATGCCAGGGGTTCCCAACCTAAGGCGCGTAGGCTGGATCAGGCCCACAGTGCCATTTCATGTGGCTCCCCCCACCTCCAAGGGCATTCGAGAAACAAAATGGCCACCTCCTTTAAAGCTGCTGAGGCAAAATGCCCCCTCTCTTGTGCAGGCAGGGCAAAATGGCCTTCCGGCCCTTGAAGCTGATTGAGAGAGCATAACCCCCCCCCCGGCCTTGAAAAGGGTGGGAACTCCCTGCTTAGTTTGACAAGGCGGATGTTAAACTTCGGCTATAGATGTGTTAAGCAAATCCAGAAAAGGGAACTCGTGGAACTAGATCCGTGGCACTATGGGGGCCACGCTTGCGATGCGCAAGGCAGATAAAAGGACAGGCCTCATGGCCGATCGCCACAAGGATTGCCAGTATTCGGATTCAAATTTGGCAGAAGGAGACGAAAACCTGCAATCCTTTCCCGCGATCTTGGAGATTTATCCCTATCCAGGCTACAAATCTCGGCAGCCTCAAGACACACACACACACCCAACTTTCCACCCAACCAGCCTCCGACGAGGCGGCCGATGGTGCTCACCCGTCAATGATCAACTGGTTGTACAAGGCCGGCTTGTCGCATACGGGGCACGTCCACGTGGGTTTCTTCTCGTTCATCTGGAGGTAGAAGACGGCGTCGAAGCACTGCAGGTGGGCACACGACTTGGCCCGGCATGGGACAGAGAGGCGCATCTTCACGAGCTGAGAGAGAGAGATCGGGGTGGGAAAGACATACGCCAAAGTCAACAATGTGGCAGGGGGGAGGACTGAGCAGGACGGGAAACGAACCGACAAAAGCCCGCCTCCTTTCCTTCCCTGCCTCACCGTCCAAGACGGGGAAGGACTGGAGTCTGCCGCGTTTCAGATCCTGGGCAGAAAGAGCTGCGTTCCATCAATGGGCTTAAAAAACCATAAACATTGTCATCAGTCTACATCAGGGGTTCCCATCCTAGGGCCTGTGGGCCACATCTAGCCCACAGTGTCACTTCATGTGTCCTGCTCCTCCAAGGGCATTTAAGAAACAAAAATGGCTACCCTCTCTGAAGTTGTTGGGACAAAAATGGCCGACCCTGTCGTGCAGGTAAAGTGGCCGTCTGGCCCGCAAAGCTGATAGAGAGCGCATGACCCGGCCCCCGGCTTGAAAAGGTTGGGGAACCCCTAGTCTACATCGACAGCTCGGCTTTATAATTCAAAACAATTTAGATAAAGGTCAAGGGTCACTCTTGCTCGAAAGCCGGCCGTATCCGACTCTAGGGTTCGGTGCTCATCTCTGTTTAGAGCCCAACAACCAGTGCTGTCTGCATCTGTAGATGTTTCCGTGGGACTGTGGCAGACAGGACTCGGCATTGAACGCTGTTACCTTTCCCGCCGAAGTGGTCCCTATTTATCTACAGTAATACCTCGGATAATGCTAAGACTTGGTTCCACAAGTCTTGGTGTTATCCGATTTTTAGTGTTTTCCGATCCATGTTAAAATCCTATGGGATGGATCGGATAACGTTAAAGCTCCACATTGTAACCGCACAGGCTTTAGCGGCTGTTATCCGATCCATCCCATAGGACCTTGCCGCCCCTCCCCCTGTGCCCGCCCCAACATATTGTTTTGTAATGAAATGTAATGTATTGTCTGTAAGCCGCCCTGAGTCGCCACGGCGAGTGGGCGGCAATATAAATTTGAACTAATAAATAAATAAATAATAAATTTGATCCAATTCTCCTCCCCAGAACTTAACGTTATGCGATTTTAGCGTTATCCGATCCAATCGTTATCTGGTGTTTTACTGTACTTGCAAATTTCTTGCTCTGAACCGCTAGGTCATCAGGAGCTGGGACGGAGGGCAGGAGCTCACCCTGCGATGCGCCACTTGGATCTCGGCCTGCCGGCCTTCTGGTCATGGAGTTCAGCTTCTTAACCACCTGAGCCAACGCCATCCCCGAAAACAACTTACCGGGCAGATGAGAGATACTCTGACGCCAGTAGTCGCAATTTCACTTTCCGGATCCAGCCGCAACTTCTCTTTCACTGTGGGTTTTCCGGAAGGCGAAGGAGAAATATAAATGTAAATTATGTAATGTAATGGAAATTATAGCAATATAAATGTAAGTAAATAAATAAATAATCCAGGAATGCAGGATTCTTGGGCAATTAAAAGAGAAAAGTGTCCCTCTTCCCACTTTCCCCATCACCAGGGATGACGTGTAGAGCCCGGGGGGGGGGGGGGGTTACACTACTATCCTGCAACCCAAAGGCTGTCCTATAACCCAAAGGAAATTTGAAAGGGAAGAAGAAGAAAAAACTCAGGTGCATCAAGGATTATTTTTGGGGGGGGGAAAATGAATTTTTTTGAAATTTTTGTTGAATTTTTTTGATCTTTTGAATTTCTTTTGATTTTTTTTTTTTTGAAAAATTAGAAAAAACAACAACTATGCAATGGTACGATTTTCCCCACAGAGATTTTCGTTGTACAGTTTTCCTCCACAGATATTTTCGTTGTACGATGCACACATTGCATAACGAACAACATTACATAACGGAGTTCCTAGTGGAACCAATGATTTTCGTTATAGGGAGTTCTACTGTACTTGGCTACGCTCTATGTTACTTACAGCCTAGACTTAAGGTTAGGAGACATGGGAAGGCAGGTTTAAAATCCTGGATTCTGGTGCAGTCCTAAGTGTAGACTGGAGTTCTACTCGTCAGTAACGGGATTGTTACCGGGGGGGGGGCAAAATGCTCGTTAACTTGTGAACAGCCTAGCGAGGACAGTAAGTGCTTATGTGGGGTGGTCTAGAACGAACTCACCCAGATCTTTGCATTTCTCCGCCGTTTCTTTTTTCAACTTCTGCAGCAGCTCTGCCGATGTCATCTGCCGCACGAGGAAGAGCCCCACAGAGTAACTCTGGGGGGGCGGAAAGAGGGGGAGGAAGTGGGTGAAGCCACAGGAGGGCGGAAGCCGTTTCGCCCCCTTCCCACTCAGCCACCACAGTCCCTGTTGAAACTAACTACCCATCTTCAAATTATGGAGTCAGCGGGGCTTTGGGAAGGTTTGACTTGCTGAATCCCACTTCCGGCCCTGGGTCATTGCTCCAAGACTCCCTCCTTCAATGGAGCAATGGTTTATTCTAAAATGCCGCCGCCGGGCGGAGAAAGTGAGGGGCAGTGCCCTGGCGGTCCCCGGGAGGCAGCCTTCTCCCCAGTCCCTTGGTCGTCACCCCTCGCCCACCCATGGTGCCCAGCACACCCCTGCTCACAGATTTAGAAGAGGAAAGGGGAGGTCCCCCCTTACCACTGATACCGAAACCCCCCCCCCAATCCGCACCTTTCCGTAATTGCCCCAAATGACCGTGACCCGGTTGGTGGCGGTAGACAGGTACAAGAGGTGCGTGAGGTTGATAGGGCGACACGGCCGCCGGGGTTCGACTCCGGGTTTGTTTGAGGGGTAATAGCCCTAAAGAGAGGAAGGAAGGAATGAGAAAGATTGCAAAAAAGATCTGAGTTTACAAACACCAAAAGATATCTAATTCCAGTAATGGCGAAGCTTGGCACTACAGGTGTTCTTGGACTTCAATTCCCAGAATCCCCTGATCAGCAGGAGTGTTGACTTGGGCTTCTGGGAATTGAAGTCCAAGAACACCTGGAGTGCCAAGATTGGCCATCACTGACTTATGTTCCCTAATAATACTTTTGTGTCAGAAATTATTCTTGGTTGAAAGGGTTTTTGCTGGGGAAACTCCACTCAGGGGACACCCGAATGGGGCTCCTTTCATGTCTCCACGACCTTTCCCCCCCCCCCAAACGGTCCCTATTGATCTACTTGCAATGTCTTGTTTTTAATTCAATTTCAATTTCAGACTTTATTACAGCCAATGACCAGCACACTAACAATTTTAATTTAGGCTGAGCTTTTGCAGGTCAAAAGCTGTTCCATCTTTTAATTTTTTAAATCTTTTAATGTGTTTAAATGTGTTTTTTAAATTTTGTAAGCTGCCCTGAGTCTTTGGATGAGGGCGGGATATAAATGTGATTAATAAATTAATTAATTAATAAATCAAAGCCCACTTCCTCTGACACTGGAGTGCAAATCCATGTCTGGTATATGTACTTGTATCTGGCACAGATTCAAAAGTTTAAAAGTTATAGTTATCAACATGAGGATAAAAGTGTCTGTACACAAATGTACATAAAAGATACAGTATACATTAGTATGATATAAAATTAGGATTACAAGTGCAAAATAAAAATCATTCTAGCTGGTGTTTAGCCTGTCCCTGATGTAGCTGGTTCCCTCTAATGCTCCGTACCCTGGTTTCCTTCCAAGCAAACCTGGCAACAGTGGCGGTCAGGTGCTTGATTTTAATATCATGCTGTCAAACTGCTAGGTTAGCAGGAGCTGGGACACAGACGGGCGATCATTTTGCCATGCAGTACCCAGGTCTTGAATTGCCAACTTGCTGGCCTTCCAGCTAATAAGGGTAGCATCTTAACCACTGAGCCACTGCAGCCCCCACTGGCCAGGTCTTTGGGGTCAGCTTACCGGGACAGAACAATAACTGTGGTTCACTTTGACTGCAATATTGGGAGGGTATTGGTCTTCCTGAGGGCCGCTTGTGTCCGTGTAGCAGATTCTGGGGGGGTGAAAACAAAGGATCCAGTTAAAGAAAACAACTTGTTATTCTGCTCCCCCATAGCTCACACATGGGAATAAACCTGATCAATTTTATTTGCAGCCAAAAAAGCCTCTACCATAGACTGATAACAGCCAAAGCAGCAGATGGGTTGTTTGTATCTTTATAAGGCAAAATTCTGCCATTGTTACTCATCGCTCCAAGCCCCTCCAGTTACGTTACTTTTGAAATGTCTCATTGTTAAGTCCTCAACAGTAACTAAATTACATTGCAAGCAACTGTGTGACTTGCAAGGTGCCTCGTTTGAAGAGACAGACGGACTGTAGGAATTGCGATGAAGCAGAGCTGTTCGCATTAACTCAAATTAATTAATTTAACTGCTAATCAAAATGGTTTTACAGTCATTAACAACCGCAGGCGTACCTGAGGACGACTTGAACCGACCGCACACCCGGCTGCAGTTCCCTGCCAAGCAGAACCCAAAACAAAAAAGGAAAATAAATGGAAAAAGAAAATAATTAAGACGAAGAAAGAAAATTACTGCCCGTTTCCCAAGAACCACATATGACTTATTCTTTATTCCTGAGCATTTCTGCAGGCTTCACCTGGATATATTTACTAATCTAGGTATACAGTCATACCTCGCATAACGAATTTAATTCGTTCTGTGAGGCTGCTCGCTATGCGAATTTTTCGCTATGCGAGTCAGACTTTTCCCTATGGAAAAACTCGCATAATGAGCGTTTCAAGGGGGGAAAACTCGCATAGCGGAAAATTTTCATTATGTGAGTTTCCCCCATAGAAATGCTCGTTATGCAAGTTTTTCCACAGGGAAAAGTCCGACTCGCATAGCGAAAAATTCGTTATGCGAGTCAGACCGCTTAGTGAAAAACTTGCTTGAAAGTCAGTGGTATCCAACTCTAGGGTTCGGTGGTATAGATTATTTATTTATTTCTATTGCCACCCCCTTGTCGAAGGGACTCTGGGCGGATTACAATCAACCATAAAAAACACTCAAGTATAAAATCATCCCTACGGCACATAAAACCATTTAACATTTAAACGCCATTAAAATGCCCACCCAACATTCACAATAGGTGAAAACTAAAACCTGAACGGAAACGGAGAAATAGATAAATAACCCTCAGGAAGCAAAGTGGGGAATATACCTGGAATTTCGGATCAACTCCACTTGCCGAAGCGTCAGTGCAAAGACACAGGGACTCTCTTGAAGTTTCTCACTGTTCTGAGGAACTGGACACAGGGGCACAAAAAAAAGTCATCCGTTTAGTCCAGGGGGTTCCCATCCTTTTCAAGCTGGGGGCCGGGCCGAGCTCTGTCAGTTGGCTTCGAGGGCCGGACAACCATTTTGTTATGCCAGCAAGATGGGGTGGCCATTGTTACCCAACAGCTTCAAGGGAGTGGCCATTTTGTTTCTTGAATGCTCTTAGAGGGGGTGGGTGGCCACATGAAATGGCGCTGCAGGCCGGGTTTGGCCTGTGGGGACTTAGGTTGGGAACTCCTGGTTCAGTCGAACAAATACTCTTGCACTAAATGCTTAAAGAAAGAACAAAGTATAGTTCACTGCAATTAAGTCAGAGCAAATATACCTGCACTCAGGATCCTTGGGGAGGTTGTTTTAGAAAAAAAATAAAAGTTAAAGTAAAGTCTGTAGGTTTTTTTAAATCTTTGAGGCCTGCCGTGCGGCCCACAGAACGGAGAAGCTCAAACAAGACACCTTTCCTCTTTGAAAGGCAAAAATCAAAACAAAACGAAAAACAAGAGAGAGAAGGGCAAAGCCTTAATATATGCAAATAGGTGGGAAGACAGGACACATTCCATTTGATTACTTAGGGAAAAACAATGTAAAACAACTTCCTTTAGTTTAGCCTAGTATTTCTGCTTCTGTGGTTATATTCAACCTGCGCATGGGCAGTGGGCTCAATCCTGGCCACTGCTCAGGGGGTTAGAATGAGGGAAATGTCCATGCCCCGCCACCCACAACCACAACAACACAACCCTTCGAAGTGCATTTGTCCAGCCCAACTCACCGAGTTCTGTGGGCTTCAGCAGCTCGTCCAAGATGGTGTAAAACGGAAGTTCGACTAACCGCACCTCCGGCTTGGCAGGCAACCGCCCAAGTCCATTTAAATACTTCCCGTAGGGGGCGGGGTAGTCGAGATTTGGGGTGGGGAGGGTCCCCCGTGCCACGGTGTTGTTGCGGTCGTAGAAAGAGTGAAGGGAGAGGGCTTCGGAGGGAGGCCGGTGCTGTGGCGGGGGCTGCTGCTGCTGGGGCAGGATCCGTGGGTTCTGGGCCTGGTCCGAGAGTTTAGCGTAGCGCGTCTCATAGATCTCCTTGATCTTCTTGAAGAGCTCTGGGCTGCAGTCAAACTGCACCAGCTGCAAAGCCCGCGTGACCAGTTCATGCTTCAAGCCGCTCTTGCTCCGCCCGACGAAACCCAGCAACATCTGGAGGTCCGAAACCCGGAAGCTCATCACCATATTCTGCAGTGGGGGGGGGGGGCAGGAGAGAAGACAGAACACACCCAGGAATGAAAGGTTTGCTCACAGGCAGGAACAGCCATGCAGCAACTAGCCATGAACATTTCCTTCCACATCCTACTGACGGGTTCGTGCACTGCATTCGTCACTCTCTTTGCTTTTAAAGTGGCTCAAAGAACAAAAATGAAGGCGATTCAATTCAGCAAGGGTTGAAATTCTCTCTTGCTTCTTCGCAAACAGGTTGAAGCAAAGCAATCAACCACACTTCTAGACTGCCCCAAAAAATAAGAGAGAGACAGGCAAGGATTTGCAAAGCCTTAATACATGCAAATAAGTCAGATCGAAGAAGACAGGACACCTTCCAATTGGTTACTTAGGGACAAACAATGTCAAATGACTTCCTTTAGCTCAGACTAGTGCTCGTGTTTCTATGGCTATTGCACTAACACCCACTACTCATACTTAAGTGCATCTGTGTTCAGTGGCATGCACTCTCTAGACGGTTCACAAGTTAATACACATTTTGCCCCTATTAACTTACTGGGTCCTCATTTTACTAATCCTGGAAGGATGGAAAGCTGATGCAACATCGAGCCCCGGTCAGGATCGAACTCAACCATTTGGAAGTGTTTAACCCCTGTGCCACTAGAGCACAAGCATTAAGCCAGTTTCCTGGGCAACTGGAGCCCTGAAGCCAACATCATCCTGGTTTGTTTCCCCCTCCCTCGTTTCCTCCCCTTTGAAGGCTCTCCAAGTAACACAGGAAGTCAAGGTGGGGGAAGGAAATTGCCAGAGAGCCCTGACAGAAGCGCTCCGATGTCAGTCATTCCGCAGGCCAAGCGCTGCCTTCTGCCAACCGATCTACACCCCACCCCCGCCACCAAGCTGTTTTGCAGACTCAGCCTGGCAGCCGAGCCAGGCTTCTTCAGCTTGGGGGAAAAGGGGTGCCATCGCTTATACAGGACGGCATGCCGCCATGGGAGAAAGTCTGAAAGCCAAGCATCATCACCGCGCATTGCTGCAACCTACCACAGAAGGGCAGTGTCACCCCAAACCAGGTGTCCTCCAAGGAGAAGCCCCAAAGTATAAATATGATAAGTTTCTTATTTTAAGACAGGAGCAGTGCCAGAGGAATCACAATTTGGGATCAAAATTGCTGGGAGAAACATCAACAATTTGAGATATGCAGATGATACCACCCTAATGGCAGAAAGTGAGGAGGACTTAAAGAAGCTCCTGATTAGGTTGAAAGAAGAAAGTGCAAAAGCTGGCTTGAGACTCAATATCAAGAAAACCAAGATAATGGCAACAGGCCCTATCAGTTCCTGGAAAATAGATGGGGAAGAAGTAGAAGCAGTGACAGATTTTACTTTCTTAGGATCAAAGCTCACTGCAGATGGTGACTGCAGCCATGAAATAAAAAGGCGACTGATTCTTGGGAGGCAAGCGATGAGAAACCTGGGGAACATAGTGAAAAGTAGAGACATCACATTGTAAACAAAAATCCGTCTAATCAAAGCAATGGTATTCCCAGTGGCAATGTATGGTTGTGAGAGCTGGACCATTAGGAAAGCTGAGCGCAGAAGAATAGATGCCTTTGAAATGTGGTGTTAGAGGAGAGTTTTGAGAGTCCATTGGATGGCGAGGAGATCAAATAGGTCAATCGTAGAAGAAATCAACCCAGAATGCTCCTTAGAAAGTCAAATTGTAAAGATGAAGCTAAAGTACTTTGGACATCAAATGAGAAGAGAAGACTCACTTGAGAAAGCCTTGATGCTTGGAAAGGTTGAGGGCAAAAGAAGGGGGCGGCCAAAAATGATATGGCTAGATGGTATTGTGGACACAATGGGCACAGAGCTGAGTGAGTTGAGGAGGATGGTGGAGGACAGAGGTGCATGTCGGACAGTGGTCCATGGGGTCATCACAAAGGATTGGAATCGACTGTGTGACTGAACAACAAACAAGTGCTAGAGCACTGGAGTGGAACCAAAAAGGGAGATTTTAATGGAGAGAGTAAATAAGGAGATAGTGGACTGGGGGAAAGGGAGAAGATTTTAATAGCGGTAAAGTCAGTTAGTTAAATTAAAGAGTAAAGCAAAATAAACATAGAAGAAAGTGAGGGAAACTCCTGTAAGAGGGGGTTTAAGCGTTAAAGTCAATTATAGGGTGGGTGTGTTAAGAATAATAACAATTTCGTGTCAGAAATTATTCTGAGTTGAAAGGGTTTTTTGTCGGAGAAACTCTGCCCAGGGGACACCCAAATGAGGCTCCTTTCATGTCCCCAAGAGCTAGGACAGAGACCGGCGCTCAATCTGTCACGCAGTACCCAGGTCTCGAACTGCTGACTTGCCAGCCTTCCAGCTAACAAGGCGAGCTTCTTAACCAGTGAGCTGGTGGGGTGGTGATAATACCTAGGAGTGTCAGAGAGAAGCAGGGAGACCCATACAACAAACGAGGCTGCTTTCATGCTTCCAAGATCTTTTCCCCACCGAAGCCGTCCCTATTTATCTACTTGCAATTGTCTTGCTTTCAAACTGCCAGGTTGGCAGGAGCTGTGACAGGCGACAGGCGCTCATTCCGTCCTGCAGTACTCGGGCCTTGAACTGCTGACCCTTCCAGCTAACAAGGCGAGCTTCATAGGTGTGCATGAGAGGATATAAACTGGGGGGAAAGCGGGGCAGGAAAGGTAAACACAGGGAGGGGGGAAGGAGCAAAGGACCCACACAGGACCGGGTGGAATACACTGAAGGCTAACCTGGGCCCTCCAGGGGTTCTTGGACTCCAATTCCCAGGAGCCCAAGTCAGTACACCTGCTGGAGCAAGGACTTCTGGGAATTGAAGGTCAAGAACACCTAGTAGAGTGCCCAAGTTGGCCATCACTGGTCTATTATGAGAGAAAATGAAGTTTATTTTAGAGGGCCACTTAAAGAGGAGGAAACTAATGAAGGGGGGGTATAAAAAGAGTCCCACACACAGATGTGGGAATAATATCTGGGGGGTTTGAGACACACTTATCAATGGGGCAGACTTAAAAACAGGAGGTGAAAACAGCATTTTTGGGGTGGGGAACCGAAACAGGCCGGAACCCCAAGGAAGGGGTGCAAGGAGCGGAGGGGAGCCAATATTGAGGGGGACTCCCTTTCTCCTGAGGGTCAGTGGGCGGGGCCTGGGGCTGCCAGAGGCCACGCCCCCTCCCTCAGGTGCCTTCCCTGACAGAAAGGCCGGCCCAGGGCCGCCGCGGGGCCCCTTCTCCCCGCGGAAGGAGGCCGAGGCCAGGGACTCCCCTCCTGCCCGTTTCCCGCCCAGCCCTACTGGTCGCCCTACCGTCTCTTCCACTCACTCACTTTCGCCTCCACCAGCTCCGCCGCCATCTTGCTTCCAGCGTCCAAGAGCCGACCGCGTCACGTGACGGAGGCTCGGCGGCCAATCCGCGCCGCCCGGCCTGTTCCCCCTGGCTGCCAAACACCGCCCTCCTCCCCCGTAGGCCACGCCCCCTGAGCGAGCGCACCGCTCCGGAGCGCATGCGCAGTCGGAGGGAGGTGCTCCCTCCCTTTCTCAAGGAGTGGCGCATGCGCGCAAAGGCTTAGCATTGGTCATGCCTGCCACATGACCTGTAGATGCAGACAGCGCTGGCTCTTCGGCTTTGAAACAGAGATGAGCACTGAACACTAAAGTCGGATACGACTGGCTTTTGAGCAAAGGGAACTGTGGTGGCTCATCTAAATAAGCAATCAAGTCGAAAAAAATTCGATTCAGCAATCAGCTACACCAGTCGAACCCTTAGGGCACTTTAGGTGTTCTTGGACTTCAATTCCCAGAAGCCCAAGTCAGCACTCCTGCTGGAGCAAGGGCTTCTGGGAAATGAAGTCCAAGAACACCTGGAGTGCCCTAAGGGTTCACTGTAATCTGGCAAGTATATAACACGAAAACAAGCTAATTAAGCTGTTTTCCCCTTATATAAAGCCAGCTGCTAATTAATTACAGGATTAGGGTACTAATTAATGTACAAAAATATTCCTAAACCAAGCCCAGTTCTTTACAACAATTATGTCCGATGGATGGTAGATTACTTAATCCATTGGACCATGAAAACAATCACAAACATTCTTCGTTTTGTATATTGTCCACCAATTTCTTCAGAGAGTAGGAAACACCCCATCCATCAATTAATGCAGACAAAAAGGCCACTCTAAATTTTATCTATTTATACAATGCAATTAACTCATTCCTCCTTACAGAGAGGTTGCAATACAGAAAGCTCACAAAACAGGGAGAGGGAAATAAGCTAGGATAAGTTTATCTGTTTCACTGGAGCCCATATTTAAACTTAATAATAATAATAATAATAATAATCTCAAATTATTTCCAAAAGGTCTGTAATGAGACATTAATAAATCATGGTGACGGAAGGAATGACCAAATTGAATTCTTACCCATAGATAGCAAAACCCTGGATGTGCCGTTTAGCGGATACTCAAGAATGGATTATCAAAATAATGATTTAGGGCTCGGCTTCAGGGATGGAATTTTTAATTTCCTCCAGCCTTCAGGCTGAAATGCCTCTGGTCTTCATGCTGAATTTCTAATTTTCTCTGGCCTTCTTTTTTTTTAAACATGCGATCAACAAAATAAGTAGATCAAAGCAAATCACTTTATTACGGTCATTGACCAGCATGAACAAATAAGTAGATTGGACGATCAAGAAACATGTAAAACACAGAAACCAAGAACAGTAGAGAAATAATAATGATAATTTTGTATCAGAAATTATTATGGGTTGAAAGGATTTTTGCTGGAGAAACTCCACTCAGGGCAGGGGACACCCGAACGAGGCACCTTTCATTGTCCCCAAGATCTTTTTCCCACCCAAGTGGTCCCTATTGATCTACTTGCAATTTCTTACTTTCGAACGGCTAGGTTGGCAGGAGCTGGGATTGAGACGGGTGCTCAATCTGTCATGCGGTGCTCGGGTCTCAAACAGCCGACTTGCCAGCTTTCCAGCTAACAAGGTGAGCTTCTTAACCACTGAGCCACCGCAGTCCGATGAGATTAAGAGAAGGAAGTCCGACTGTTACATTTTCTTGTCAGTGGTGCTGCCATTTGTATGAAATTGTTTTTGCCCCTGGAGAAGGTTAAAAACACAAGCACAGAAAGCCTAGGAGAGTAATTCAAAAAGATGTGAGCAACCCATTTGGTGCTCCTGATTTATAAACGTCTCTGCAGCAAAGTAGAAGCAATCTTTTTGAGCCATCCCTGGTATTAAATTGTGGGACAGGGACAGCCCCGAGGAGACAAATGAGAAGATAATTTATCTACCATAAGCAAGAACAGTAAATGGAAAAGATAATTTTATATATCCATCTGGATTGTTACAACCGATCATTCGGGGCAAAATGACCGGAAGGAATTAAAGTGAAGGAATTAAAACCCTGGAAATGGGTATGGACGCGACAGCTTGTTGTTTAGAGCGGCCAATCTCTGCGATTATCGCGGATCGGCTGCTACCGTCCGATCCTTGCCCCCCCCTCCAGCTGGTGCCAACCTGTTGGCGAACCCAGGTCAGAATTCCTCTACCCCCCCCCCCAACAGATTAATCAATGTATTTATTAGGCTTAGGTAGACAATCCTGCTAAAGCCAAGACTTTGACAGATAAACAGACTGCTTTGCAAAGGCAGACCGTTTGTGAAAACACAATTAGGAAAACCCGGTAATCTCCACTAATTACACGCCAGGGCTCGGAAGGAAGGGGGGACGGATGGGGACAGGCGTCTTCATTCGGCCGGCCGGCCGAGACGTCTAGATCCCTGTTTGGGCTCACTGGAACCAGAGGGGTTATGAACAGCAATCATGGAAGTGGATCGGCCTGAAAACCGGAGGCGGTCTGGAGCCTCCTTTACCATTGATTACCTGCTTTTCGAGAAGGGGAAGCCGCCCCACGGAGACCCACAGCCGAGTGGCTGGCGAGAGCCGAGTGAAAGAGACGCGGCCGCCGAGGTCGACCCGCCCGGGGCGTCGGACTCTCCAGACCTCCTGGATAAACCCAACCAGTCTTATATCGCGCTCATTTCCACGGCCATCCTTTCATCCCCAGACAAAAAACTGCTGCTCTCGGACATCTACCAGTGGATCATGGACAACTACCCGTACTTCAAAAACAAGGTATGTTTCGCAGCCCCGGGGTGAAAGGACGGTGGCCACCAATTGGGGCCCTGGATCGCTTCCTCTTCCAGAACCGGAAACCCCGATCGGGGGAAATCAATGACCCGTTGGTTTTATCTGTGCAATTGGGGGGTGGTTTAAGGGTAAGAATTTAAGGATGTCCCTGGTTCTGGATCAGAGCCGTATTGACTTGAACCCAGGACCTTTCGGCAGGAAAAGCAGCCCGGCCGATAATCTATGGCCGGATATTCTGGGTTTTAATGCCGATGAGCAACTTCCTTGGATAGCAGCTCGATGACCTTTCCACTTGCATTGTGTCCCAACTCTTTTGGGGAGGATGCCTGGTCTTGGCACATTAGAGATGCTCCAGACCAGTCGTGACATCCGGGCACCGAATCCCCTTGCCGAGCCATCTAAATTTGCAACGGCGTCAGCATCTCGTGGAAGCCAAGATAGCTATTTTGATCTTGTCCAGAGGGGGTAAAAAAGCCACCGTGGGTGGGGTGGGGGTCATGGCCCCTTTGATTTGCTGGAGATGCCCCTTTCCTGGCACTGTTGGGGGTTTGGAGGATAGAGGATGGCAAATTTGGGGTTGGCATGTGTGTCCGAACTTTACTCGAGGTGCTGTCCAAGGTGCTGATCTGGGTAGATGGAGGAAGGAAAGAAGGAAGGAAGGAAAAAGAATTAAAGAAGGCAGAAAAGAACAAAAGGATCTAGGAAATGAAGAAAACAAACAGAAGGGATGAACGGTGGAAAAGGAATTAAGGAAAGAAAGAAGGAGAAATGTAGAGAAGGAAGAAAGGAAAAAGAATTAAAGAAGGAAAAGAGATATAGAAAATGAAGGAAAGGGAAGGAAGGAAAGATAGAGAAGGAATGAAAGGATGAAAATTAAGGAAAGAAGGGAGGAGATATAGAGAAGGAAAGGAAAATAATTAAAGAAGGAAAAAGGATATAGAAAATGAAGGAGAGAAGGAAGGAAAGGAAACAAATAGAGAAGGGATGAACGGTGGAAAAGGAATTAAGGAAAGAAGGAAGGAGAAATGTAGAGAAGGAAGGAAAGAAGGAAGGAAGGAAAAATAATTAAACAAGGAAGAGAGATATAGAAAATGAAGGAACGGGAAGGAATGATAGAGAAGGAATGAGCGGAAGAAAATTAAGGAAAGAAGGGAGGAGATATAGAGAAGGAAGGAAAGGAAAAGAATTCAAGAAGGAAAAAGGATATAGAAAATGAAGGAGAGAAGGAAGGAAAGGAAAGAAATAGATGAGTGAAAGGAAGAAAATTAAGGAAAGGAGGGAGATATAGAGAAGGAAGGAAAAAAGGAAGAAAAAAGATAGAAAATGAAGAAAGAAAGCTAGTGAAGGAATGAAGGGAGAAAAATAATTAAGGAAAGAAGGAAAGAGATAGAGATGGAAGGAAAAAGAATTAAAGAAGGAAAAAGGATCTAGAAAATGAAGGAGAGAAGGAAGGAAAGGAAAGATATAGAGAAGAAATGAGAGGAAAATAAATTAAGGAAAGAAAGGAGAAATGTAGAGAAGGAAGGAAAAAAGAAGGAAAAAGAATTAAAGAAGGAATAGAGATAGAAAATGAAGGCAAGGAGGAAAGATATAGAGAAGGAATGACATTTGGAGAAGGAATGAAGGAGAGAAGGAAGGAATTAAAGAAGGAAGGAAATGGGAACAGAGGAAGAAAAAAGGGTGAAGGAAAAGAGAGATGGGGGACGGAAGAAAGAAAGGGAATGAGAAAGAGGGTTGCAAGGAAAGAGAGAAAGAAGATGAGATTTTTATTTATTTATTACATTTATCTCCCTCCCTCATCCAAGGACTCAGGGTGGCTTACAAATTAAAACACAGTTAAAAACACATTACTGTACTTTCATTGAAGACTTGAAAAATTTAAAAAGTTAAAAGGATTTAAAAAATCATTGTTTTCAAACTATGAATGCAGGTTACTGTAAGTTTACACCAACTGCACAAAGAAAATCAGCCACATTTATTAGCAAAGAGGTCAGTAACGATAAAGATAGATATTTTAAAGTATTTATTATAATTGGAAGCGTATTGTTTCTGCCAACATAACCTTGGTCCTTCCGATTTCTCTGGGATTGAGACTTCTTCTTTATCTAACTCAGTGGTGCCCACACTTTGCACAGCGGGCTGGTCACATGGTTCAGGGGGCTGTTCACTATGCCCCAGGGGCCAGATGCGGCCCATGACACCAATTCATCCGGCCCGCAAAGCCCTTGTCGTTCCAGACGAGGACTTTGTGGATGCGTTTTACTTCTGCTTCCAGGAGCGTTTTACTTCCTTACGGGCGTGTTTTACTTCTGCTCCCGGGAATGACGAGGGTTTCGCAGGCCGGATGAATTGGCATCAGGGGCTGAATGAACGCAACGCTAGTAGAATAAAAGAGATAACATTAAGAGACAAAGTGGAATAAAAATAGGGGGGGCACATTGCCATTATTTGCAAAGTTTTGTTCCCACTGCCCTCCCCCCCAAGAAGGGGAAAAATGCTGTAGGCACATGCCCAGAGGCTGAATATTCAATTATTTTGGGGAAATATTTCATAAGTGACCTTGGACTCAACTACGCCTTTCTACGAATCCTCAAGTCCTTCTCTTTGTCGTGGCCCTCTTCTGTGCCCCCCCCTTCCCCTTGGCCCAGAGCACGGAAGTAGCAAGTTACAAGAATTATAGTTACCTGTAACTAGTTACTTCTCAGAAGTAACTAGTTACTGGTAACTAGTAACTGGGCTAGACGGCGGCACGTTCCAAAAAAAGCGACGGCGACAGTTAGCAACCGGGGTTTGGCCAAGAGAAATATTTGCGAGTTACTTATTGGCAAGGGTAATTTAAGAGGGATTTTAGCAGGCTTAAAGTAACTTTAGGGGGCCCCCTTACAGGAGAAAAGCTGGCGGAACAGCGTCCGGCACAACCTGTCGCTCAACGAATGCTTCGTCAAAGCGGGCCGGAGCGACAACGGGAAAGGCCACTTCTGGGCGATCCACCCGGCCAACCTGGAGGACTTCTCCAAAGGCGACTACCATCGGCGTAGGGCGCGGCGGCGCATCCGCAGGTGAGGCTCCATGTGTGTGTGTTTTGGGTCCCCCACCCGCCCCCAAAATAAATCCACCCCTTATCCCCAGCTCCCTACACAGCCATTTGAGACCCGAGCACCGCATGCTGAGTGAGCGCCCCGCCTCTGGCCCGGTTCCTGCCCAACGAGCCATTCAAAAGCAAGAAATTTGCAAGTAGATAAAACAGGTGCCACTTCTGTGGGAAAAGGTAACAGCCGTCCTGTGCGGCCGTGCCTGCCACACGTTCACGGAAACGCCGGCTGACGCTGGCTCTTTGGCTATGAGCAGAGATGAGCACCAAACCCTAGACCTGGATACAACTGGCGTTCAAGCAAGACACGGCCCCCATGTTAAAAAAGTTGAGAACTCCTATCTCATTGGTTCCTATTCGTGCCTGCCACATGACCACGGAAATGTCTGCAGACGCAGAAAGCGTAAGCAGAGATGAACACTGAACCCTAGAGTTGGATAGGACCGGCTTTCGAGCAAGGGAGACCCATTACCCTCCCACTCGCATCCGCCTTTGGTCAACCTCCCCGGTTGACCTCTCCGACCCCGCCTTGACTGGCCATTCTACTCAGGCCGCTATACAACTGACCGGCGGCTGGTGAGCGGCAGGTGACCACCCGGTTCCGATCTAGGGTGCCCACATCAACCCAGGCGGGCCAGCCGGATCTTCTAGGGTTGGGGAAAGTCATGGGTTTTGACATGCTCCCATCCTTGAGATATTCCGGATGTTAGTGGGCCGCATCAGGATTCTATTTTCTTTCGTCTTTTATGCTTTGCATCTGTGGGTTTGTGTTTCCCTCCTGTTTTTACCACTGGGGTTTTCTACGCCATTTCAGTAGCTGTGCTAACAGGATCTGAGCAGCTTTGGCCGGTAGGGTGGTTCCGGGAAAAACCGGCCGTATCTGACTCTAGGGCTTGGTGCTCTTCTCTGTTCAACAACCAAACAGCCAGTGCTGTCGGCATCTGCAGACTCTTCTGTGGACACGTGGCAGGCATGACTTAGCGAGAGGAACGCCGTTTACATACCCACTCGTTTACCAATTTGCAAGGTCTTGCTTTCAACTGGCTAGGGTCTCGAACTGCTGATCTGGGAAGCTTTCCAGGTGTCAAGTTTGGCATCTTGATCACTTTAGACCATGGGGTCCCCAACCTAAGGCCTGTGGGCTGGATCCAGCCTGCAGCACTATTTCGTGTGTTCCTCCCTCCATGGGCATTTGAGAAACAAAATGGCTGCCCCCATCACGCAGGTAAGGCAAAATGGTCACCCAGCCCTCGAAGCTGACCGAGAGTGTGACCCGGCCCCCGGCTTGAAAAGATTGGGCACCTCTGATTTAGCCAATGTAATCCCTTCTTCCTAATTCTTGCCTTTTCTCTCCCTCTTAGGATGGCCGTCAACTGCGGCTACTGCCACCCGCACCCCTTCTACGGACTCAGCTGTTGCCCCCCGGGCCGCTTCTGCCTTTGCTGCCTCCCTTACGGCCCCCTGACCCTGGCCGCCCCTCTGCACCCCGGCTTCTCCCCACTTTTCCTCCCTTCGGCCTGGCCTCGCGCTTTCCTCTCCGGAGGCCCCGGCGCGGCCAAGGCTCAGGCGGAAAAGCGGCACGGGTGGGCGGCCGGGTGGGGCCGGCCGCAGCCGGCGTCGGCGTCGGCGTCGGCGCATGCCAACCTTTGACTCCACTCTGGACGCCGTTGGAAGGCCGTTCGCCACCGCTGGCCCACCGGAAGGCTCCCCCACTTATTGTGTGGGGACAGGCACAGTTTGGGAAGCTCGGAGGCTTTGTCGAACTTGTCAGCCTAATCCTATATTTAAGGAGGAAAAACTTTTGACTTCCTTTGATGACAGAGAGAAAACCAATTAAGAACACCAGACTGTCGTGGACAGGGATTTTTCGCGCCACGAATCCAAACTCCACCCTTTGCAAAGCTAGCTTCCTGGACACGAGTCTACTTGGAACCAAAACGATCTGACGTGGCCCACTGTCCACGGCTTACCTGGGACAGTTCGCATCTGACCTCCTCCCGGAAGACGGCAACCTTGTCCACAGTCCCTCTGTCCATCGTCAGGAGCTGGGTTCCTCCCAAAAAACAACAAAAAGTTTATGCTTTAGTGCGGGGTGCCCAAACTTTTCGGGCTGTGGGCCGATCACGTGGTTCAGCGGGCCGGTCACGTGGTTCCTCCCACCGGAAGCAAAACACACCTTGCCATCTGTTTTGCAACAGGTTGTTTTGCCGTAGGACAAGATAGATTTTAGGTTGCCGTTTTCTCTGCTGAAACCAGGGGTGCACAAACTGCCGGGGGGTGGATTCTGGTACTTCAAGTCCTAAACATTCAGCGAACCGGAAAGAAAATTTATATATTGCATGGAGTGGTTGAATTTCTCAGGAACTCAAAATTTCAGAAGTGGGCGGGGACAGGTATAAAGTGGGCGGAGTTAGGGCAGAAATGGGAGGGCTTTCATTGTGGGTGGAGTGTGAACCTAATCTAATTTTCTACTATCCCGGAAGAATGACTAGAGCAGGGATTCTCAACCTGCAGCCCGGATGCGGCCCAAGGCAGCATTTCATGCCCCCCCCCCGGTCTACACCACACCAGGAAGTGCCATGTGGTGGAGCAACAGCAAACGGCCGTCTGACCCCTTGCGCTGTCCGAGGGACCGTGACCCGGCCCCCTGGCTTTAAAAGCTTGAGAACTGGACTAGATGTTTCAGTGCAGTTGCCGTTCCAAATTTGTGCACCGATTTATTACCATGTCCACCAATCTGGTCCGACAACCATTGTGAGTCCCCCCCACAACTGCCTAAAGTTGTGTTGCCATCTTTCGTTTGGTTTTTTAATTGTTTTTTTAATGACCGTTGCAACTCCATAAATGCAGATTACGGGGACTTCCAGCTTGCCCGGGGGGCTCAGAGTGGGAAGCCGAGGCCCAATCCAGAAAATTGATTTGCTTTATTGGCTAATCCTGCATTTTTATTTAAAACACACCCACCCACACTCCGGCTGGCCTTAATTCCTCGCTTGCTAATTGTTCCTGATGCCCTTAATGAAAATGCTAAGTGGCATTAAGGAAGATCGCCCTGTTCTTTAATCCGACCAGATAAGCCCCCCTAAATCTCGTAGCGGCCTCGAAAAATAGGAGACTTATGACACAAGCTAATCTTTTTAACAATACGGTTGCCCTTTGCGTCCCGGCCGAGGTGCGAAGGTAACACCGTGGCAGCCCGGGGGGCGCGTTTGACGTTGAAACGGATGCGACGGCATCTCTGGAAATCCTGGATCTTTCCTTGGGATCCAGGATCCGTTCTCAGTCGTGCCACTTCTTCAATAATGTCCCCCCCCCCCGCCGCAAGTAGCTAAGTCAGGGGTGCCCAAACTTTTTGAGGTGTGGGCCAGTGACGTGGTTCAGTGGGCCAGTCACGTTGTTCCTCCCACCGAAAGCAAAACGTGTCTTGCAATCCATTTTGCAACAGGAAGAGATACGATTTTTAGGCTGCCATTTTCTCTGCTTAAACCGGGGTGCCCAAATTATGGCCAGTGGGCTGGATCCGGCCCGACACCAATTCATCCAGACCACGCCCTTACCACTCTTGGAAGCGGAAGTAAAAAGTGCCCGTATGTAGGAGTGGCAAGGGCGGCATGGGTCGGATGAATTGGTGTCAGGGACTGGATCCGGCCCACAGGCTGTAGTTTGAGCACCCCTGCTGCCCCCTGGTAGTGTTGCAGAAACCGACACTTTGTTTGCCCTTTTGAGGGTCACAGCCAAGTGTAGAAATAGGAGCCGTTTGACCCAGAAAGTTCTGGACCAAGTCCCGCTTTGGTGATGAATACAGTAATACCTCAGATAACATTAGTATCGAATAACACTAAAATCGCATAACATTAAGCAATCTGGGGGGAAGAATTGCATCGGATAACATTAAAATCTTATGGGATGCATCAGATAACAACCGCTAAAGCCTGTGTGGTTACAATGTATCTCTATGGATCCCATAGGATTTTAACATGCATCGGGTAACACTAAAAATCGTACAACACCAAGACTTGTGGAACCAGGTTTTAGTGTTATCTGAGGTTTTACTGTACGATCATGCAGGGTTGGGCCGGGGCGGAAGGGTCCCCTCCGGGTTTTACTCCGCACTTCGACTGAGCCCCAGTGGCCAAAATCTCCGGGCGTCTCTTTCTGCCTCCATCGCTTGTTCCTTCTTTGACAACGTCAGGACAGTCTTCCGCAGGGTGAGTGCCAGAAAGCCACCTCTTCTCCATCAAGGTCCAGAAATCCTTCCGTTACCCCACGTGGGCCATCTGTGCCTGGAGGACCGGGCCGTGTGAAATGGTGTTGTGGGCTGGATCCGGCCCACAGGTCTTAGTTTGGGCACCCTTGGGTTATCTTAAGGTAGACTGCTCTTGTTTCCGGAGCTTCCCTCGGTCTAAACTGCATGGGCCTGGTGTCACCTTTGCTTCACCAAACCCACCTTTCCCTTCATCTCAAACCCCTTCCCTTCCTTTCAGCTCCTCCCCCCCAATTTGTCACCATATGTTCGGTGACAGCTTGGTCCCCCCCCCCTTCGGTCCCTGTCACCAAAAGCTCACACACCCCCGGCTACTCAGGGCCCCTAACCCTGCTCCTTAACCCCGCTGCAAGCGCCGGCATTAGCCGTGTCTCTCGGGATATAATCCGTGCAAAGAGACCGGATTAGAAGCTACCCCGTGTCGTCTCCAATCCCGGCTAGAGTGGCGCTTACCTCGCGCCACGGGAAGCCACTTAGCGTGGCGAGAGCTGGGCCGGGTGGGCGGAGGATGCACCTCGGGGGCCGAGAAGGAAAATGTAGGCCACGCCGAGCCTGTAACGAGTAAAGGCTGGTCGTGGGGTGGAGAAAACTGCTTCGAAATCAAGCTATGGCAGCTAGATACATTTTCAAATTTAGCATTTAATTAAGGCATGGGTTACTGACCTTTTCAAGCTGGGGGCCGGGTCACACTCTCTTAGTCAGCTTCGAGGGCCGGACGGCAATTTTGCCCTGCCTGTGCCATTGGGGGTGGCCATTTTGCATCTCAAATGGAGTGGTGGGGAGGCTACATGAAATGGTGCTGTGGGCCAGATCTGGCCCACAGGCCTTAGGTTGGGAGTCCCTGAACTAAGGTTTCATTTTTGTGCAAAAACCCTAACAGAAGGTCTGAAGGGAACACCTGTCTTCAATCAAAACCTCTAAAAGAAGGGGGGGGGGGTTGAGTTCGGATTATTTGAACTCCATATCCCATTCTCCGTTCTGGGCGCTTCCACCTGACAAGGCTCAGGCCTACAGACGCCTAAACAGGCCTCATTTAAGACGCAGTTAGGGACTGCGGTGGCTCAAGTGGTTAAGACGCTGAATTTGATGACTGAAAGGTCAGCAGGTCAGCAGTTCGAGACTGGAGTGAGCTCCCATCTCTGTCCCAGCTCCTGCCAACCTAGCTGTTCGAAATTGCAAGATCAATATGTACCTGCTTCAGAGGGAAAGGTAACAACATTCCAAAGTCTAATCATGCCTGCCACATGGCTAGGGAAACGTCTGCAGAGGCAGACAGCGCTGGCTCTTTGGCTATAAAGAGAGATGAGCACTGAACCCCAGAGTTGGATACGACTGGCTTTCGAGCAAAGATGACCTTCACCTAGGTACGGATCTACTGGGTGGAATTCCAGAAATGGAGAAAAACCCGGGTGCTGCATGACGGGTTGAGCGCCAGTCTCTGTCCCAGCTCCTGCCAACCTCGCAGTTCAAAAGCAAGAAATTGCAAGTAGATAAACAGGGACCACTTCGGTGGGAAGGTCAACAGCATCCCGTGCACTTCGGTGTCTAGTCTTACTTGCCACATGTCCACAGAAACGTCTGCAGACGCAGGCAGCACTGGCTCTTCGGCTATAAACCACAGATGAGCACTGAACCCAAGTCGGATACAACTGGCTTTCGAGCAAGGGTGAACTTTTTCTTAGTGGAGGGGTTATCAACCTGTGGCCTATGGGTAGGTGTAGCTACTGCACCATTTCATGTGGGCCCCCTGTCATCTCCACCAAACCAGGAAGTGCCATGTGGTGAAGGAAGGGCAAAATGGCCGTCTGGCCCCCGAAGTTGTCTGAGGGAGCGTGACCCGGCCCATGGCTTAAAAAGATTGAGAACTACAGCCTTAGTGCATAAAATTCCAAGTATCTCACAATTAAATATCCCCACCACTGTTATAATAAAATGAACAAATCTCAACACATTTCTGATCCCTGTGTGCAGAGAGGCTTTGCAGGGCGGTAGGCAAAAGCCAATGTCTCCCAATGGTTGGAAGAGCCCACCCAACACAGTGGGGGAGGTCACGAAACCAAGCCGAAGATGACGCAGACGAGAAAACAGAGACTAAGCCGAGATCTGAGAGAAAAGAAATCTATTAGTGCAAAAAAATTAACAGTTGTCTATTACAGTACAATATAAGGAGGAGAATAAAAGAACATACAATTGATGATGTGATTTTAGTCAACAACCAATCCTGAATAATAGAAGGAAACCAACAGGTAACTTTACGTGCGTCTGTGCAAATTCTTGTTCTTTTTAAACGAACCCCCCCACCTTCCCCAATATTACTGGAAAGAGATATTTTGCTCTTTCTGCAGGCCCTAAATTACTGTAGGTTTTGTAACTGCAACTAGGTAGTTTATATATTTTTAAATATATATATATTTAAATTAAAAATCAGATCAGTTTTTTTTTTTGAGAGAATCCAGAAACTTCCAAAAATAAATCCTTCCCGAACGAATTTCCCATCAATGGACCGAAAAAGTGGCCAAGGTCTGTTACAGACGTGAACGCGCGAGAAAAGAAAGGGCGCAAAAAGTCAAATACAGCAGAGCTTCGCACAACAAAGGTCCCCTAGAGCAAAAGAGAATCGCATAACGAAAATAAAATAAAAAAATGGTGCCTCGTACGACGGAAATTTTCGCTACGTGATATAGCGTCCCTATTGCGGGGGGAGTCATACAACAAAAATCTCTATTGGAAAAATTGCTTAGTGAAAATTTTCCGTTGTATGGTTTTTCCTGTAGAGATTTTCATTGTACGATTTTTTCCATAAAGAATTTTGTTGGGGGGGGGGGATTATATAATGGGGGGGACCGCAAGCAAACAGCCCCGTAGAATGAATTATTTTCATTATCCTTGGTTCCACTGTATGTACTAGCAGAGAGAACTTATTTATCGCTTGCTATCTGCTGAATCCGCGGACGATTGGAAAGGGTAAGATTGGGAGGGAAGGAAGAAAGACCTTTAAAAATTACGCACGGAAAAACAACATACTAAGTAATTAGTTGATGGAGGAAATTTTGCAAAAGAGAGAAAAACAGCAGAGGAATTTTTAATTACCGTATTTGCCGGTGTATGAGACGCAGAAGAGTATAAGTCGTACCCCGTTATTACCAAAATAGCTCACTATTGGCCACTATACAGTATACCCCCGGGTTACAACTGCCTTGGTTTAAGTTTGCTCCGGTTTACAACGGCAAACCCTATGGAAATGCCATCCCAGTTTACAAAGTTTTCATGTATTTGTTTCAGGTTACAACGATTAATTCAGGTTCATTTTTTTTTATTTTTCAGTGCATCCCTATGGATGTTACAATTTTTTGGGTTACAACAGAGGCTGTTGGAACGGACCTCCGTTGTAACCCGGGTTTTTACTGTATACAGCACAAGACGCACTCCATTTTCCCAGTGCATTTTAAAGGGGGGGGGGGAGTGGGTCTTCTATGCCAGCAAATTACGGTAATTAAGCCAGGTTGGTTTCTATTATTTGCACTTTGTTTCATTCTTTCCCAGAATCGTTTCCTTCCAATGAAATGACCAGATGGTCCATAAAATAATATTAAAACTAAAGAGAGGGTGTGGAGAGTTGAGATACCCCGATGGATGCCGGATCGCGAGGTTCTTTGGGCAGGAAGAAGTCAAGGGTTCTGCTGGCATTTTACGGGGACGATGGCTTTCCCCGAGAAACCGCACGGCAATCTCCTCAACGGATCCGCACGGGGCCACTGAAAGCCCGGTTTAAGACACGGCCATTCGACTCTAGCAACCCGCGAGCGAGCAAACAAACTCCCTGAGAGCCACCAAATTGCCGGGCAATCTATCGTTTCGCAACGGGTGTTGCGGCAATGCATAAAACTCCTGAACGGAGACAAGACAGGCTGAATGCAGAATGGCATGAAGAAGCGTTCGCCTGGGAAGCT
Organism: Furcifer pardalis; assembly: GCA_030440675.1. Taxonomy (NCBI): domain Eukaryota; kingdom Metazoa; phylum Chordata; class Lepidosauria; order Squamata; family Chamaeleonidae; genus Furcifer; species Furcifer pardalis. The sequence continues at coordinate 43,611,221 of CP126898.1, forward strand.
TAAAATGCATTAACTGTGCCAAAATCATTTTCCCGGCAATACCGCACAAAAACAAGGGACTCCCTTTTTTACTTTTGGAAAAATGTGGATCTGAATTTCCAGAAGTTGGTCCACCTTCCCGTCTCGAGGTTTGAGACAGAGCTTCGCCGGGTCAAACCCACTGCGTTTGAGACCGTGGCGACCCTCTGACGCCGAGTGATTCCAAGCGGGGGAAAGAGAACACGGGACGGGGAGATACCAACGTGGTCGACAAAGAGTGCTGGTGGGTTTCCGGAAGAAAAATCTGACCCAAGAGGAAGAGGCACAGAAGAATCAAAGGAACATGGCTTCCGTCTTCCCGGCTTTCTCCCGGAAAAAAGCGCAGTAGGAAGAAACAAATGGCTTTTTAAAAGTGCTCTCGAGAAAACAGTCATTTCCAAGATCAAGAAGTCAAGGTAGAACATGCTCAACAGAACATGCTCGATAGAACCGTGGGGCTTAGAAAGCACAGCCCATCTTGAACCCAACAAATTCGGGCGGAAGAGAGGAAAGAGACTGTAAGGCAAGAAGGGACATTTGGGGCTGTGCCTTTATGTCAGGGGTGCCCAAACTATAGCCCATGGGCCAGATCCGGCCCCAGAAGTCAATTCACCTGGCCCATGCCACCCTCCTCACTTCCGGAAGCGGAAGTAAAACATTCCCATACACCTGTATGGGGGTGTTTTACTTCTGCTTCCAACGGGCACTGGGGTCGGATCCGGCCCACGGGCCGTCGTTTAGGCACCCCTGGTTGAAGCAGAGAAAATGGCAGCTAAGAATCTATCTCATAGACGTCAATGAGCATTTTGCTTCTGCTTTTGGTGGGAGGAACCACGTGACGGGCCCGCTGAACGATGCGACTGGCCCACGGCCCAAAAAGTTTGGGCACCCCTGCTCTAGGCCTTTCTTTCTCCCAATATATATATATATATATACTGGGAGAGAGGATCTTCACGAAGGATGGGTGGAAGGGATGCTAAAATTGTGCTTCGAAGATGGGGAAGGTCCAGGCGAAACGGGGGGAATCTAGGATGACTTTAAAAAGGAACGCAGATGTCTGAATTGGTGCTGACGGGTTCATGGAACAGACAAAGAGGAAGGCCGCCCCGCAAATGGAAGACTGTCAAGTAAACACTAGATTTGTTTTTTTGGGGATAGTACCGGTAAGTCGTGTTAGGGTGTGTTTCAAGCGCATCAGAGAACAAACAAACAAACCCACGTTGTAGCATCTTGAAGACTAACTCTTAAATTTTAATGTGAGCTTTTGTGGATCAAGTCCACTTAAGTGCCCCTTAAACGGACTTGATCCACGAAAGCTCGCATTAAAGTTTAAGAGTTAGTCTTCAAGGTGCTACAATGTGGGTTTGTTTGTTTATTCTGATATGCCCGAAATAAACACTGGCATATCAGTACATTATTGGGGATCCATTCTCAGGGGCAAACGATGAAGGGACTTTATTTGTAGAGATTCACTAGCTTGGGTCGCAACGGATCTTGTTAGAAGTTTACTCACAGGGAGTAAGTCTACGGCGGACAACCGGGTCAGCATGCAGCTAGGGCTCATTAAGTCCTGCTTGATTTGCTGGGGCCGGATCCCGAGTCAGCGCTACACCAGGCAGTCGTTTACCTAGCAAAGGCCGGTTTGATGTGGTTTAAGTTGTGTTTATGGGAGAGGCGGAGACCCCAAGACAGACGTCCACCATCAAATGCCGTTTCTGAGAATACACGTAGCACAGATGCGAAATCACGTCTCCCTAACACCGCCAGCCCCCCCCCCCAAATCTTAACAATCCCCCAAATGTGGAAAGGTGCGCTGTAAAGCGTGTTATGTTGCCTGGTCGAAAACCAGCTGTAACAAAGAAACTAATGCACACGGGTGGCTAAAATCATGTTAATCAATGACGCGGGTGGCTAAAATCAAGGAAGATTTTGGAGTGTTTTTCGGGCCGCAAGCACTTACGAGGTGCTGAGTCTCTTTTTTCAAAACCTGCTTGTGCCTTGGTGTGGAGTTTAGTTTTCGGGGAAGGGGCAAAGTAAAAAATAAAATAAAAATAAAATACTCTCTTCCGTTGCCCAAACCTACTACCCCTTTCTTCAAATTCTGGATGGGGGGTGGGGGGGGTGGCTCTATGGAAAGAGTACCCAAACTTTTTGGGCCGTAGGCCGGTCACATGGTTGAGTGGGCCGGACACATGGTTCGTTCCACCGGAAGCAAAACGTGCCCCATGCAAAACATGACCACAAAATGCGCCTGCTGTAAATGTGTTTACGACCGCTGTGGGTGCTTTACGGCAGCACTTTGCACGTGCATGGGTGGCATTTGGCTTCTGTTCCCAGGAGCGGCGAGGGCCGGATTATTAGGTGGATCCGGCCCACGGGCCGTAGCTTGGGTCCCCTTGGGATAAAGAATTAAGATTGCGATATCTGAAGAAAAACAACATTAAAAGACCGCACTTGAGGTTGGTTAGTCTATGGCTGTTCCCCAGAATAGCACTTGGACCTGAATGACGGAAATTTAAATTTCTCTCCCACCCCCTTCTCTGTTTTACCCTTTCAAGGTCAAAAGACCAAACTTTTCGGAACTTAAAAATATATATTTTTAATTAAAGGGGGGTGGGGGGTGGAGAGCCATAAACTTTGGAGTTATTTTCATTATTTCTCTTTTTAAAAAAGCATCTCTATTATGTACACAAATGAAAAAGGACTCGGTCATTCTAATTTTTATACACACACACACACACACATTATATATATGCTTTTATTTTTTTAAAGTCCCCTCTTGACCAAAAAAGTGCATTTTATAGAATATAATCATTCATTTATTTATTGGTTTATATATATATATATTTATCCGTTTGGTATTCCTCACCCAAATCTGTTTTATTTTCTGTCAAACACACAATCTATGGAATGTCTCGTCTGTGCTTTTGAAGCCGCGCTCGACAAACAGTTAAGTTAGTCATTTAAGGGTTGCTTGCAATTCCCCCCCCCATAAAAAAATAAGAATTTTTAGAGTGCTCTGAATAGATTATTCTCTTTACAGATAACAACAACAATAATATTATTAATAAGTTTATGAAAAATGGCCCCCAACGGATACAATTTCTCTACTTTATCCTGGGATTGAATAAAATTTGGTTTCTGGCTGACGGGACGAGAACATTTTAATACCCACTCCCAGAATAAACTTTAAAGTACGTCTTTGTATGTATATATATATATTTATATATTATATTTATCTACCTAACTACCTATCTATGAAAACATAGCTTCAATACATCATCTTATTAATATTTTTTCCATAGGATAAACTGGTTATTTTCAACCCTAAGGAACAACGCCCCCAATACGAACAACTCTTACAGAAGGTTCTTTTTAAAAATATATTTATATATTTTTAAAAAACGAAAACAAAACAAAACAAAAATCTCTCAACGACATTGCAAAGTGTTCCCCTTAACTTAAATAAAACTTTAGGCATATACTGAAAAAATATATAAATAGATCTATAGATATTTTTTTTCCTTTTCTTGAAATAACAAAAGTTTTGGGCTGAGAGGGAAAAGAAAGGGGGGGGGAGGAAAGTAGATCAGTAAACAGCAAAAAGGGTGCGGTTTTAATCAAGCATTTTTTCAGTAGAGAACTTAATCCGAATTACCGAACAGAGTCGGAACACCACCTGATGGACTCTCAATCCGGAACAGAAAGGGAAGGAGATGTCACCAAATCTAAAATAAACGCTCTCCGGGCAATTCAAAAGAGAGAGGGGATCCAAGGCTACTTCCGACAAACTGGATGTTTCTATGGGGCGGAGAACGGAGAGAAAACGATCAGTTCCAAAGTGGAATTATTATTACTGCCCCCCCCCAAACAACAACAACAGAATGGAAGTTTTTTTTTTAGAAGTCCCTTTTCCATAAACTGACTCTCAACCTTAAATACATTCCTGAAGTCCCTGTCTTTCATTTTCTTTAAAAAAAAGGCTTCTTTATTTATTTTGCCCATGCAAATTAACAGTCTTCGGTACATCCTCAAAAGCTTTATCTTTTTTTTTAAAAAAAGTTCATTTATTTTTAAGGTTTTTTTAAAAAAAGTGCAACAGAAGATTCCCCCCAAACGGGTCACGCATTAGTGCAAAGAAGTCGAAAGTCCTTATTAGCCATTCCAAGGTGCTATTTATATGATCTGGTTTTCTGGGGAGTGGGTGGGTGGAGTTATTATTATTATTTAAAACACTTAAGGCTTTGTGTGGGTTTTAATTCGGGGGCAGGTGGGGAAGTGATCCTGGCGCAGATCAGCTTTACAAGTCGCGGTCCGAGTGCGAGAGACAGAAAATCTTGGAACAATTTGATTCAAAGCCATTGGCGCCGTTTCCTTGTTTGGGGAGAAATATCATGTTAACCCGTCCCGCTGTGGTCAATCAAGCTAGAAGGTGATCCCCCCTTAACAATTTCAAAAATAAATTAAAAATAAACCGCCCATCAGAAAGTCAACATCCTAACCTGGAGAGCAAAACAGCTGAATATCGGATAAATTTTACTGCAAAATGCAACATTTATCGTCCTGTTCGGTTCACCACCCTCTTTCGGCTCAGTCCCGGCTGTTTCCTCCAACCCTACATTCATAAAAACGAAAAATCCAGCCTTGCTATTGTCAACTGTTGGGTTATGGTATGGGGAAATTAAAAAGTACCCCAGAGGGCTCCGGGAGCCATGGAAATTAAATCTTTTATTTCCCCTTTCTCACAAATCCAAAGGCAGCAACAGAGTTTGTGTGTCCTTCTAGGTCAGAGGGCCTGAGTTAGGAAATTGGAAATCTAGTAATCCCACCGGTGCCGCCGTCTAAGTGTACCTCAGCCCCTAAAGTGGCCGCCAAAACCATTCTGCTTTGGACCAAAACCCACCACACGCGCTAGGCCAGGACAAATTCTGGGTAGAACTTTTGGGTTTATTTTATTATAATGAATCAATTCCCCCTTCCCTCTTTTCTCTCTCTCTCTCTCTCTACTGTGGAACCCATTCCATTCCAATAACACCCCGCCTTGAAGTAGTCCTGCAACAGTTCCCAAAATTTTTGAATTGTCAGAAGTCAATGGCGGTGGAATGAGTTAAGACCTCCCCACACAACTACATCTGTAAGAAATATATATATATATCAACCTAACTTAGAAGACACACAGACCCTGAGAAACACAACTTCAATCATTTGACTGAAATTACATTGATGCAATTTAGATCAATAATAATAATACATTTCTCCCCTCCTAAAAAAATGGAACCAGCAAAGGGAAATGTTTACATTTATATATATCTCTCTATTTGTTTATATATTTTAATATATATATATATATTCCTGTGGATATCTTTTAGTGCTTAATTTTCTCCTCTTCTTCCCGAAATGGGACTGAAGCCCACAATCTCTTTGGCAACACTTTATCACAACCTGCGCGTAATTTTTCTTTTTTCAAAAAAATAAAATAGCAATATATCTTTTCTTCTTCTCTTTTTTTTCCAAAAATAATAATCTTAAGACACCTTTATATACACAAGCAGGTTGATAGGAGTTTGGGGGGCAGGGGAAGAAAATTTGCTTGGCCAAGAGTTTATGCTTTTGTATTCTCATGGTCGCCTGCTGTCATTTGTACAAAGTCAGGTTAAAAAGGTTAAGGCAGAATGCATTCGGGGGCCGGAGACCCCATAAAGAAAGGTACCCAATTTTTATTTTCTCTCTCTCACACACTCTTGTTTCAGTTTTAGTGCAAAACACAACCAAGGCTTGTGTTAAAGTGTTGCAGTAGGAATGCTTGAACCCAAGGTATCAAGCCCCCCGCCCGGCCCACCCATCCTGGCCCACCCATGCCCTTTCGAGGGGAGGAAAAGAAATCAAAATCATGAAAAGCAAGATGTGGTATCTCTAAGTAGACGAACAAAGAAAGGGGAAGAGGAGGGAGGAGAGGATGTTACAAACTGGTTTAATGACAGCAATGGGGTTCCATGGAGAATCCTGGACATTTTTATATCACATTGTATGGTTTCGGGCAGAACATTTCTCCTGCAATTCCCCCCAACGGAGCCAGATAACGTTCCCAGAATTTAGGGACCCCCTTCCTCACGTGTCCAGGATGCTGCAGGGAGTAAGGGATGGTGACGGAGTTGGATTTCCAAAACCGGGTGCTTCCAAACCTGTTGCATTTCCGGTTGCGTGGATTTGTGTGTGTGCATGTGTATTGTGGCGGAGATGCACTGAATCTGCTCCCGTTTTTTAATCCAAACCTGGACGGAGCTCTCCAAAGTGCTGAATGGATGCAGATCGAATTCAGCACCCCGGAGAGCTCTTAAAAAGTTTGCACTTGGAAGCTCTGGATTGCCCTGGACAATCCTAAGGCCTGCAGGCTAGATCTGGCCCACAGTGCCATTTCATGTGCTCCCCACCTCTCTCCAAGGGCATTCAAGAAACAAAATAGTCGCCCCCATCATGTAGGCAAGGCAAAACGACCATCGGGCCCTCGGAGCTGACTGAGAGAACGTGGCCTGGCCCCCGACTTGAAAAGGTTGAGAACCTTGGGGAACTGGCTTGTTGTGGTCTGAAACCGAATCAGAACCTCCAATGACGGGGTGTGGAAGAACGCTCCAATGGAAGCACACCCACAGGAAGGGGGCAAATGTTTGAAACTATTGATAGTTAGGCTTTGCCGAGGCTCCAGCTGGAAAATTTACAACCGATTTTAACTCCACAGGGAAAATTTGGACAGGAAAGCCAATTTCAGGGGTGGTGTGTGTGAGAAATCATACTTTCTCTGCCCATCTTAATCTCGTCTTTTCTAGACCTTACACCTGTGGTGGGCAACCTAGGCACTCCAGATGTTCTTGGACTTCAATTCCCAGAAGCCCTGACCAGCCAGTGTACTGACTTGGGCTTCTGGGAATCGAAGCTCATGAACAGCTGGAGTGCCAAGGTTGGCCACCACTGCCCTAGATTTTACACACACACTCACACACGGGCAGGAAATGTGTCTCAGTTTTCAACGAGGGGAATGGTGGGTGGCGACTTCTTACCAGGCAAAACAGGTTGAAGCCCGTTGACAAGGGGAGTCTGTCGCCCGGCCCGTGAGATAAATGCAAAGGGAGTATCGTTCCTTAACTTGGGCGGGAGAAAGTGGGAGAAAAGATCGAGAGAGACGCACACAATGGACAGTAATGGGGGAGGTTGTAAAAGAAAACCAGAAGAGATACCACAACTTTTGATTACAATAATCTCATGTCACTATCTATTTACAAAGTCCACACTAGGTTCTGGTTACGTCGTTGTTCTAAAGTCGGCGCTAAGCCAAAGATCTCCGCGGAATGAAAGGATTTTGGGAGGGGGGGGAATCGGGGCCGGCCAACGCCTTTGGGACAATCTTTGGAGGAAGGGATCAAAGGGTGAGGAAGATTAAATAAAGGAAAACGACAGGCTCCAGCTACCCACTTGCTGTAATCAAATACCATTTCGGGGGGCAATAAAGCTTTTTTTTTTTTTTGGTCTTTGCATGTCTTGGTGTGACGTTGGATGCCGTTTAAAAAGACTCCCTCCCCGAGTGGATCAAGCCCCGTTTTGTCACCTCGCCCAGAGCCCTGACGGGGGAAATCTGACAATTCGGTCCAAATTGAACCCTTTCTCTGCAAGGAAGGCCCAAAGACGAAGGCCCGGTGGGCGGATGACGGGGAAGCCTGTGAGAAATTACACAGGGATAGCACTGGATGTAAAAGACATTTAGGGAAATGAAACAAACAAACAGACCCAAAAACAACGAAGAAACGTGGGGGGGGGGGGGAGAGGGACTTAAACCATACACAAAATAAAACCCATGATTCCTGCTTAAAAATTCAAGCTTCCATTTGTGTATATACATATATATTTCTGAAGTGCAAACCACTTCCGAGGGTTCGTTTGTTTTGTTTTAAACTGTCCGATTGTTTGGTGTGTCACAGAATCTAATTACCTCCAAGACCTCCCTAAAATCCTTCGCTTTTGACGCGTCGGGGTCTTAAAATCTGCAAAACCCAACACGGTGGATTCAACGTCAACCTCTCTCTTTCAAAAATAGATATATATAAAGATTTATATATATATTCCCTCTCTCTTTCTCACGCACACACACACATTTCTGGGTCCCCCCGCCCCCAACTCTTCTTACAAAAATAAATTTAATTTTAGGAATCATTTTTAATAAAAAACAATAGACAACAATAAATTTCTTTCGGGAGAAGACGGATTCGACGTGTAAACATGCCCGCTGGTCTTTTCCCGAATATATATATATATCTTTCTTTTAAATTAAGATAAAGTGATTTCAAAGTACCCGTTCTGTTTCAAAGTGCTAAGACTTGGTTTTTCTTTAAATCTAATCTCATTTTTTGTGTGGTTTTCTAAATTGCTTTCTGCCCCCCCCCCCCCGTATTAAATAAAACATCTATCTATACGCACAAAAAACCCCTGCATTTTGTTTTTTGCCCATCTCTTCACTCGCAAACACACACACACTCTCCCTGTTTAGTGACATCCGGCCAAAAACGGTTCATCTTTAAAAAAAAATATTGAAATAGCAATAATAAAAAGAAACGCTAAAAAAGTGCTTTCAATAAACAAATAAGACTAAACCTCTCTTTTAAAAAATATCTATTTTATTTTTTAAAATAAACCTGCGTTTATAAAAGTCCTGAAATAGCTCAGAAGGAGGCATCTATGAGTTGGGGGGGGGGTTATTTTAGCAGAAGGGGTGCCATTATTTCTGGATGACCCATTGCTTCATCTCACTTAACTTCTGGTTCCCTATATTTGTGGGGTGGAAAGCAATGGGGTTCGGTCGATCAGACACCAAATCCGGGCCAGAAAGACCTCCGGCATCCGAATTTTTACCCTTTTGACGCCAATTCTGGCTACGGAAAAGTGTCAAGATTAGGGAAACCGCAGAGCTATTGGGGGGTGGGGGTGGGACCGTACATTTTTGCACCTGTGGGTTTCACCGTTTGGGGTCTAAGAAGTCTATGACCTTCCCAGACGGGCCTAACTCCATGTCAATTTATGACCCACAGGTGGTTGAGTAGGCTGCATGTCAGGGTTTAAATTGTGGGGAGAAATTGGGGATACACAGGGATGCTTGCGAAAGCAAATCTGCTTTCTTGTTCAGCCCAAGAGGTTCACAAGACCCCAAAGTTCCTTCCCAAATATTTTTGTTTCTGGGAAATTTCATTTCCAAGACTCGAAATCTGCCTCCTCTGGAAAGGGCGAGGGAGGGAGGGGGACCTGCCCCCCTGTGGCTGACGGGCTCGAGAGTCCAGGTGGGCCGCAAAACAATCCCCCTCTATGCCAGGCGGATTTTGAATGTTGGGTTTGCCAAGGTCAAAAGCGGAACCAAGCCAGAGACCGGCAAAAATGTCGCAACGGGAATATTGGAGAAGGGACTCTTAACAATGACGACAACCTTTTGCCAGCAAGATTGGGGGGATCTTGCTTGGAAGTCAAGAGTAAATTAGCTTTTTCTTTCTTTGCACTCTTTCTTGGGGTCTGGTTTGCTTTCCGGATAGGGGTAGAGCAGTGATGGTGAACCCTTGGCGCTCCAGCCGTTCTTGGACTTCAATTCCCATTGGGAGGAAGTGCTTCTGGGAATGGAAGTCCACGAACACCCGGAACGCCAAGGGTCCGCCACGGCTGTGGCAGAAGGGACATCAAAGACCAAACAGATCTGCGTATGATCTGCACGGCTGGCATTTTGGCGACCCTCTCTTCGCCCGTGCTCCTTAATTGGGTTGGCCAAAGACCCATAATTTGGACCACGGCCGGCAGCAAAATAGATGCAGCCTAGAAAAGCATGTACCGTACATACTCGAGTATAAGCCGAGTTTTTAAGCCCCCCAAAAGGAACCTGCTTTTAACTTGCATAGTTTTAATATTTTAATATAAATTTTAACTGGATTTTATATTGTTTTTATGTCTCTTTTAACCTTTGTTAGCTGCCCTGGGTCTCTTTGAGGAGAGCGGCATATAAGTCTGTAAAATAAAATAAATAAATACTTGGGTCAATGACCACGAAGGTCCCAAGGCCATGCCGGATTTGAGAGGCGCCGACAATTTAATTAAATTTACCGTATTTTCATGAATTTTGATTATTGAAACTCACTCGCAGCTGCTGCATTTCCCTCCCCCAGCTTTTACTCAGGTAAATTTTCCTGGGTTTTCAGGTCAAAATTAGGTCCCTCAGCTTATATTCGGGTCGGTTTATACTCGAGTATATACGGTAATCTCCTTCCTTAGGGAGCTCTCCTAAATCACTCACGGGATTTAATTCTTTTTTTAAAAAAATAAACCTGAATTTCTCCCAGCAACCTTAGGGAGAATAATTAAGATTATTTTAAAAACCAGGAAAAGAGTTGAAAAAACCTTTTCGTAGAACAGGGGCGCATCATGGGCTGAAGGACGAAGCGACCACACTTTGATACCCTGCCGCATATAAGTGCTTGGTGTGGTCTACAAGTTAAAGAGCATTTTGTCCCCTTTTAACGTGCTGTGAACTCATTTTACCAGCCCCTGAAGGACAAAAGGACGAGTCAACCTTGATCCCTGGTCTGGATCGAACTCACCACCTTTTGGCTTTGAGGGACAGCAGTTTAACCGCTCAGATGGAGAAAGAAGGGGAATTTATTTAGAAATTTATTTCGATTTCCTCCACCAACCAAACTCCCTTTAAGGGACCCTTTCCTTGTTTAAAAATAAATGTAAAATCTTCAATATAATATATATATATATCTATGCGTGTGTGACTTTTTAGATACTAGTTTTAAACTTAAACTCCTGGAAAGCTTCATCTCACGATTTCTAGCCTTTCAAGGCCCGGCTCCTCTCTGCCATGTTTCACGGAAAAAGATGGAGGGGGGGGGGGTTGGAAATAAAAATCCATGGCTAAAGCCGAGCATCGCCGAAGGCGCGGGAAGTCACTAAAAAAGAGATAGATCTATAAGGCTAAATCTTTTCTTTTCAATAAAGAAGGGAAAACGCAGCCTTTCTTTCTTAATTTGTGGGGGGAACGGGAGAAAGACTTGGAAGAAAGTTATAACTAGATTTTGTGACACCCGTTTTGGGTTTCTCTCTCGCTCTAACATATATACATATATATATATATTTCTTTTGGTTTAGCAGAGTCCTTGTGTTTTACCCTCAGACGAACCACCCGCTACATTCAAACTTCCCGGCGCCTCAAGGGCCTCCTCCGCGCCACCAAAGTGCTGTCCTGACCCGTCCCGCAGGGGCGCCTCGTCGGCCGCGTCGGGGCCGTCCTGAGACTCGAAGGCCCCTTCCTCACCGGCGGCCAAGCCCGCCTCGTCCGGGGGATGGGCCGGGGCCTGGCCGCCTGCTTCGCGCGCCCGGGGCTTGCGGCCCCGGCGGGAAGGGATGCCGTTGCAGCCGTCTTTCTTAAGGTGCCGGTGCAAGTGGTCGGAGCGGACGAAGGTCTTGAAGCAGCTCTCGCACTGGTAGGGCCGGAGGCCCGTGTGGACGCGCATGTGGTTCTTCAGGTCGTAGTTGTGGGCGAAGGCCGCCCCGCACTGCTGGCAAAGGTAGGGCTTCTCGCCCGTATGCTTCCTCATGTGGACTTTCAGCTTGTCCTGCCTGCCAGAGGGGAAAATAAAAGAGGGGAGATCAGGGGAGGGGGCATCTTGGAAGGAGAGGAGGCAGCACTCCCATTGGGCTGCTGGGCAGAGGGGCAGGGTAAACTGTGCTGGGGGGAAGGAGGAAGTGCTCCCATTGGGCTGCTGGGCAGAGGGGCAGGGTGAACTGTGCTGGGGGGAAGGAGGAAGTGCTCCCATTGGGCTGCTGGGCAGAGGGGCGGGGTGAACTCTGTGCTGGGGTGGAGGAAGTGCTCCCATTGGGCTGCTGGGCAGAGGGGCGGGGTGAACTGTGCTGGGGGGAAGTGCTCCCATTGGGCTGCTGGGCAGAGGGTCGGGGCAAACTCTGTGCTGTGGGAGGGAGGAAGCACTCCCATTGGGCTGCTGGGCAGAGTGAACTCTGTGCTGGGGCACGTGTTGCCTAGGTACGCCACCACTGCTATAGGGGGCTGCGGTGGCTCAGTGGTTAAGAAGCTCACCTTGTTATCTGGAAGGCTGGCAAGTTGGCAGTTTGAGACCTGGGTACTGCACGATGGGTTGAGTGCCCGTCTCTGTCCCAGCACTTGGGGACATGAAAGGAGCCTCGTTTGGGCCTCCCCTGACCGGAGTTTCTCCCGCAAAAAACCCTTTTGGCCTAGAATAATTTCTGGCACAAAATTATTACAGCTCTAATTATGGGATCTTGGGCAATCACTTTTCCTAGTCTTAACTCTCCAGTCGTAAAGGTCAAGGTCACCCTGGCTCAAAAGCCAGTTGTATCTGACTCTAGGGTTTAGTGCTCATCTCTGTCAACAGCCCAAGAGCCAGGCGTGGTTTCAAATCATTTCCATGGACACGTGGCAAGCAGGACTAAACATGGAACACTGTTTACCTTCCCTACCGAAATGGTCCCCATTTATCTGCTTGCAATTCTAAACTGCTAGTTTGGCAGGAGCTGGGACAGAGACGGGAGCTCACTCCATTGTGTAGCACTCGCGTCTCGAAGTGCTGACCTGCCAACCTTCCAGCTGGCAAGTTCAGCATCTTAACCGCTAAGCCACCGCAGTCCTGTGGCTCTCCATTATCCTCCCCTCAAAAAACCATTTCACTTTTCAGGGCCCGAGAGATCTTCTAGGCCATTAAAAAATAAAATAAAATAAAATAAAAAATAATTGTATGCTAATACTCAGCTCGGAAGACATGGTAACAGATCCTGTTTGAAGTACAAAAATGAGGTTTCCCTTCCGTGGCCCTTATCCAGCCACGTTTTACATCCAGATAATCCAACTTCTCTTATTGGGTAACCCTAACGCAGTGGCTGAGCGGTTAAGACGTTGAGCTTGACAACCGGAAGGTCGACAGGCCAGCAATTCGAGCCCCGAGCGCTGCATGACGGAGTGCGGCATGACGGAGTGAGCTCCTGTCTCTGTCCCGGCTCCTGCCAACCTAGCAGTTCGAAAGCAAGAAATTGCAAGTAAATAAATAGGGACCACTTTGGTGAGAAAGGTAACAGCGTTCTGTGGCCAAGTCATGGTCCATGGAAACGCCTGCAGACGCAAACAGTGGGGCTATAAACGGAGATGAGCACTGAACTCTAGACTCGGATACGCCTGGCTTTCGAACATGGGTGACCTTGCCCCTAAAGGGATGGCCACACTATGGCCTGTGAGCCGGATCTGACCCACAACACCAAATCATCCAGTCCGCAACCCCCTCCCAGAAATAAAAAGTGATGCCCCCCGCGAAGAAGCGTCCGGCCTGCCTCCTGCCTGTCGCAGCGTGCTCACCTTGTAAACCGAACTTTGCAAATGTTACATTCATAGGGTTTCTCTCCCGTGTGGGTCCGGATGTGGCGTGGGAGCTTCCCGGCCCCTTGGATCACCTTGTCGCAGATGGGGCACTTCTGGAATGCTTTCGCGCGGATCTTCTTCTCCCCCTTCTGAGTCCAGGAAGGGAATTCCCCTCCGCCCTCTTGGGAAGTGCTGAAGTATTTCAAGTAATAGTGCATGACGCCATCGTCGTCGTCCTTGCGGTCCTCCTCCGCCGCCAGGTGCTGGTGCCCCACTGAATTCATCATCTGCTGGAGGAGGGCGCTGGCGGCCAGGCCGTCGACCTCCCGGCCGTCCCCCTCCTCTCCATCCCCCGCTCCGCTGTCCGGGGCGAGGAAGGCGGGCGACCCCCCCTCCCGATGGTCCAGTTGCACCCCGACCCCATCCTCCTCCTCCTTGGCGGCCGAGGCCAAGCCACGCCCCCCGCCGAACTGCCCATTCTGGGCCGGGGGGAACAAGTGCGCCTGGCCCGGCGGCTCCTCCTCCTCCCCGCCCGGCTCCATCCACCCGCTGCCGTGGTTGCTGTCGGGGTCGCCCTCGTTGGCCTTTGGTCGGTCGCTGTAGAAGTCGAGCCCGTTGCACTCGGGGGAGTCTTCGTCAGCCCCGCCGGCCCCGCGGAAGCCAAGGCGTTGGAGGTCCCTCAAGTCCGGGTTGGTCCAAGAAAAGCCGCCCGGCTGGCCGTTGATGGGGTTGGTTTGGAAGAACTCGAGATATTCCTTTGCCCGGAGGTGGTTCCGTTGATCAATTTGATCTACTGTCTCCATCTGGTCGTTCTTGGCCAGAATCTTGCGCTCCAGCAGGTCGGTGCAGACGTCGCGGACGGCCGGGATCTCCAGCAGGGTGGCGGCGTCGAGGATCTCGCCCACGTTGGAGGTGCTGACGGTCAGCGTGGCGGTGTAGGCGAACTCCAGCAGGGCCCCCAGGGCCTCGGCACTGACAAAGTCGATCTCATAGACGTTCTGCTGGTCCACCACCAGGCCGGAGGTGAAGAGCTTCTTGAAGTACTGGCTGCAGGCGGCCAAGACCGAGCGGTGGGTGGGGAACTCCTGGCCGTCCACCAGGATCACCACGTCGCACAGCAGCCCGTGGTTGCGCTGCTCGTTCAGGCTGCTCAAGATGTCGCTGCTGTGGTCCGGGAAGGGGATCCCGATGGGGCCGTCCACGCCACCCTCCATTGTGGCACCCAAGGGCTGCAGGGGAAGAAACAGAGAGAGAGAGAGAGGCCAGGGGCGGCACCGTTAGCCAAAACTATGGTGCTACTTCCGCTGGCCTCGCTGGGCGACCGGGAAGGTTTGAGAGGCGCTAGTCCTCATGAATGGCCCTAGGCGGCCAGGAAAGCAGATGAAGGGCTAGTAAGTGGCATTCCCTGTAAGGTAGGGCTAATAACCCACCCACCCACTCGCTAGAAGAGCTCATACCACACTCCGTCTTGAAAGGTTTTTGTTGGCAAGGGAGGGTGGGAAGAGGCAGGGATCAAATTAAGAGGAAGGAAGGAATTTGTGGAAAAGGGAAGGAAGGAGAGATTTGTGGAAAAGGGAAGGAAGGAAGGAGAGATTTGTGGAAGAGGGAAGGGAGGAAGGAGAGATTTGTGGAAAAGGGAAGGAAGAAAAGATTTGTGGAAAAGGGAAGGAAGGAAGGAGAGATTTGTGGAAGAGGGAAGGGAGGAAGGAAAGATTTGTGGAAAAGGGAAGGAAGGAAAGATTTGTGGAAAAGGGAAGGAAGGAGAGATCTGTGGAAAAGGGAAGGGAGGAAGGAGAGATTTGTGGAAGAGGGAAGGGAGGAAGGAGAGATTTGTGGAAAAGGGAAGGGAGGAAGGAGAGATTTGTGGAAAAGGGAAGGAAGGAAGTAGAGATTTGTAGAAAAGGGAAGGAAGGAAGGAAGGAAGGAAGGAGTGTGTGGAAAAGGGAAGGAAGGAAGGAGAGATTTGTGGAAAAGGGAAGGAAGGAAGGAGAGATTTGTGGGAAAGGGAAGGGAGGAAGAAGAGATTTGTGGAAAAGGGAAGGAAGGAAGGAGAGATTTGTGGAAAAGGGAAGGAAGGAAGGAAGGAAGGAGAGATTTGTGGAAAAGGGAAGGAAGGAAGGAGAGATTTGTGGAAAAGGGAAGGAAGGAAGGAGAGATTTGTGGAAGAGGGAAGGGAGGAAGGGATATGTGAAAAGAAGAAAGGGAGTTGATGACCAATGGATGCTTGGAAGGAAGGAAAAGAGACTGGAATCAATGAAAGGAAGGAGAACAGGAGGAAAAGATGCAGGAATCAAAAGAAAGAAGGAAAAGAAGTAGGAATAGAATCGTCGCCGTTTGTAACTGGTATCTGAGAATGCATTTCCCCCCTGAAGCAGGAAAAATGCCACTGGCGTGAATTTGTTTAAGGTGGATTCCCAGCCTGCCATGAAGTGACCCACACACGATGATCACGGAGGAGCCCTCTCCTGAAGTACGTATGAAATGAGACACACAGGATTTGACGCCAGGACTGCAATGAACTGCCACAGCCTTGAGAATATGGACAATGTGCGCATTCACAGCCAGTCCATCTGGCATGGCCTCTTCGGCCTCCATGACCCTTGGGAATCAAGAGTTCCTCCTCCTCCTCTCATTTTGCCCTTGGGCCCAATAGCATGGGTGGCATTTCCTTCACTGAGGAGAGGGACCCTCACCACACCTAAAGGGGCTTCTCGGCCCAATAACCATTAGGCCCCTTTAGGGAGCCAGGCTATTTACTGATGCCCAACACTTGGCGCTGAGTCCTGCCAGCTGTACGGTCTACTCCAGTTCTCAACCCATTTAAGCCCAGGGCCGGGTCTCGCTCCCTCAGACAGCTTCAGGGCAGACGGCCATTTTGCTCTTCCTCCACCCCATGGCACTTCCTGGTTTGGTGGAGGCGGTTTGAGGTCCCCGCATGAAATGGCACTGTGGGTCGCATTGGGCCCACAGGCCGCAGGTTGAGAATCCCTGCTCTACACCATTAACGTAGTGGGATGTCCGGCCAGACATGTAATAGAATAGTAGGAAGGAAAGAGAGAAATAGAGGTCGGAAGGAAGGAAACGAGGCAGGGATCAGAAGGAAGGAAGGAAGGAAACAAGGCAGGGTCAAAAGGAAGGAAAGAAGGAGGGAAGGAAGCAAATGAGGCAGGGATCAAAAGGAAGGAAATGAGGCAGGAATAAAAAAAAGGAAGGAAAAGAGGCAGGGATCAAAAAGGAAGGGAAAAAGGAAGCAAAAGAGACAGGGATCAAAAGGAAGGGAGGAAGAAAAATAGGCAGGGATCAAAAGGAAGGAAGGAAATGAGGCAGGGATCAAAAGGAAGGAAGGAAGGAAGCAAGTAAACAAACGAGGCAGGGATCAAAAGGAAGGAAGAAAAAGAGGCAGGGATCAAAAGGAAGGAAGGAAGAAAAAGAGGCAGGGATCAAAAAGAAGGAAGGAAATGAGGCAGGGGTCAGAAGGAAAGAAGCGAGGAAGGAAGGAAAAGAGGCAGGGGTCAAAAGGAAGGAAGAAAAAGAGGCAGGGATCAAAAGGAAGGAAGGAAGAAAAAGAGGAAGGATCAAAAAGAAGGAAGGAAATGAGGCAGGGGTCAGAAGGAAAGAAGCGAGGAAGGAAGGAAAAGAGGCAGGGGTCAAAAGGAAGGAAGGGGGACCGGACTGTGGTGAAGAGCGACTCCATGGAAGAGTTAAGCCTGCGTGATGCTGACCAAGATCATGGGACAGTGCAGAGGAGGAGGAGGAGGGTCGGGGCGTCAAAGCTCTGGCAGTCGAGTACAAGAGGTCCCTTGTGTGGCCTCACTGCAGGGGGGAGAGGAACCACTCAAACGGCACCACCGACATCAAAGCACCCAAGCTTTGCCGCCCCATTCCGAGTTCCGAGCCTACAAGCCCAACAACGGCCCCTGTGCACAAGCACACTTAAATGGGAGGCAACCAAAGATGTCCCAAATTCGAATGTCACTCTGCGGCTAAAATGCACTCGACGGGCCTTGAACCTGTTGCCTAGACAATATGGGGCGTTAGAAAATTATTGGTCTACCTTACAAGGGTGTTGTAAGAACTTCTGACATGACGCTAGAATAGGAACTTCGTGTCAGAAAATTATTGTGGGTCAAATGGATTTTTGCTGAAGAAACTCCGCTTTTTACTTTAAAAGCAAAGCCACTTCAAGAGCGGGCCATCCCGGTGCACTGCCAAAGCCCTGTTTTCTTGGGACGCACCTGCCGAGGAAAAAACATCGCCGTGTCCCTTCCTCCCCGGTTGTCTCACCGTTCCCCACGTCCACAGAAAGCCAAAAACCAGTCCTGGAGCCAAGCCTGGGAAGCTCCGCGCCGCTCCGCCGGAGCGGCAGGGCAGGCCAGAACACGAATATCTTCACCTGACAAGCGTATGGAGACGGAGGTGTCCTAAGACAAGGAAGAGAGGCACGGAAAAACAGATTTCCCTTCGCTCTCGGCTTCCTCATCTTCCGTCCTGTTCCAAATTTTAATCCCAAAGCCCGCCGGTTTGACGGAGCCCAAGCGGGCCGCGACGTCACTCCACCTCTGAAACTCAGGCCCCTGACTTAGGCCCAGGTCTAAGCCTCTGAGAAGGGATGGCGGTGGCGTGTGGGTTAAGCCGCCATGCTTGACGACTGGAAGGCCAGGCAAAACAGCAGTTCTGAGACCCGGGAATGGACTGAGCGCCTGTCTCTGTCCCAGCTCCTGCCAACCTAGCCGTTCGAGAGCAAGAAACTGCAAGTAGAAAAATAGGGACCACTTTGGTGGGAAAGGTAACAGTGTCCTGTGCACTAGTCGTGCCTGCCACAAATCCACAGAAGCGTCTGCAGACCAGGGTTCCATCATTACAGCATTAAGTTTGCAAATTTAAAGGATTTGCAAACTTAAGGCACATCTAAGGCCGACGCCAAGCCGTACCATCCCCAAACCCCATAATATTACGTCCGGACACTCTTCATCCCTGCCTAGGAGAGGCGGCGGAGCATCTGCCCAGTTCAAGAAAGCTGACTAAAAGCAGCTCAAATCCAAAAGGAAATTTTCCCTGGCAGAAACCAAAGTTACCCAGACTTTCTTCCTTCTCCTTCCGTGTCTAGGCCAGCCGGCTAAGCTGCCAAGATGAAGCCACCTTTGGGTGAGTTCATTCTACACGTTTCTTTCGCCTGTCCATGCGCGAGAAGAACAATCTACGATCAACCCTAATAAAACATTTCAATTTTAATTTTTTATGTATGTGTTTTAATAGTTTTTAGTTATAAAGCCGCCCTGATCTTTGGAGGAGGGCGGGATACAAATGAAATGAAATGAAATAAATAAATAAAGCACACCCAAAATCCCGACAAACGAGCCTCTTTTGAGGACCAATGGAACCGCCTGGCTGATTTCCGGGACAAAACCGGGTTCTAAAGGCAGGATCTCAAATGGGCAACCGGGGAAAGATTCGCCGAGGTTCACAACCCATACGCCGCACGGAGAGTGTTTCTGCAGCGCTCAGGGTCTAATACAGGGATTCTTAACCTGTGGCCCGGATGCGGCCCATGGCACCATTTCATCTCGCTACACACCACCTCCACCGCACCCGGAAGTGCCATGTGGTGGAGGAAGGGCAAAATGGCCATCCCGTCCCTGAAGCTGTCTGAGGGAGTGTGACCAAATGGTCCCCCGGGCTTTAAAAGGTTGAGAATTCCTGAATTACACAGACAGATATGAATGAATTAGATAGGTGGGTATCTAGATACGGATGAATTAGATAGACATATAAATACAGATGAATTAGATAGACAGACAAATATGGATGAATTAGATGGCTAACTACTGGTAGCTAGATATGGGTGAACTAGGTAAAGGTTTCCCTTGCTCGAAACCCAGTCATATCTGACTCTAGGGTTCAGTGCTCATCTCTGTTTCAAAGCCGAAGAGCTGGTACTGTCTGCTTCTGCACACATTTCCGTGGTCATGTGGCAGGAATGACTAGACACCGGAGCACACCTTTCCCACCAAAGTGGTCCCTATTTATCTACTTGCAATTTCTTGCTTAGGTTGGCAGGATGAATTAGGTAGATAGATAGATAGACAGATAGGATGGGAGAGATTAGATAGATTGATAGATGACAGGAAGCAAGGAGATAGATAGAGATAGATAGATACAGTCAAACCTTGCATAACGACCGTTTCGCTTAGCGAAAAACTCACATAACAAGCAAGTTTTTCTCTAAGCGGTCTGACTTGCATAACGAATTTTTCGCTATGCGAGTCGAACTTTTCCCTATGGAAAAACTCACATAACTAGCGGTTCTATGGGGAAAACTCGCATTATGCGAGTTTTTCCTTAGGGAAAAGTCCGACTCGCATAGCAAAAAATTCTTTATGCGAATCAGACTCACATAGCGAATTTTTCACATAGCGAGCAACCTCTCAGAACGCATTAAATTCGTTCTGCGAGGTATGACTGTAGATAGATAGTCAGATAGAAAGAAATAAAGATTGGATGGGAGAGATGAGATAGATGGATGGATGGATAAGACTATAAAATGAATGATAGATAAATAAATAAACAGACAGAGAAGCAAACAAACAACACAAATATTATTATGCCAGTTGAATATGGATTGGCCATTTCTTGGGAGGTTTGTTTTCACTTCCTTTTGCCACACAAACCTGTTTTAAGTCAAGCCTTTCTCCCTCCCAACGGGTTTAGCAGCGCCAGGTTTGGGGAACGCCTGGGATAATGACAGTGTAGAATCCCTCCTCCTCCTTCGTTTAGACGCTTCCGCTGACCCCGCATGGGGTGAAAAAACCTGTCTTCTCAAACCTCCGGGCCTCCATGAGGACTAGACACCTTCCCCTCCGGCACAAACCGGGGCCCCATTCCAAGCGACGGTTTGGGAGACGTGGCTTCCTCGTTAAGCACCCGAAACTTCCTCGTGGAACGAGAACAGATCCTGGGCGACGCGTCTTGCCCCGGCCAAAAAGACAGGGCGAGAAAATCCGTCCAGTGCTTTGGACTCCAAAGTTTGGAAATCAGTGGTTTTTTTAAAAAAATCTTCCACCAAGAGACGAAGCACACAGGGTAAAATCTGGCCCGGTCTTTTCGGCCTCACCTTGGTTTCCCTGACGGCGTCGAGCCGTGAGGTCCCGGGAGGGAAAGGTGGATAAAAACACACGCCGAGAAAGAGAGAGAGCGCAAGTGAGAGTGGGCGGTGCTCCGAATACGGCCAGCCCTCCCCGCAGCCAACCGGCAAGGCGGGTCCAAGAGGAAAACCAGCCGCCGAGATTCCCTGAATCCGCCTCTGCCAACGTCCCAAAGGCAGATAGATGAGCCAGAAGAAAATCCAGCCCAGCCGGCTGATCCGCTCTGCCAGCGCGAGGCGGGTCTCCTTTGCCGGGCCAAGAGGTTGGCCAACTTCTGTGCCACCCCCGGGATTTCTAAAGCAGGGCGGCAATGGGGGGGGGATGGGAACCTTTTAAAACCAGGGGCCAGATCATGGCCTCCCAGAACCGTTGGCGGGCCAGTGAAGGGGCCTTTCAACACCTACCCTGCTACGGAGCACCGGCAGGGACACGCCAAGCCAAGCGGAGGAGACAAGGATTGAAGCGGCGGCTGGAGCAAGGTCCCAGGCTGGATGACTTGGGTGTCATGGGCTGCATCCGTCCCACAGGCCTCAGGTTGAGAATCACCAAATCCTTTCCTTTCTCTTTCCTACCACTGTTCAAACTGGATTGCTTTTTTGCCCCGGCTGTCTCTCAAATGATGGATTTTACTTTGAGTTTGGAAATCTTATCCCGCCCTCCAGGCCAATAACCCCCAAATTCCCCTCTCGACCCCCCCAGGGGCAAGAATCTTCTGGCTCTACTGAATGGGAAAACGTCGGAATGACTTGAGTAATTTAACTTTTATCCAGCCAGGCTGGTTTTGGAGGAAAAAGAGATGTACTCGACTATAAGCTCGACCCGAATACAAGCCAAGATACCTAATTTCGACCTGAAAACCCAGGAAAATTGATGGACCCGAGTATAAGCCGAGGGTGGGAAATGCAGCACCTGCTAGTGTTTCTATAATCAAAATACATGAAAATATGGTAAAAGTTAATTAAATTTTTGGCACATCTCAATCTGACATGGTTCTGGGACCGAGTATAAGCCGAGTCCCCTTTTGGGGGGCTAAAAAGCTCGGCTTATACTCGAGTATATACAGTACACAAAGCAAATTGTGAATGAATCTGTGTGTGTTTTTCCCTGGCTATAAAACCCCGGAAAAACAGAAATTCCTCTCCTAGTTCATCTCAGGAAAACCCTCAAAGCACTGCATCCATCCAGGCTTAGAGATCCCCCTCCACATCTCGAGGGAATTTGGGTGGGGCCTCTTCACGTCTCCCTGTTCCCGGAACATGCTTGAATCCCGGCCAAAAGGGTTATTACCAAAAAGGAACGCGCTACCACCATCAGGGGTGGGGTCTTAATATCGTTCGCATTGCTCCACACAAAATAACTCAGTGTGACGCCTGGCCGGACACTCTTTTAAGCAGCACTGGCTGAATATCAAAGCCAAAGTGAGTGCGAGGGACAACATTGTCAGGAAACTCACAAATTAGAAATGGGGAACTCAACTTTTCATGCTGGGCACATTCGGCATTGGCCCTGAGCATCTCTGTAGCAGAGGATGCTGCTCCGGTGTGGAAGGCGTCCGCACATGCAAAAGAAGTTGACACGGATGTGAATGAAGCCATGCAGATAGGGATAGGGTGCCTTAAACCTACCCCAGTTGAGAAGATGGACCCTCTTGTTGGTATGGCTCCACCTAAGACCAGGAGAGAAGGAGCAGTGGACGCCGAGAGAACTAAGGAAGAGAAGGACCCTCAACGTTCTCTGGATGGAGATGAGCCTCAAGTCCGCTGGTTCAGATCCAGGAAGAGCTTTGTGGCAAGAACAAACCTTCTTGAGGATGTCTTAAACCTACACCTGTTGAGAAGATAGACCCTCTTGTTGGTATCGCTCCACCTAAGACCAGGAGAGATGGAGCAGCAGGTGCCAAGAGAACTAGGAGAGAAGGAGCAGCGGACACCGAGAGAACTAAGAGAGAAGGAGCAGCAGACGCAGAGAGAACTAAGCCAGAGAAGGACCTTCCTTGACACCCTCTGTACGTAGATAAGCCTCAAGTCCTCCAGCTCAGATCCAGGAAGTGCTTTATGGCAAGAACAAGCCTTCTTGAGGGTTCGCAAGAGCAAAGCCGAATTAGAAGATGGAGGAAGGAACTCACAGGGAAAGGAACAGCATTAAAGGTGGATGTAACTGAAAATCTCAACCTCCCCTAAATCCCCTGGAGGACCCAGAATAGGCTGAGGGTCGGAGTCCCTCAACACAAAACCCACAAGCTCAAGTGGGAGCTGATGGGGGGCAACAACAACGGTGTGAATGTGGAGAGAGACGGAATCCATTGGCTCATTTACTGGTCTGCCGATGGCTGCCAGAAACACGCAGCAAGGAACAACGGCCAACGCCAAGAAAGTGGCTTCGTTTTGGCAGCCCAGGGTTTGATCGGGACACAAAAGCAGCAGCAGTACTCTAATTAAAGAGCAATAATTTTAGAAACGGTGCCAAAATCAGTAAATGTGACACACACAGACACACTTATCTGGTCAGTCCGTTGCTGAATATTGCAAATACAGTAATACCTCAGATAACGCTAAGACTTGGTTCCACAATGTTATCCAATTTTTAGTGTTACCCGATGCATGTTAAAAATCCTACGGGATGGATCGGATAATGTTAAAGCTCCATAGAGATACATTGTAACCGCACAGGCTTTAGCGGATCCGATTCATCCCATAGGACCTTAACCCTATTCGATCCAATTCTCCTCCCCAGATTACTTAATGTTATGCGATTTTAGTGTTATCCGAGGTAAACGTTATCCAAGGTATTACTGTACTATATTCAAATATCATAGAAGACGATGCCTCAACTCATGATTTAAGGTAGGGAGTCTCAACGTGCGGACTGCATGTGGCCTGCGGTGCCATTTCCTGTGGGCCTCCACCACACCAGGAAGTGCCATATGGTGGGAGTAAGGGCAAAATGGCCCCCCAGCCCCCCAAGCTGTCTGAGGGAGCATGGCCTAGCCCACTGGCTTTAAAAGGTTGAGAATTCCTGATTTAAGGAAATACTGTAATTCTCACCTTGCCATTAATCCAGGTCCAGATTTCTACCAAGGCTGGCTTTGACAGATGGGGGGACTACGTAGCCCTCCAGATGTGGAATAGCCAAAGATGTTGAGTAGAGGTGTTTTAAAAAAAAAAAAAACCCTTGAAAACCACATTTTTTTAAAAAAACTCAGCTTGCTTCCACACAAGAAATCTTTCAGGGACATGGCTGATCCGATAAAAACTCTCTCAGCATCGTCCGCCTCCAACCAGATTTTTTTTTTACCAAATCAAGAGGAAACTGAAGCTCTAGAAAACAAGTTTTATTTTATTTTTATTTTTTAAATTACTTAGGAATCGAACCCAGAACCACTGGCCAGCAAAATGCCTGCCCTTTGCGCAGGAAGGCAGCTGACAACGAGCTGAACCACTCCAGATGCAAATTTCCCCATCCATAAATTAAGTGGCCCAAATTGGATAATCGAGAGATGATAATTCTGGCTACGGAGAAGGAGCATGGCGACAGATGCTTGGAAATAGCTCCTAAACGATTCTGGCCTCTACTCTGGGACTGAACCCAACTACTAAATCAGGGATTCTCAACCAGTGGAAGAAACCATGTGACCGGCCTCCCGCCTGAAAATTTTGGCCAACCCTGGCCTCAATAGATGCATAGATGCCTAAATAGATGCCTAAATGTCTAAATCAGGAGTTCTCAACCTTTTCAAGCCGGAGGCCATTTGGGTCACATTCCCTCAGTTAGCTTCAGGGGTTGGATGGCCAATTTGCCCTTTCTCCACCACACGGCACTTCCTGGCGTGGTGGAGGCAGTGTGTGTGTGGGGCACAAGAAATGGTACTGTGGGCTGCATTCAGCCCGCAGGTTGAGAATCCCAGGTCTAAACAATTATCTGCCAAAATGCATGCTCAAACAAACGAAACAATTAATAGGGTTGGTCGGTTGAAGAATTGCTTTGGTCTTGTTGGACCCCCAATAAAAATGGAAAATTAAACCGCCTGCCCGCGCCCCCATGGAGGGCGACGCCCGCAAAACCACAGCGCCTGAGCTGAGCCTGGAAGGAGAAGAGGGAACAGGGCAGGGTGGGGAGGAAAATGGGGGGAATGTCGAAACAATCCGGCTTTGAGACGGGCCCTCCTCTGCTTTTGGCCTGGGTGCCAAAGAAAAACAGGGAGGGGAGAAGCCGCGAGGACAAATTTGCATCCTGGCCACCCGCTCTCATGTGCTGCCTGTGGTTCCACCCACCCAGTGGGACCCTCCGGCTCATCTTGGGGTGAAAGAAGGTGGCAGGATGGAGCAAGCCCCACGGGGACCGCGTGCCCAAAACTTCGCTGTGCCGTGTTTTACCCACCACCCGTCCTCCATTAAGCCCCCAAGAGTCAAATTAAAAAAAAAACAGGACCATGCTAAAACTTATGCACAACTTAATTTATTTGTTTCTTTAGATCAGGGGTGCCCAAACTATGGCCCGGGAGTCAAATCTGGTCCCAGACGCCAATTCACCTAGCCTGCGATGCCCTCATCGCTCCTGGAAGCTTTTTTTACTTCCATTTCTGGGAGCATCAAGGGTGTCGTGGGCCGGATGAATTGGCATCAGGGGCTGGATCTTGACCCCTGAACGACGTGGCCAATCCATGGCCAAAACAGTCTGGGCACCCCTTCTTTAGATTTATGTGGCCGCACCCTATCGCCAAGGTGACTCACAATTCACAACCCACAATCACAATAAAATGGCCCGCTATCATTAAAAACTGTACACTAAAGAAACAAGAACCCTAATTAAAAAACCAATTATCAAAACATCCGTGATGCTAAAATCTGAAAGTCTTTGATGGCAGTCGTCCTCATGGTTGTATAAGCAAGCCAAAAATTGAATGAGTCGCTTGGGGGTGGTGGTGCCTGGATTCAAACCCCTGCATCGCCTCCCTCCGAACACTGCATTCGACAATTTGAGCTTTTCTTAATTATACGACTGATGGATGATCCGAAGCCAAACTGCTAACGTCCAGGACAGCCCTTAAGGGGAAACACCCATCGCTTTCACGAGGCGTTCAACTCCACGTCCCATCGCCCACCACCCAACTGGCTGCATCAAAGGCGGCGAGATTCCTGCTGGAAACCGCCTGCTGGAAGACAACAAGTTTCCCTCCAGGTATTAGCGGGGTACAGCGCCTATCGTCCCTTCCCTGCAGCTGTCCTGACCGGGGGACGATGGGAGCTGGAGTCTCACGCAAGTCTCGCTGGCTTATCCAGCTTGGCAGGTTCTGCTCCACTATTTGAATTGCCCTGAAGGAAGGAACGAACTACAGGATTTGGCGAGGGGGCGGGCGCAGAGCTACCCGACAAGAGGGGAAGCCAGCACGTCCCGACCAGAACGGAGAGACAAGAGGAACAGATCTATTCTGCAGTGGCTCAGAAGCCGATTGGAAGGCGGGCAGGTCAGCAGTTCGATACCTGAACACTGCAGGACCAAGTGAGTTCCTGTCTCTGTCCCTGCTCCTGCCAGCCGAGCAGTTCAAAAGCAAGAAATTGTAAGTAGAGACTGAGAATCCCGGTGTCTAGTCATGCCTGCCACATGACCACAGAAACGTCTGCAGAAGCAGACAGCGATGGCTCTTTGGCTATGAAACAGAGAGGAGCACCAAACCCTAGAGTTGGATATGACTGGCTTTCGAGCAAGGGCGGCCTTTACCTAAGAACCACGATCCGTATGTCCCCGTGCACATTAGGAGCGCAGTCCGGGGAGTTTCCACATCTCACACCAGTCAACCGTAAACTTGCGCCGTTCTCCTAACCCAGGGAGTCTCAACCTGTAGTCCGTGGGCTGGACGCGGCCCCCAGCACCATTTCAAGTGGCCCTTCACGGCCTTTGCCACACCCGGAAGTGCCATGGAGTGGTGGAAGGGTAAAATGACCGTCCGGCCCTCGAGGCTGTCTGGGGGTGACCTAATGGCCCCTGGCTTTAAAAGGTGGAGCTCTCCAGCCCTAACCTCTCCCCTGGCCACGGAAAAGTGGCCAGAGACACGCGTGGCTGTTTTAGGGCTTCCACACAGAGGCTTCTTCTAGCCAAGACGGTAGAAAGGATTCACACAAGACAAGATCCTCCCGCACGGCTTAAAACATTGCCGGAGCAATTCCAAGTAACCTTCTGGCCTGGATCCTGACCTCACGGACTCCGGCCGGGTGATTTGCATAGTTCTGACCTCCCAAAAGTCAACTGACCCAAGCACGTTCTCACAAAGCGCTAACCCGGAGAGCTTCTGGAGATGGGCCACTCCGACGGTGTCCTCAACACTGAGGCTGGGAAAAGAAATCCAGCCCGGCAGATCGTGCCGGCTTGCAATCCGCAGCGCCTTTTCCAACACCAGCGGCGGTACCTAAAGCTGATGGAGACCAGAGTCAAAAAGATCTGAAAGTTTCCCACCCATAAACCTCCCCCATCTTTACCCGTGTTCTTTAGCCCCCCAAACCAGGTCCAAAAATGAGATTCGACTTATACTCGGGTCAACGTAAACACTCAAAAACATACCCACACAAATGTCTAAATTAATTCATTTTACCGTATTTTCGTGTATTCTAATTGCTGAAACTCACTAGCAGCTGCTGCATTTTTCACCACCACCCCAACTTATACTCGGGTCCATCTACCGTGTTTCCCTGAAAATAAGACACTGTCTTATATTTTTAAAAACTCCAAAATATGCACAAGGTCTTATTTTCAGGGGATGTCTTATTTTTCCATGCCGAAGAATACAGTACATATTTATTGCTGATACAGCGGATCGCAAGGGCAAGATTTAGGTGAGTGCCTTATTTTCCGGGTGGTGGTGGTGGTTATATTTTCGAGGTGGGGAAAAATAAGGGGGTGCCTTACTATAGGAGGAGGTCCTATTTTCGGGGAAACAGGGTATTTCCCTAGTTTTCGAGGTCCAAATTAGGTCCTTTGACTTATATTCGGGACGACTTATAGTTGACCCAAGACAGGTGAGTTTCCTCTATCCACACGTCCCTCCCACGCTTTGGTCTAAACCAGTTCCCAACCTTTTTAAGCCGGGGGCCAGGGTCACAATTCCTCAGAGAGCTTCGGGGCTGGACCACCATTCTGCCCTTCCTTCACCACATGGCACTTCCTGGTGTGGTGGTGGTGGGCCACATAAAATGGGGCTGTAGGCTGTATCCAGCCCACAGGCCACAAGTTGAGAATCCCTGGTTCTAAACACTGTACTGGGTGTTCTTCGCATCACGAGGCATTATAAACAACAGCAGGATCTCACGGGAGGGAAAATAGAAAAGTACTGTATACGGCTGGATGCTTGTCCCCAAAATTCCAAATTATGCACCTCCCGCCGAAGGTGGCAGCATAAAGGTGGCACATATGTTGATCTTGTACATATAAAAAGCTTTTTTCAGTTCACACAAGCAATAAGCTATATAAGTCAAGGTCACCCTTGCTCAAAAGCCGGTCATATCCAACTCTAGGGTTTGATGCTCATGTTTATAACCAAAAAGCAATATGCTCACTGCATTTGCAGATGTTTCCCTGGTCACGTGGTAGGCATGATTAGATATTTGGAACGCCGTTCCCTCCCCCACTGAAGCAGGTACCTATTTATCTACTTGCAATATCTTGCTTTCAAAGTGTTAGGCTAGCAGGAGCCGGGGTAGAGACGGGAGCGCACTCTTTTGCGCAGTACTCAGGTCTTAACCTGCCGACCTTCCAGCCGCCAAGTTCAGCCTCTTAACCGCTCGGCCGCTGAGTTCCTTGCTACTCTCTACGGCCACCCTATAAGCTTAGAGGGCTACACCAGAGCTCCGCGGCCTTCTGTCCCTCTGCACTGAGGCACCTTCTCTGCAAATGGCAAAGTGCTTTTTCTCTTCCAGGACACAACGGGCTCCACCATCTGGCCTCATCGACGCTGAAGGCAAAGAAGTCACCTGAGGTCAGCATGGGCAAGATTTGAACCCAAGACGGTCTGGGCTTCACCAAGCCGTACTTATTCCCCCTAACCTCCATGCAGAGGTGGGTTAGAAGTCACGGGGCCGAAAGCACATTTCGGGAGGCAAAACAGAGCGTAAAACCATCACACAAACAAGACCTCACAGCACCTTCGTCGGCGATCGAGTTAATTTAGTCAACACAAAAAAATGACGGGTCTTCTAAGGCGTTGTGATGAATTCAAGAGCACAAACCTGGTTTCCTTTTAACACAACGGCTGCCAATGTCTTCTTCTGCCTCTTTTCCCAGCGGGTCCTCCAGCGTGTTAAATTGCTGGTGTGCGAAGCACTATTCCAATTCCTTGTGACTTTTCGGTACTTTTAAAAGTGACTTTTCAAACACAAGGAATCCTCTTCTATACAGTTGACATTTCTCTCCCTCCCAATTACCCCAAATCCGGCAGTTTCGCCCGACACCGCCGGGAACATTTGCGGCAAGGGCCAGGTGGTGCAGAGATTAGAGAAGTGGTCAAAAAGCGGGTTCAGATCCTACCAGCTATGAGGCCCAGGTAATACTCCTTGATTTTTTTCCTCTGGTCACTATCCTACCTCACAGGTAATGAAAACACAACCCTGCAGAGGTGTGTGGAAGAAGTCTTACCATATATACTTGAGTATAAGCCGTGTTTTTAGCCTCAAAAAATGATCCCCCAAAAGGGGGAACGGCTTATACTTAGGTAAATGATGGTCCCAAGACTATGCCGGATTGAGATGTTCCGACAATTTAATTAATTTTACCATATTGTCATGTATTTTGGTTATTGAAACTCACTAGCAGCTGCTGCAGTTCTCACCCTCCGCTTATACTCAGGTCAATCTATTTTCCTGGGTTTTCAGGTCAAAATTAGGTACCTTGACATATTCAGGGGGTTTATACTCGAGTATATGTGGTACTTTCACAAGACACCTAAAGCAAAGATATGGAGCATAAGAATTGCTAGTTCATGGCTCAGGCAGCTGAGCATTTAAGCTACAATTGCAGATCCTGAGCAAACAGGGCCATTTCAAGTTGCTAGTCCTCAACATCGCCTTGCATGACCCTCCACTAAGTCGATTAAAAGAAGTGAGGGAAAAAGATATTTTCTTTGAGCAGCCTGCAGGTTACCAAAAACTCCAACCTCCCAGGTTTATAAACTTTGCTTGCAAGCTTATTTATGTATTTATTTGTTCAAACATATGCCGCCCTACAAACCGAAACGGTTTTGCTACGTGGGGTTGTTTGGCGAACCAAAACAAAGAAAGTCTTTGGAACAACTTTCCCTTCCCGATGCTCCTGAGGAATACCCGGACTGCAAATTAATATCATAAAATGCAATTTAAAAAGGGGAAGCAGCTGTTTAAAAATCAAATGCAAGACATCAAAAAAGAACGGAAGTCACGGCTTGCATTCTGGAACATGCAATTTTGAGCAAATTTAATTAATCACTGATCTTCTCTTATTTATTTATTTTTCGGGGGGAGGGGAGGCTCACTTTGCAAGCTATTTTGGAGGAGAAACACGAATTTGAACTCGTAACCTGCGCTCAGGAACCTGCCAGTTTGCATCTTTGGACCTTTTAACCATCCTTAGCCTGCAAAAAGCTTCTTAATATATACACATATTTATTTATATATATATATAAATATTCATCCCATTGCTCCCTCCCCCTTTACCTCCCTAACCTTAATACCTAGGCAGGATTTAGTCCTTATATAATCTCCTCAAAAAGCAGGAATTCTATATTTCCTCTCTTTAGAAAAAAAAAGTTGCCAGAGTTTATCAAATTAAATTTATCCTTAACATTCCTGAATTCAAGGTCTTTGCCCCCTCCCCATATGGTTTGAGTGGGGTCCTTTCGCATTAAAATATGGCTTAAATTCTCTTCAGGAGGTAAAAAAGACCATCCCAGAGGGTGAAACTGACGTTTAGGACTTTCTGTCCCCCTAAAATTGAGGATGGGGGAGGTCAGGTGAAGCCTAACTGGGCCCCGCCCGGGCCTTGTCCTAGGCCTCGCATCCCCGGCCTTTCCTGGCTCGCCGCGCCCGGGGACCCCACCTCTCCCCCGGGGGAGGGGCCGCGCTCGGAACCCTTGGCCGCTTTCCCTTCCTGGCGCTCCCCCGCCTCCACCCCCAGCCCGCGGCCGCCATTGGCCCGCGCGGAGGCCACCAGGAGGAAGCCGGCTCGCCATTGGCTCCACCCGCCACCCGTCAAAGACGCCTCCTCGCGCGAGGAGCGCCGGGAGATGTAGTCCACGCCACCATTGCACCTGCAAGACGGAGGGCCCGGGAAGACTACAACTCCCGTGAAGCTCCCCACCGCTTCTTCCCCTTCGTTCCCCACCGCCTTTCCTGGGGTTTTGCAAGCCCCCTCCCTTAAAAAAAAACATATCCTGCCCTCACTGCCCCCCCATCATCCTCCCCAGGCTAAGCAAGTACAACGTATGCACGCAGTAAAGAAATCAAGGCTTGAAAGGGGGAGGGGGGAAAAAACTCTTTCCAGCCCCTTCTTTCGCCCCCACCCCCCAAAATAAACTCCTTTGCAGCCCCCCCCGGATGAAATCAACCAAGCCTCCCCCCATTGCAATTAAATAATTAATTAACAAACAAGCATTTTAATCCAAGTTGCAATCAACTGCCCCTTCCCAGCCTCCGCTTTGCAATACCCCCAGCCTCCCCTGTCACCTTCAAAGTGCCTTCTTAAAAAAAAATTAAAATAATAATCATCATCATCCAGATTTAATTAACTCCAACATCAAATTTCCCCTTCCAGATCCTATACTTCCCTCCCCAACTTCCAATCACCCCCCCCCCAAGGTGGATAAATAAATATAGAGATCGAGCGAGCCAAGCTACCTTCTCGCCCAGGTAAACTTGACCAGAGGAACTGACCCAAAAGTTAACCCCGAATAAATAACTAAAGTAACGGGGAAAGTAATTTCTGGGGGGGGGGGGAGAGAGAGAGAGAGAGAGAGACAGGAAAAGGGAAGCAAAATTAAAAGAATTAGAGAGGGGCTGATTCCCCCCCCCCAAAAAAAAGAAGGGAGTTATTTCTACATTTCAAACCCCCCTTTGCAAAAGAAGGGGGGGTCTTAAAATCACTTAGCCCCCCCCCCCAATAAATAAATAAAAGGAACAGACCCGATCGAAAGCAATTCTTACCTTGGTCTCTGGAAGGTGTGGGAAGTAAGGCTGGGAGGGGGGGGAGCCAGGAAGGGGAGGGGGCAAAAAAGGAAAAGGGGGGGAAGAGAAAGACACGCTTTGGGGGGGCCCCTTTCCTTTTAAATTTTAATTAATTGTTAATTTCTGGGGGGGGGGGGGTGTCGTTGCCCTCTCTTCCGCCTGCCCTCCCTTCTCAATCGCTTCTGTTTCTTCCACCTCTCTTCCTGGCTGGGGGGGGGGGAAGAGGAGGGGTTTGCAAAGCCCCGTATGATGATGATGATGATGATGGCCAGTGAACTCCCTTCCTGGTTCCTCTCTTTTTGCTGCTGGGAAGGAGAAATAAATAAATAAATTGCAAAAAAAGTGGGGGGGGGAGAGAGAAGGGGTTTTTCTCTCTCTCCCCCTCCCAGTTCTTAAAGGGGCCGCAGCCTTTTTAGAGCCCACGTTGGGGAGAGGGAAGGGAAACCGGGGGTGGTGGTGATGATGGCAGAAAATGCAAAACTTAAAGTGGGGGGGGGGGAGGATTTAGAAATTGCCCCACCGGGTGTGAGTTTTGTATTGTCGCCCCCCCCCCCTATTTTTGTTTGCAAACTAGAAAGTCAAAACTCTGGACTTTAGGGCTGTTTGTTCTCAATTAATTCGGATGGTGTGTGTGTGTGTGCGCGTGCAAAAGGGGTGGAAAGCAGAGGATTTGCTAAATGTATCTTTATTTTTTTTGGGGGGGAGAGCATGGTTTTAAACTAGGCAAAGGCGATTGTGGTTTTTCCTTTTGTGTTGTTGTTGTTGTGCTGTTTGTTGTGTGTTTCCAAACATTTGCTTGCCACGTTTCACCCTTGCTGCCTTTTGGGCTCCGCTTGGGTGCCAAGCGTGTCCTCTTTTTGGGAGGTTGTGGTGGGGATTTCCTCCCCCCCCCCTTACACACACACACTTCTCCCCCCTCCCCTTCCTGCCTAAGCTATGGCTTCTGTCCATGTTATCTAACCTAACAGCAGCAGGAGGGAGGGCCGGGTGTGTGTGTGTGTGCGATGTGTGTGTTTCCATGCTACCCAACGGGAACAAAAAGCACAGCGTGCAAACTTTATCCTGTGATGCACACCAAAGTTTTTTTTTTATTTTGATCTACTGTCTCTAACAAATCTAAGAAGTGGACTTGATCCACGAAAGCTAACAATGAAAACATAGCAGTCTTTAAAGTGCTACAGTATTTTTATTTTAACTTGTTTTCTGATATAACAAATCTAACGCTCTCCTAGTAAGATCCCCCCTAGACCTGCCTTTAAAGGAACCCACTTGATCGCCACGTACTGTATATACTCGACTATAAGTCGTCCCGAATCTAAGCTGAAGGACCCAATTTGGACCTCTAAAACTAGGGAAATAGATTGACCACTCGGGTCTCGAACTGCGTCAACTTCAGCGTCTTTACCTTTGATCTGGCCAACCCTTTCCCCATAAAACCATTGCAGGAATTTTACCTGGCTGGTAAAATTTACCTGGCCTCTTACGAAACGCAAGGCGTTGCTCAAATTTTGCACCTTATCAATTGCCGGTATTTATCCGGACGAAGCTGGCCCACCAACCGAGAGCCGTGACACTCATTGTTGACCCCCAAGGAAATTTGCAATAAATTGGTCCCTCTCCTCAATGCTAAAGAGTTGTTCGACCTTGACAGGGTCATGGGATCTACTACACCCCCGTCATGGCCCCAAGTTCTTTACAAAGCTTGGGACGACTTTAGGAGTGGTTTGACCTCGCATGATCTCGGGAAGTTCTCGCTTGGCCGAAGCCAACTCTCCACGGCCCACCTAAGCAATTTCCGGGGCACTTTTTTTTTTTTTGGGGGGGGGGGCTGCCTCTCTGTCCCCGTTTTGGAAGGGAACTAGCAACAGCGTGGGACACTGTTGACCTTTCCCACTGAAGCGGTCCCCATTTTATCTACTTGCAATGCCTTGCTTTCGAACGGTTAGGTTGGGAGGAGCTGGACCAGAGACGGAAGCGCACTCTGTCAACCAGTACTCAAGCATCAAGCTCGGACCTTCCAGGCATTGAGTCCAGCCTCTTAACCACTTGAGCCACTACAAGAAATCTAAGTTAGTCTTTAAAGAGCTACCAACAAAAATCACTCACTTGGAAGAGGCTACCTGTCTCCCCACGGCCCGCTTTCTAGCGCACGGCCCGCCAGTCTTGCTGGCCTGGCCTCCAGGAGGATTGGTTTGGTCTCCAAAAGGAAGGTGAACCACTCTGTCGTGTCTCGGGCTGAGTCCCTGCCTTGCCTCATATTCTAAACTCAAATACAGATTTAGTTTCTCTCTGACTGTTGAATTCCCTTGCTATATATCTAGAACAGGGGTGCCCAAACTACAGCCTGTGGGCCAGATCCAGGCCCCCCCAATAATACATCCGGCCCACACTGCCTCCTTCACTCCCGGAAGTGGAAGTGCATGTGCATGTTTAACTACTTCTTCTGGGAGTGACAAGGGCGGCGTGGGCTGGATGAATTGGCGTCGGGGTTAGGATTTGGCCCATGGGCCGTAGTTTCGGCACCCCTGGTTTAAGCAGAGAAAATGGCAGCTTAAAATCTATTTCATCCTTTTGCCAGCGCTGGCTCTTGGGCTATAAACGGAGATGAGCACTGAAGTCTAGAGTCGGATATGACTGGCTTTCGAGCAAGGGCGACCTTTACCTAATATAGTAGTAAAGATGGTCGGCCTTGCTCAAAAGCCAGTCGTATCCAACTCTAGGGTTCAGTGCTCATCTGTGTATAGGCAGAGGCAGTGCTGTCTGCATCTGCAGACATTTCCATGGACATGTGGCAGGCACGACTAGACGCCAGGGTGTGCCGAGTGGTTAACTTTCCTGCCGCAGTGGTCCCTATTTATCTACTTGCAATTTCTTGCTCCATTCCTGAATGCAGACATTTTCATGGACACATGGCAGGCATGACGGAATGTTGTTACCTTTCCCACCAAAGTGGTCCCTATCTACTTTCAAAGTTTTGCGATTCCAAACTGCTAGGGTGGCAGGAGCTGGGGCAGACGACAGGTGCTCACTCCGTCGTGCAGTACTCGGGCCTCGAACTGCTGACCTGCCAGTTATCATGTTTAGCATCTTAACCACTCAGCCACTAGTTCCTTTTTTAATATAGTAGTAAATTTTGCCTCAGGATGGGGCGGAATAGCCTAAAACAGTGGACAACCTCGAACTACAATTCCCAGAATCCCCTAACCAGGAGTGTTGACTTGGGCTTCTGGGAATTGCGGTCCAAAAACACCCGGAACGCCAAGGTTCGCCAACATGGGTGTAGGCCCATGATGGTGAACCTTGGCACTCCAGATGTTCTTGGATTTCAACTCCCAGAAGCCCAAGCCCCCTGTAAATCCACACTAATGGTTTTACTGCGATGCATCCGGCCCATGCCACTCTTGCTGCTCCCGGAAAAAAATGCACCTGTACGGTTGAGACTCTTCTAGGTTATCCCTTCCTCCGTACGGGCGCGTTTTCCACTTCCAGGAGCAACGCGGGCCGGATGCATCGCAGCAAACCCATTCGTGTGAATTCACAAGGGCCTTAGGCTCCTGGGAATTGAAATCCAAGAACACCTGGAGTGCCAAGGTTGGCCATCACGGGCTGCAAGTGGACAGATTGGGTGTGTCTTATCTTGAAAAAGTAAAGTAAATTTTGCTTCGCACTCATTTTGGAAGAGAAGGAAAACAGACTTTATGTTTATTTTTTTAATGTAAAGTGCCATTTATTTATCTCCCCGTGATGAAAATATCGATTTTTTTTAAAAAAAGAAAATTGCACTGTCAAAATGCTGAACACATTCGTTTGTTTTAAAGCACACACACGCACGCGCACACCCCAAAGAACCAAAGAGAAAATAGAGCACAAAACATCTCCGAGGGGAGGAAAAATCCCTATTAAAACTATATAGAACATTTTCCTTTTACTATCTTTTTGAGATTTAAATAGAGGCAATGCAACATAAAATACATTCCCGGCCCCCGCTTGAAACATGCACACTGGTGCACGCACGATCAGACACCCCCCCTCCCACTGTTCATAGATGCGCAGATGCCACACAAATAAAAATACTTAAAGCAGGTCACGCCGGTGCATCGACGAAGCTTCGCATTCAAGCACTGAATCGTCTACATTCATTTTCTCTGTCCACTGGGCTGGCACCCCCTTCGGCCCGCTTTTGGTGCACTAACGGGACAGGGATTTAATTAGCTGTCCCAAAACCGGACCATGCGCCGTACAATTGAAACCCAACTGCCCTTTGCAAGGTAAATCTCTCCCCGCCACCCTCGCCGATTCTTCCTCTATCTAAGCGGGCCGGATATTTCGCGACCTCTTTTTAATGCCCGGCTAAATTGAGGAAGGAGTGGGGAGGATTTAAAACAAAGCTCCCCCCCCACAACCAAAATCCCCACCACTTCTTTATGGTTGGCGTTTTGAACTCCAAACCCAACAGTAATCTTTCTCAGAAGACCAGAGAGACTGATTCGTACTTCAACCCCTCCAGATGACCGCCAAACAGATCCTTTAATTTTAAAGCCTTGCGGCGAGTCACTGGATCTATTAAGGAAAGAAACTTAAGAGCACAATTGATTAAACTTTAGTATTTTTTTTAAAAAACGCACGCCACCCGGTATATCCGAAGCATAATGATGCTGACAGAGATGTCAAATTCCATTGCTTGGGCCCCCCGATTTCTCCATCCGTGTCGTCTGTGGTCACCAACCCATTTTCTTCTTGAAAGAGTCGCATCCAGCCGTCGGCTCTTTGCAAGTCGAGCCGGATCGGACGCGATAAGACATTTGTCGAGCTGGTTTTCCAGGGGGCTTAAAACCACTCCGAACTTAAGGACGGTGCGTTGGTTTCTGGAAGGGAAATTTGCAGAGGGGGTTCTTTCATTCCGTCTCCTCGGAAAAAAGCTGAGACTTCAACCGTCTAAAAAGGAAGGACCGCACTGCCGGAAACGTGCTTCCGGCCCGATGGCTTTGCTGGGCGAACGGAGCCAAGCCGATGGCAAGAGACCTGGCCAGGGAAAACACATTTTAAACACAAGAAGCGTCTGATCTCGTTTGGGTTTTGAAGCTGGGCTTCACCGAAAAGCTGCCCGGAGGGACGATGTCGAAGCTGCACAAAAGACAGAGTCAAAGAGGAGATTGGGCTTTGAACCCGGGGTCGCCGGAAAGGCGGGGCCTTCTCTGCTTGGAAGCGAGAATTGTCCGGACATCGGAAACTTCCAGCAAGGCACTCGAAACAATAAATAAATTAGGGTTTCTTGGGTTGACAGCAGAGGCAGTCAAAGCCAGGCCACAATTCTTACACCGGGAAGTGCACAAAAACCATGGCTCTTCAGAAACACACCGTA
This sequence comes from Furcifer pardalis, assembly GCA_030440675.1. Lineage (NCBI taxonomy): Eukaryota > Metazoa > Chordata > Lepidosauria > Squamata > Chamaeleonidae > Furcifer > Furcifer pardalis. The sequence continues at coordinate 43,648,331 of CP126898.1, forward strand.
CTCCACGCACAGACCTGTTTTCCCATTGGGAGGTATTCCATGAGGCCGGAGGATGGCCCACCAGTAAAGGGGAACGAGCGGTACGACTCCAAGAACATCACGCGGAGAAGAGGGCCATCAACTTAACCCAGAAGGCCGGTGAGATGCCCATACCTGACCAGCGATTCCGGCGCACCTCCTAACTCGTCCACTGCCCGTTTTGAAGATTCGCCAGTCTTTCCGGTGGGTTTCAGAGAACGCCTTCCCCTGTAACGTCTCCCGCCTGACCAGGTCGCCTGCCGGTTTCAAAACACCTCAGTGGCAGGGAAAGCCAGGTTTAGCTCGTTGGGAAGGAGAAATCAACGGCGGCTGGGGGGGCTTGGAAGGTGGGATGGGAGGGCTTTTAAGGCAAGCGTGCCAAGACAAGCAGTCAAGACGCACCGCTTGAAAAGATTCGGCCAGACCGCCCTCCTTCTGCAGTGTCAGGGCTCTTGGCTTCTTCGCCATTGAAGCCAGCAGGTTGAGAGCGGAGGGTTGCCGGATCCAGGCGTGGAAAGGCAGTGACGTTGCCTCCAATGTATAGACACTAAGGGAGAAACCGACGAAACCGTACCCAGAAGCTGAAAGACGACCCGTTCGCCGGGGATCCGAAAGAGAACGGATGGCGGTTGACGGAGGCGCATGTGTTTGCTCTACACCTTGCAAATCTACAAGGGGTTTGTGCGATCTTCTCAACTGCGGACGGCTTCCTGTCCGATCGCAAACGGGCAGCTTATCCATAGGTGGCGGAGACATTTTCCCATGTGTGAAACGTCACCCGGCCTCGCCTTCGATCAACATGGCCCGCCCCGAGCTGGGGAGAACAAGCGGGACGAAAGATCGCTTCCTGGCGGCGAGAAGGGATAGGGAACCCCTTTGAAAGAAACATACCATATATACTCAAATATAAGACCTAGTTTTGACCTGAAAACCCAGGAAAATAGATTGACTCGAGTATAAGCCCGAGATGTTAAATGCAGCAGCCGCGAGAGTTTCAATAATCAAAATGCATGAAAATATGGTAAAATTAATTAAATTATTGGTGCGTCTTAATCCGGCGCGGTCTTGGGACCCTCAAGGGCATTGACCCAAGTATAAGCCGGGTCCCTTTTGGGGGCTAAAAACTCAGCTTATACTCGAGTATATACGGTAATAATAATCAGGGGGAGGAAAGGTAAAGAGCAGCAAGGGGAGAAATTTACTGTCGGCTTCTGGCTCAGATTCAAGGCTTCGTGACTCAACGCTCCGCTGAAAGCCCACAGGGTCGACGTTTCTAGACGACGCGGGAGGCCATGTTTCCGTCCCGACTCGGCAATGGCTCGCTACAGATTCGGCCACATTGGAGGCACCGGAAAAAAAAGCCAACGCATTTCGGGTTATTGTTTTAAAGGAGCCCGCAGCCCTCGATGACGCTCCAGTGACTTTACAAAAACCGCCCAAAATGTACGACACGAAAGGTAAGAGCAGCAACTGTGGACCCCCCCCCCCCCGTGCAGGAGGCCAAAGCCGGGTGGTGGGACAAGAAACTGAAACCAAACGGGGGAGGGGGGGAGAGGAGGAAAAAAGAGGAACGGTGTGGCGTTGAGTCCAGAGTCTGGTTTCTTTGCAAAGGGGACCATGACTGGGCGTTTCTCTTCATCTTGTTTCAAAAGGCAGCGCTCCCCACCCTCCCCCTTTTTTTGTCTGGGTCGGCAGGCTGGGAGGACGAAGGGGCAGGCGGAGGGGAAGCGGCAGTGCGTCTTTCTTCTGCTGACAACCAGGTGTAGAGAAGGGAGGGGGGATTATAAGAAAATGGCAAGGGGGGGACACACACACACACATCCGAAGACATGTAAGGCGGTGGTCTTTGCTTGGCGGTCAGACGGCCGTGCGGGTGGGCGTGCTGGGCTGGTTCAACCGCAGGGTCTTGCACAACCAGCCGGCAAAATCCACCTCCTCGATCTCAGAGCGTTTGATAAAGGCGTGATTCTGGAGGAGGGAAAGGACGAGAGAAAGGACGAGAGAATATATACACACGAAACAGAGGCCAGGAAAGCCCTGATTTCTTTACGGGAGGGATTCTCAACTTGCAGCCCACGGACCGGATGCGGCCCACGGTGCCATTTCATGTGGGGACCCCTACCGCCACCACCACACCATGTGGTGGAGGCAAGTCAAAATGGCCATCTGGCCCCCGAAGTTGCCTGGACAAGCGGCAGGCGTGACTATAGACACGGAACGCTGTTACCTTTCCTGCCAAAGTGCTCCCTATTTCTCTTCTTGCAATTTTCAAATGGCGTGAGCTCAATACTCCTGGCTTCTAGATTAAACTGTTTCCTGAGGGCAGGTGGCGTGAGGTTAAAGGGTCAAAGTCAGTTACATCATTAACATCACCCTTGTGCTATATACAACTGAAAATAATGTGGAGAAGATTATGCTCCAAGAAATGTGGTAAATGCAATACGTATTGTTGTTTGGAGAAATATGCTACATGATCTTCACAATTTCATACATCTTTGTAATTGTCTTGTTTTGTATTTTTGTATTTTTTAAAATACCTAATAAAAAATTTTTTAGGAAAAAAAATAATAATAAAGGGTCAAAGTCGCCCTTGCTCGAAAGCCAGTCGTATCCGACTCTAGGGTTCGGTGCTCATCTCGGTTTTACTGTATAGTTAAGCCCATTAAACAGGATAGTGTCAAGGTCGCCCTTGCTCGAAAGCCGGCCGTATCCAACTCTACTGTTCAGTGCTCATCTCCGTTTGCAGCCCAAGAGCCAGCGCTTGTCTGCATCTGCAGATGTTTCCGTGGACACGCGGCAGGCAGGACTAGACACCGGAGTGCACGGAATGCTATCTTCCTTCCCACCGAAGTGGTACCTATTTATCTACTTGCAAAGCCTTTCTTTAGAACTGCTAGGTTGGCAGGAACTGGGACAGAGATAGGAGCTCACTCCGTCCTGCAGCCAGAAGGGCTTCTCCGGCACAGCCATAGAAGTGTCACTGCTACAGGTTCAAGGCCTTCTTCGGCCTGAAGTTTCTTGTGCTATATCAGCAGAGAGCGGGCCATCGGAGGCCAACTTACCATCAGCATCTTGAGATCGGCTCGTTCGGCGGGGTTTTTAATTAAGCTGGCCAGGTCCGAGGCGGCAGTTAAGAAAAAGGTCGAGAGAGAAAAGGAAGTTGGTCAGGACCCCGTGCGCAAATGTCACGCACGGTCGCGTCCCTCCCCTCCCACCCCTCAAAGACGCAAAGTCCTCACCATTTATTTACAAACTCCTGGAAGTCTTGCGTGAAAACTCCGAGCGGCAACTTTGGCGGCGGCTGGAAGGGAAGAAAAAACAAAGAAATATTCAAAGGCAAAACTAGAACAGACAAGAAGGCACTGGATAAAATGGGTCTGGGGCCAGGGATTGTCAACAACCCCCCTTTCTGGCTCGTCTTTGGCTCCCCCCTCCTTTAATTAATTCTCTAATGTTCATGTTTTGTAGATTTTATATTTTATTTCAGAGAGCGAATGGCACAGCGGGTGGCAGCGGCAATATCGTTATGCTTTTAAGGGGTTTTTAAATTGTTTTCTACTGGTTTTAACTGTGTACACCGCCCAGAATCCTTTGGATAGGCCAGTATATAAATCAATTAAATTAAATTAAATCAAATCAAACTGGAAAAAGCAGCAGAAAAATGGAAGGAAAGTTGGGGATGGAATGGAGTAAAACCACGAGTTACGTATGCCTCGAGTTATATAAAATTCGACTTACGCAATGACTTTTGCACTAAAACCACATCCCGATTTACGTAAATGTGCTGATTAACGTAACATAATTTCTTTGGGTTTACTTTGAGTTACGTTAAAATAAATTCATTTTTCTTATGGTTTTGCTCCAATTTACGTAAAAGTTCATTTTTCTTATGGGTTTGCTTTAAGTTAAGTAAAAATCCGATTTATGCAAAAGCCTTCGGAACTGACTTCTTACGCAAATAGGGGTTTTACTGTATGGCTAAGGCCATTAAACAGGACAGTGTCAAGGTCACCCTTGTTGAAAGGCCAGCCGTATCCAACTCTAGGGTTCGGTGCTCATTTCAGTTTACAGCCCAAGGGCCAGTGCTGTCTGTATCAGCAGACGTTCCCAGGGGTACACGGCAGGCAGGACGAGATGGCTGAACGCACGGAACGCTGCTACCTTTCCATGACAAAGCAGTACCTATTTATCTACTTGCAATTTCGAACTGCTAGGCTGGCAGGGGCTCACTCTGTCCTGGAGTACTCGGGGCTTGAACTGAACAACAAACCTTCACATCCTCAGATGTTCTTGTGTCTAAAGCTGCAAGCCGGTGTGGGAAACCGGTGTGTGTGTGTGTGTGTGTGTTTGTTTTGAAGCTTCAAAAGCAACCCACCTCGTTGACGATGTAGTCCAGGAGTTCGAAGATGGCCATGGCGGGCCGGCTGTCCATTCCGTGGCCTGCAAGAACAAAACAGGACAAAGGGGGCACTGAGATGCCATACGGGCACATTTTACTCCTGCTTCCAGGAGCCACGAGGGCTTCGTGGGCTGGATGAATTGGCGTTGGGGGCCGGATGCGGCCTCCGGGCCGTACTTTGGGCACCCCTGACCTAGCCCCTTTTCCAAGCCCTTCTGGAAGACCAGAGGCCACAGGCTCTGTCCAGGTGGGTCCCTGAAAACTGTCTATAACCAGTGATGGCTAACCGTGGCCCTCCAGCTGTTCTTGGACTTCAATTCCCACAAGCCCTGGTCAACTCGGGCTTCTGGGAATTGTAGTCCAAGAACAGCCGGCATGCCAAGGTTGTGATCTTATACACACGGACTCTTACCGCTGACGGGCCGCCCGGGGGGCCTGGGCCGAGGGGAGATGCTGTGGGCCTCGCCTTCTGTCCCGTCGATCACAGGGCGGCCGAAGATGGCCTCCAGCTCCTTGGCATCTGGTGGGGGGATGGGGTACCTCCCAATGGACAGCTCCACCAAGGAGAGGCCCATGCTCCAGATGTCAGACTGGACCGAGTAGTGGGTGCCTTGCAGGCGCTCGGGCTGCGGAGAGAGAGAGAGGGCCGGGTCAGCCCAGCCGGCCTGGTGCCACTTGCACGCAAGTCACACACACCCACCCCCAAAAATCCCCTTCCCCAGAAGGAACCTACAGACATATAGGACCGGGTGCCCACAAAGGAGTTGGCCATGGAGTCGATCAGCTGCCCGCTGACCCCGAAATCGCATAGTTTAATCTCCCCACGGGAATTCACCAAAATGTTCGAAGGCTTCACATCTGGAAGAATAAATTTGTGCGCACATTAAATGACAAAGGAAGGAGGAAAAAGAAGCATTTTGGGGTTTGGGGGCCTTCAATTCCCAGAAGCCTCCGTCAATTCCCCAAAACACTGACCAGCCAATGGACTGACCGAGGCTTCTGGGAACGAAAGTCCCCCTGTGGGGCGTGGGCCCCACGCTGAGAAACACCACCCCAGACTCAACACACCGAGCTTCACGGGCTCCGTAGGTGAGGACCGAGTTGAGCACAACGGTACAGATTTAATTAAGAGCCTTTCCCTCCCGGCTTTGCCTGAAACCAACACACACAAAAAGCAAGGCCCTAGTCCTCATGAAGTATAACAAAGAACTGGTATCCATCCACTAGGATCATCCTTAGATTACAGCGTTTTGCCCCCTTTATGTATCTGTACTTGCCAGGAATTCACGGAGAAGGCGGCTCTTATAAAACGCTAGGTATAAATATGACTAATAAAAGGCTAGATATAAATTATGACTAATAAATAAATAAATAGATAGAAGTCTGTTAAAGTTTTGCAAAAAAATAAGTAAAACAAAGACAGACACACTGTATTAGTAAGAAAGTAGTTAACAAACATAGTTCGTTACACAGTATTTAATAATGAATGATTAAGTATATAAGAAACAATAAACTACTTAGATAACAAATATAGACTGCAGTGGCTCAAGTGGTTAAGACACTGAGTTGGAAGACTGGAAGGTCGGCAGTTCGAGACCCGAGTACTGCATGACGGAGTGAGTACCGTCTGTCCCAGCTCCTGCCAACTTAGCACTTCGAAAGCAAGGTGTTGCAAGTAGATAAAGAGGTGTCTAGTCATGCCTGCCACATGACCACGGAAACATCTAGCAGATTCAGACAGTGCTGGCTCTTGGGTTATAAATGGAGATGAGCACCGAACCCTAGAGTCAGATATGACTGGCTTTCGAGCAAGGGTGACCTTTACATAATCAAAAGTAATTATGTATTACTTGAACAGAAGTCTTTAACTACTGAAATTAGGCTAAGTGTTTTTAACTGCTTTACTTATAATTGTAACTCTTTTTCTACTATTATAATATATATATTATTTATTTAATTAATCACATTTATGCCCCACCCTCATCATTATTACCTTCCCCCCCTGTGTTCATTACTTACTCACATAACTCTCCAAGTTTCAACTCATTTTATTTTACTGTAATTATTTTTTTAAATAATAAAAACTAATCTAATTTTTTTTCTTAAAAAAAAGGACAGTCACCCACACGTCTGTCTCTAGGTAAGGATCGTCCTTGCACAAAAGCCAGCCGTATCCGACTCTGGGGTCCAGTGCTCATATCTGTTTCAAAGTCGAAGAACCAGCGCCATCTGCTTCTGCAGACGTTTCTGTGGTCACGTGGCAGGCATGTCTGGCTCACTTTCTTTCTTACCTCTGTGCATGATTTGATGCTTCTCTCGCAAATAAGCCAAGCCGCGCAAAACCTGAAGATAGACGAGACCAAAAAAAAAAAAAAAAAAAAGATCAGGGAAGAAACAAAGGAGCGGAAGAGAAATGACGAACGCCAGGCCCGACCCGGGATTCTCCTCCTTCCTGCCCGCCATTCTGGACTCACTGCGATGCTGACTTTGCCCAAAATCTCCTCCGGGATCCTCTTGGCTTCTTTCAAAACCTGGTCGAGGGAGCCACCGTCCTAAACAGGGAGGAATGGGGTTACTTCGCAGTCTCGCGCATTATTTCCACCACACCTTTCCGCAGACGGCCCAATGTCAACATGCTACTCCCCGTATAACGAACAATACAGTGGAACCCCGTATAATTCCACGCATTGTAGACTAAATCAAGTGCGCTGAATCCAAATCTAAAGTCCGATTCTGCCTAGGACGTCAGGATCTTAAGTAAGCAAATATCCCCCTCTTGGTTCGGTTATTGCATTGATCACACCGTGGGAGATTTGCCGAAAAATATAGCAAAAATTGTCTGTTTTATTAACACAGTTGCGCCTCCTCATCTTTAGCTCAAAACAGACTCACTCTGGCCTAGCTGTATGATCCAATAAGATGGTTTCTTGTTAGAGACAAGCCCTTGGTCTGTCTCGCCTTATAGACCTGTTTCTGATCTCAGCTCACTGGCTTGCCCAGCCGCTGCTGGAGCATGCATAGCACCAGGGGACGTGATTCAGCTGAAGCGGCAGCAGGCCGGGGGAGGGGGGCTACCACTGTTCTAATGTTCCTATGTAAAAATACATGACCCAATGACTGACCATTTGACTGACCCTCCTGGCAATGGCAAAAAAAAAGCCGCCCACTGAAGGCTTGGAAGAAGACGGTGGTGCACTCACCATATGCTCCATGCAGATGCTGATCTCCCCGTCGCTGTAGAAGGCTCCGTAGAAGCCCACGATGTAGGGGGAGTTGCACTCATGCAAGACCTGAAGCTCCCGGATGATCTGGTTCCGGATGGCTGGCTTGATCTCCAAGTGAATCAGCTGCGGAGGAAGCAGGGGACAGACAGAGTTGAGGAGGAACGGAAGCGAGACACGGCGGGCCGCCCAAGCGGCTTCCCAGCAGCCCAGAAGCGGAAAAGCCAAGCCACTTTTCTTTAAAGCCTGGGAGGTCTCCACTGATTTCCTAACCCAGAACAGTTCCACTTTTGCAAGGGGATCCTGCTACGGTACTAGAGTACACCCTACAGCCACGATGGCCAACCTTGGCACTCCAGATGTCTTTGGACTTCAATTCCCAGAAGCCCCAAGCACCCTGTGAATTCACACGAATGGGTTTACTGCCAACGCTGCCCCGTCGCTTCTGAAGCAAAACACGCTCATACTTGTTTTACTTCCCCTTCCAGGAGCGACAAGGGAGGCATGGGCCAGATCAATTGGCATCAGGGGCCAGATCTCGTCCCCAGGCCATAGTTTGGGCACCCCCGATCTACAGGTCTCTCTCAACTCTGTGCACAATGATTAATTGTCCTTTGAAAGTTTGAGGCAGAAGCTGCGGAAGAGTCTGTCCCTTACAGACGCAAAACTGTGTGTGTAAAGCAAGGGTTCTCAACCTACGGCCCAGGGGCCAGATGCGGCCCTCAACACCATTTCATGTGGCTCCCCACCTCCTCCGCCACACCTGGAAGTGCCATATGTGGCAGGAAAGGCAAAGCAGCCATCCGGGCCCCCTAAGCTGTCTGAGGGAGTGTGATCCGGCCCTCGGCTTGAAAAGGATGAGTAAAGGTTAAGTAAAGTGTGATTTCTACACCCTGCTTCCTGATCTCAAGAGCTCTAGAGAGAGAACCGCTTGTTTCAACAACCTCCTTCCTGGACGGCCCCCAAAGCGGGCCGACGCTTCTTGAAATACGGGAAGGAAGAAGAGACAATCTGCCCCAAAACTCTGAGGAGAATCGCTGATTCACCCCTCATCTGCCCCCTGCAAGAAAATCAAATAAAAAAGCCAGTCGGAGCTTCTTCCACCTGCACGGGGTGGGCCGGCCTCACCTTCCGCGCCATGATGAGCCCCGATGGCTTGTGCTGGACTTTGGTGACCACCCCGCCGTTGCCGGCGCCGAGCTCCGAAATCCTCTCAAAATCGTCGTCTTTCAGCTCCCCGACTTTGGCCTTCTGGGTGAGGAAAGCCTCCAGCCGCTTCTTCTGCTGCTCATCCAGCTCCAACTCTTCCAACTTCTTCTGGAGGTCCACGAGATGCGCCCTTGGGGGGGAGGGAAGGGGGGGAGAGAATGAGCGATCTCTTGCGCTCGTCCAGCCGATACACAAAAGCACACAGCGGTGGCCAGTTACAGACATCGACTTGAGCTGCCACGACTGCAAATCGGAGAGATAAAGAGAATCCAAGCTCTAAGGAACCTCCGATATTCTGAAGCCTGGCATGAAAAGGCCGGGTCTGGCCCATGGCCTGCTCATGGCAGGACCCCCTACTCTAGTCCACCACCCCTGACACCAGTTCTCCACCTTTTTAAGCCGGGAGCCATTGGGTCACGCTCCCTCAGACAGCTTCTGGGGGGCAAAAGGCCATTTTGCCCTTCCTCCACCACACGGCACTTCCTGGTGCCGTGGGCCGCATCCAGCCCGCAGGTAGAGAATCCCTGCCGTACAAAATATCCAGCTCCTTCCTGCCTTCTCCATCCCTGGGGTAAGCCCCAGATCGTTTCTTTCTTTTAGGTTCCTGCCAGCCTTTTTAACAGAGTAACTATTATTTATAAATAATAAATTAATAAATAAATAATAAAATAAATTTATTTGTTCATTTATTTGTCCGATTTATATTGCCGCCCTACTCAGAACAACTCTGGGTGGCTCACAAAGTTAAAATCAACAACACAGTCTACAACTAAAGACCCATTAAAAAAACCCGGTTTTACTTCCGGTTCTGGTAGCGATAAGGGCTGTGCGGGCAGGATGAACTAGTGTCAGGGGCCGGATCTGGCCCATGTGCCAGTTTGGCCACCCCTGCTTTAAGCAGGGAAAATGGCAGGATATAGAGACAGAAAGAGTACAGATCTGAGGGGGAGGGAATTACCTTTTCAGGTACATTTTATTGCTCAGCGTCGTTACAACCTTAGAAACAAACAGGGGAGTTCATTTAAACCAGGGGTTTGCAACCTATGGCCTACTGACCAGATTCGGCCCACGGTGAAAACAGTCAGAAATGGGTCATAAATGTGCCTGCATTTACGAGAGCCGCAGACATGTTTTTGCGGCAGCATTTACGGCGGGGGGATCCACGTGTCCGGCCCGCTCAGCTGTCTGAAGGGGCATGGTCCGGCCTGTGGTGCGAAAACACCCCCCCCCCCCCCGATTTCAACATTCCTCTTCCCCAGTTTTCCTCATCCGTTCCCTTACCCAGACCTTTGGCTCACACAACATACGTGTCAGCCACCTTTAAAATGTCACACGTGCAATGAAGTTGCACATGCTTTTTGCACATTCACAGCGAGATGCATTATTCCCTCCCTCCCCCCTTTGCTCCCTCACACTCAACACCCACCAGCGACCGATTACTAATGATTATCATCATGGCAACGCACACAGCGAAGCACTTCATAATCCCCACGGCAAGGAACGTTGCCATGTTAACGCCACACACGACAAACCCTCGTGCCACGCGGCTCCCCTTCCCCCTCTCATCACCACAATTGGGGGGGGGGGCTCGGGATGGCCCACCTGGCAGCTTTGGGGACCAGATGGTCATTTTGCCCTCCCTCCTACACATGGTACTTCTGGGTGTGGCAAAGGTGGCGGGGCCACATGAAAAGGTGCCATGGACCGCATCTGGCCCACCGGTTGAGAATCCTTGATTAACATTGACAAAGATTTAAAAATTGGATCCATGCTATTGTGGCTACTACTAATTAGTACTGTACTGCCGTTACGCAGACCGCAGGTACTCCCGTTGACAAGGATGGAGACGATGAAACTTCAAAGGGATGGAAATGAGGATGAGGCGACACTACAGAGCAGTGACGGCCAACCTTGGCACTCCAGGTGTTCTTGGACTTCAATTCCCAGAAGCCCAAGTCCCCGTGAATCCACATGAATGGGTTTACTGCACATATCGTGGGTTCAGAGACTTGGGCTTCTGGGAATTCAAGTCCAAGAACACCTGGAGTGCCAAGGTTGGCCAGTCCTGGCCTAGGCCTTATCCACATCAGGAAGGAAAGAAAATTGGAGCAAGAGCATGTACAGAAGGCAACATCCAAAGGCAGGAGTTTTTGACTTTTTTAAGTCGGGGGGCCATTGGGTCACACTCCCTCAGACAGCTTTGGGGGCTGGACGGCCATCTTGCTCTTCCTCCATCACACAGCGATTCCTGGTGTGGTGGAGGTGGGCCACATCTGGCCCATTTGTTAAGAATCCCTGACCTAAGATATCGACACCAGTTCAGTGCAGAGAGGCAATGACTGCCAGCATTGACAGAGGAATCTCTGAGCACGTACAGCCTCCTCCCCCTTTAAAAAGGGCCCTAGTATTACCATCGTAGCAAACAGGGGAAGCCTCTGAGCATGCACAGAGGGCAGCCACCGACAAAGAGGGAGGAATGATGATGGTCTGGTCCCCTAATTATTGCCTCCCTCCCTGGCTGATAGAAAAGACGGGTGAATTTCTGAGCCTACAAAGAGGTCCGCACGCAGCTCCTGAGCATGGGCAGAGTTCCAAATCGGCCCTCTCCGAAAGGACGGCTCCTGAGAACGCACAGAGTGCCTGGGTCCCCCCTCCCCATGTTCTTAACCACAGCCACACACACACACCCGAGATGGGATTGGCCCACTTTGCGGCAACCCTGCTGTAACGCCCGTTACTCGCCTCGTTACTTTTGTAACTTCGGCCACTCGGGGCCTCCCTAAGGCGTTACTGAGGGCTGTTTCCGTGGGCCGTGCCCGCGATGGGATACCCTACCCTCAAGGCCCCCCCGCCCGGCCGCCCTGACTCACTCGGGGCCGTGGCCGCCCTCGGTGGGGCCGGGCCCCTCGGCGATGGTGGGGGCGATGTGGAGGGCCGGCGGCACCAGCTTCCTTTTGGCCGGCATGGCGGGCCTGGAGGTGGCGGAGGAGGAGGCAAGGCAAGCGGGGGTTTCCTCTCCTCAGCGAGGCCTTCGCCTCGGCGGCGGCCTCCGCATAGCCCGGCTGCCGGCGCTACGCGAGGCCCAGGCTTCCGGCGAGGCCTACTTCCCGCTCCCTCCCCCGGCAGAGGAAAAAACAGGCCGACCAGCCACGGGGAGAGGCAAGGAGGGACTGCGGGGCGACGGCGGCGGGAGGGGGCGTGGCTCTCTTCCCTTCGCCTTGATTGGTTGGGGCGGAGCACTTCCCTTCCCGCCCCCACTCCCCTCCCCTGCTCTTCCATTGGCTGGACTGTCGCTGAGGCGGAAAAGCGAGCTCCAGCTTCGCCCCGCATTGGACCAGCTCTTCCGTCGTGTCCCGCCCACTCCTGGTAAGGCGGGACTTCTACTGCACGAGCTCTCGCTTCTCCTCCGCGATTGGGCTGCTTCTCAGAGAGAAAAGAGTCTCGTGCCCCGCTCCTCCTTGATTGGCCGGCGCGTCATTTTCAGGCATACTGGGGGGCGGGCCCAAGGGAAAAAGCCTGAGATCTCGCGAGAACAAGTCTTAAAAAAACCCACAGCATATACCGTAACAGACATATAATAGACGCATGCGCAGAAAAGGAAGACGGTGGAGAAAAACGGGGCGCGCGTGTGGCCGCGAAAAGGAAAGAGACGCGGGCGGGCGGGAAACAACAATTCCCATAGTCCGCATGCTGATTATGCGAGTGTTGGGATTTGTTGTCATCCCCAGAAACTTGGGGCAGGGAGTCTGATGAAACGCTAAGAACCGAATAGAGGTTAAAAAGTATTTTTGGGCAGCTGTACAATAAAAATAATTCAAAAACAAGATGGTTTCTGAGGGTGTGCAGAGTGCTTTCCTCACGAAGTCACTGAAGTTTTCATTCATACCTTCCTGTGGGGTTGACAAGGCCTCTCAGACCTGTGAAACTGTTACAAATAAACACAGTAAAAGCTACTGGTATTTGTGTGTGTGTTTATTTTTAAAATGCTATATGTTTCTCCTTCCAACCTAGCAGTTTGAGAAGCAAGACATTGCAAGTAGATAAATAGGGTCGGTGGGAAGGTAACAGCGTTCCGTGCACTCTGGTGTCTAGTAGTCATGCCTGCCACACGACCATGGAAACGTCTGCAGAAACAGACAGTGCTGGCTCTTCGGCTTGGAAACAGATGAGCACTGGACCCTAGAGTCAGATACGACTGGATTTTGAGCGAGGGTGACCTTTACTATAGCTTTGTGATTTTTTTGAATTGCAATTACAGTACAGTAATTTATAGAGCTTCAATGTGGCTTTCGTCACGGGGTCTGGGGGTGGAGGAGCTTATGTATCCAGAAAAATCAGTGACAGGACGGCTTTGGGCAGGGATTCTCAACTTGCGTCCCGTGGGCCAGTGGCGGCCCATGACACCATTTCATGTGGCCCCCACACCGCCTCCACCACACCCGGAAGTGTTGTGGGGCAGAGGAAGGGCAAAATGGCCGTCCAGCCCCCCAAAGCTGTCTGAGGGAGCCTCATCCGGCCCACCGGCATTATAAGGTCGAGAACTCCTGACTTTGGGCGTAAACCAGCTTCAAAATGGGCCTGAGGTTCAAGGTTCACCGTTGGCCTTTCTTGCAGGTAACCTCTGTCCCTCCTGGAGGACAGGTGAGTAATAAGGCTTGTGTGGGTGGAGTGGGGGGTGTCAAAGGAGAGGAGATGGTTGGCGCCATCTTCCCTGAATTATGCAATAACCCCTTGGTAATTAAGCCCTAAATGGGGTTCTATTAATTGCTCAGGAACCAGCACACCATGTTCCGAGGTGTGTGTCCCGAGTTCACACAGCAGGTCTGCAGAGTGGTAAGGTAAAGGTCGCCCTTGCTCAAAAGCCAGCCGTATCCAACTCTAGGGTTCAATGCTCATCTCTGTTTCCAAGGCGAAGAGCCAAGGCTGTCTGCTTCTGCAGACGTTCCTGTGGCCATGTGGCAGGCACGACTTAGACACAGAACGCGGTTCACCTTTCCGACCGAAGTGGTGCCTATTTATCAACTTGCAATTTCTTGCTTTTGAACAGCTCAGTTGGCAGGGACTGGGACAGACAACAGGCACTCACTCCATCCTGCGGTCCCCGGGTATCGAACTGCTGACCCCCTGCCTTCTAGTCACTCGAGCCACTGCAGTCCAAATAACCTGAGCATTCTTGAACCAGAGCGGTACCCTTGAGGTCATCCAGTCCAACCCGGAAACCATCCGCAAGAGATGACTATCCTAAGTCCTATTAACAAACACCATTGGGAGCAGGTCTTTTGTACAGCTAATGGCTCCTAACTTCCTAATGCAAACTACACAAAATATTTTGCAGGAGGGAGAAAGCTGCCCATTTGCTCTTAGGAGGGGGCAGTAGCCGAGGCAGGCGGAATCGCCACACCACTTCCTTTGGTTTCAACCATTATTTATTTATTTATTCTTCAAATGTCTATTGCTGCGCAACTCGAAAACGACTCTGGGCAGCTAACAGCAATTAAAAGCAACATGAAAACTAACTAACTGCCCTTAAAAACCCCATTAAAAATTCAAAATAATTTACCCACTCACCCCATCCGTTAAAAGAGAGAAATCTTAATTATATCAGCCTTTTTGAGCCGGGGCCCCCCGGGACACGCTCCCTCAGGCAGCTTTGGGGGCCGGACGGCCATTTTGCCCTCCCTCCAGCCCATGGCACTTCCTGGCGTGGTGGTGGTGAGCCACATGAAATGGCGCTATGGGCCACATCCAGCCCGCGGGTCGCAGGTTGCGAAGCCCTGGTTTCACATGACAGAATTTGAACTCATTATCTTGTTACAACCCAAGGCCTGTGGGCCGCATCTGGTCCGTGGTGGAGCTTCATGGGGCCAACACCACCCCTCCAAGGGCATTTGGAACACAAAATGACCACCCCTTTGATTCTGTTGGGACAAAATGGCCCATCGTGCTGGCAAGGCAAAATGGCCATCCGGCCCTGGAAGCTGACTGAGGGATCATGACCTGGTCCTTGTCTTGAAAAGGTTGGGTTATATCATCCAGTCCTTATTTATCCTTAGCAAATAACTGGAGCTGGTTAATGCAAAGAGAAACCATGGTGTTGGTCACTTGTGGAACAACAAAGCCACCAAAGGTCCGGAAGACGAAGATGCCACCAGGGTGGAAATACTATAAGGTTGTTGTTGTCATTGTTGTTGAGGAGGAAGGAGAAGCCCCAACTATTGGAAAGTGGGCCAAAGATCAACACGGAGCAGACTTTGAGCCCGTCCCGAATTAGAAAGAGGGTGGGTGGGGGAACCAAAGTAATTTAGATAATGGTTACCCAACTTGTTCTGGCCGCCTCGGTGTCCCTTGGACTCCGTTGCCCCCGCAGCACTCCCATTGGCGAAGGTTGGCCGGGGGGAGGGAGGTCCTCCCTTCCTGATGTGATTTTTGCACCGTTGGAATCTAAACTTTGCCACATAGCAGGCAGAGACTTCGCGACCAAGACGGGGAAACCCAAGGAACGATAGCGGTACAAGGGGTGTGACGGGGCGAAGCCGATTCGGAAAAGGGTGGTCAACGGCACGGATAACCGGGGTGAGTTGAGTCGGACGGGTCTAGTTGAGTGATGGCCAACCTTGGCTCTCCAGGTGTTCTTGGACTTCCATTCCCAGAAGCCCTGATCAGCAGAAAACTTGGGCTTCTGGGAATTGAAGTCCAAGAACACCTGGAGTGCCAAAGTTGGCCATCACTCCCATAGGTCCTTAAATCTGGCTCTCCAGATGTGCTTGGACTTCTATTCCCAGAAGCCCTGATCAGCAGGAGAGAAGACTTGGGCTTCTTGGAATGGAAGTCCAAGAACATCTGGAGTGCCAAGGTGGCCATCATTGGACTGTCACTAGACCATCCTTGGCACTCCAGATGTTCTTGGACTTCCACTCCCAGAAGCCCTGATCAGAAGGAGGGTTGACTTGGCCTTCTGGGAATTGAAGTCCAACAATGTCTGGAGTGCCAAGGTTGGCCATCACTGGTCATTGGTCAGTTCAGAAGCCAACGCAAGGCAGGCGGGCCACGATCCAGGCCAGGTGAACAGGGACGATGGGTGTTGGGTAGATCAGAGATACGTCCCCCCCCCCCCCCCCTATGGAAGGAAAGAATCCGTTCTGTTCCGAACCAAGCATGAGCCGGGTCGGAACATCTGCCGGTCACTTTCTGGTATCTGGGGCCACTTTCATGGCCTCGCTTGAGATTTCTTTAAAATCTGCATCGAAGATATCGTGGCTCTGACGTGAGACGGGTGTCCAGATTCTTGAATTAGTCGGAGGCCGAGCGATGCGATGCTTTGGTTATTAAAAGGATTTCCCCACCTTGTTCGGTTCTGGACGAAAGCATCCCCAACGGTGGCTTGGCTTCTCAAGATGTGACTGCAAAAGCCACAGAGGCGCAGCCGAATGGGAGCCACAAGCAAAGTCCAGGGTCCAGGGGGAGTTCCAAGTGGCCACCCCAAAGGACGGCAGGTGGCGGTGGAGGGAACGCCAAGGAATCTCGGCTCCACAAAAAAGTAGACTGAAACAGATCAAAAATCAGATGGTAACTTTTGCGATAACGATGCTGCCTCCCCTCTTAAATGGCAGGCTGTGCTTGAACGTCAGCCATCCTGGTTTAGATCTTGACCCAGCAAGGGGTGTAGGTGTACCAAAAGACGTCTAAGCTGGTTCGGATCCTTGAGAACAGAACGAACTGTACACTTGCCTCAGTTTCTTGCCTTCCTGTTTTGAATCTCTCCATCCCCCAGCCATGACCTCGTCGGCCAACCTCGACAGCCTGGAGTTACTGGACCTCCTCTTTGACCGGCAGGATGGGGTCCTCCGCAGCGTGGAGCTGGGCCCCTCGGGCCCCGCGTGGATGGGGCAGGAAGACACCGTGAGTACACAGTCCACTCAGGTGGGACGAGGGAGGCGGACGTGGGGGTGAAGGCCGGGTTCGGGGGCAACGCCAAAGGCATCGGTGGGCTTTGCTTTGCAGCACTTGATCGGTGGCCAGGAAAACGAGCAGTTCATCAACTCCATTCTGGGGCTCCCGGACGCTGGCCTGGACTCACCTGCCTGGTCTCCTGCGGACAGTGACAGCGGCATCTCTGAAGACCCCCACTCGGATCAGCTGGACAGCCCCCCGCAGTATCTCCCCACAAGCAGCCCCAGGAGCCCCTCAAGGGAGCTGCATCCCTACTCCTCCGGCCCGACCCTGCCTGCACCAAAGCTGTCCCATGAACGGAGGGACGTTTCCATTGACTTCGGTGAGTCCCTTGCTTTCCCCGCCTTCTGGAGGAGGGTCGGAAAGAGCAGCTGGAGCCCAAGCAATGGGGGCTCCTGGCGCAGCCAAATCCCACATCAGAAAGCAACGCAACGTATATCGGGGGTGCCCAAAATTTTTGGGCCATGGGCCGGCCACTTCCCACTGGAAGTAAAATGTGCCTTGCTGCCAATTTCTCTGCTGAAACCAGGGGTGGCCAGTCTCTGGCCAACAGGCCAGATCCGGCCCCCTGACACCAATTCCTCCAGCCCATGCTTCCCTTGTTGCTCCTGGAAACAAAATGCACAGGCACTTACTTCCGCAAGCAATAAGGGGGGCGTGGGCTGAATGAATTGGCGTTGGCTGGGGGCTGGATCCGGCCTGTGGGCCAGAGTCTGGCCACCCCTGGTTTATAGGATTGTGGCTGCTGGTTCCAAGTTGAGGTTGAAAAGCAGGCATGCCGGCCAATGTGGAGGCAAAGAATTGCTGTCAAGATTATTTAAATGATTCCTGATCTGGCCTCTGAATGCCTCAACTTCACACAAGGCATATGTTTGGCTAGGTGTAGTTTAGATCAATGGTGCCCAAAGTAAGGCCTGGGGGCTGGGTGCGGCCCCCAATGCCAATTCATCTGGCCCACGAAGCCTTCGTTGCTCCTGGAAGCGGTAGTAAAATGTGCCCATACGGGTGCATTTTACTTCCACTTCCAGCAGCGACAAGAGCCGGATGAATTGATGTCAGGGGCCACACCTGGCCCCCGGACCTTAGTGACCGGCTCCCTGAACCACATGATCGGCCCCCGGCCCAAAAAGTTTGGGCACCCCAAGTTTAGATCAATGTAAACCAGGCATTCTCAACCTTTTAAAGCTTTGGGGGGCTGGTCAGCCACTTTGCCCTTCCTACACCACACAGCACTTCCTGGTGTGGTGGTGGGCTGCATGACACAACACCAAGGGCCACATTTGGCCCACAGGTTGAGAATCCCTGGCCTCCATCTTGGAAGCTTCAGTGTGAACCAGCGTTTCTCCCGTTACAGATATGTGGGACACTGGCTTTTACCCAGAGGAGGGACAAGAACTGGCCCACCCTCTGATGAAGTCACCTTCCTGCAGCTTGACTATCAAGGACCTCTTGCTGTCTAACAACTGCGATATGGCAAGTATCTGACATAAAGCCACTAGAGAACCGGCCACGTACGCAAGTGGGTTTCAACCCAACCTGTATGAAATGCTTTTGGACTGGCAGGGACGGAGTTTAGGGAGTGCAATGGCACAAAAGCATTAGAATTTCTGGAGCAAGTTTTACTCTTGCTAGGAAACAACACTCCAGAACCTACATAGGATACTTGGATTTTAGAAGCCCCAGCCACTTCTTACAAGGGCTCATAGGTACCTTTCAGGTTGGTTTTGTGTACATTTGGGGTCAAAATGCAAAACTATTGCCCGTTTGTTTTGCTGTTTAATGAGTTAGTTCCAACTTTTTATATTGAAATTTACGTTGTGTAAGGTTTTGTATCTGTTGTGCTGACCAAAGTGAGAGAACATCCCTTAGAGCAGGAGTACCCAAACTATGGCTGGGGGGCCGGATACGGGTCCCAATGCCAATTCATCCGGCCCGTGAAGCCCTCGTCGCTCCTGGAAGTGGAAGTAAAACACACCTGTACGGACACGTTTTACTTCCAGGACCGACGAGGGCTTCACAGGCCAGATGAATTGGCATCAGGGCCCACATCTGGCCCAGGGGCTGCAGTGACCAGCTCTCTGAACCATGTGACCAGCCCATGGTCTGAAAAATTTGGGCACCCATGCTTTAAGAGTAGCCAGTTTCACCTTCACTAGTACAAAACCTATGATATACATAATGCCAATCAATGTAAAGGACCTTATGCATCTAGCCTTTGTTAATTCTACTGCATTTTGTTTTAGATGGGTTGATTTTAGTGTTGTATTATACGCTGGTGGTGTTTCTGACAAATAAGCAGCCATTCGTATTAGCCAAGTTGGAAAACTGGGGTTACACTTTGTTCTCAAGTAGCACCTACTTATTGCAAGGACTTGTAGGTACCTTTCCAGCTGGCTTTATCATACATTTGGGCACAAAATGTAACACTAACCTATAGCATAATTACTACACTTTAGTTTTACTGTTTTATGGGCAAGTGGCCACTTTTCATATTTAAGTTTTGTAGCTGTTGTACAGACCAAAATGGGGGAACATGTTACAGTAGATATCCGCCAACTCAGAAAGTTCTATATACAGTAATACCTCAGATAACACTAAGACTTGGTCCCACAAGTCTTGGTGTTATCCAATTTTTAGTGTTATCCGATGCATGTTAAAATCCTATGGGATGTATCGGATGTTAAAGCTCCATAGAGATACATTGTAACCACACAGGCTTTAGCAGTTGTTCTCCGATTCATCCCATTGGACCTTAGCGTTATTCGATCCAATTCTCCTCCCCAGATTACTTAACGTTATGCGATTTTAGCGTTATCTGAGGTAAATGTTATCCGAGGTATTACTGTACATCCACTACTTCAGGGGTGCCCAAAGAGGCCAGATCTGCCCTCCAATGCCAATTCATCCAGCCCACAAAGCCATTGCTCCTGGAAGCAAAGTAAAATGCACCTGTATGGATGCGTTTTACTTCCGTTAGCAACAAGGGCTTCGTGGACTGGATGAATTGGCATTGGGGGCTGGATCCGGCCCCCAGGCCGTAGTGACCAGCACCCAACCTGGTTTGGACACCCCTGCACCAGTTAGTACAGAACCATAAATATTAAGCCTACTTTAAAAACTGGGATTAACCTTTTCCTCTTTCTGTTGTCAACACCAGCAGGGCCTGAGCCCATCCCTCGTGCGTCCAAATCCTGGGACCTGCCAGGAACTGATGCTGACCGAAGATGAAAAGAAACTGCTGGCCAAAGAGGGGGTGACCCTTCCTACCCAACTTCCCCTCACCAAGGTAGGGGTAGAGAACCTCCCAGCTACAGAACCAGCTCATCAGCCTGGCCATTAACTAATTGGAAAATGGTGCAGCTTCAAGTATTTTTTAATTTCATCTACCTGAAGGCCAGAATATTAAGGATGTCTCAATTCCCAAAAGTCCATTAAGCAAAAAACCCCTGGAACTTGATTATCAGAAAACCCCAAGATTGGCCAACCTTTATTATACTTAGATTGCTTCTCACCAATGGATCACTGGATTAATTACCCCATTTAGTGATTAATCAAGTACAGGAAGTGACAGTTAACAGCTCCAACTAGTAACCAGCTCCTACCCCATGGCTGTTGTGAACACAACCCCTTTTGGTCTCTCCACAGTACGAGGAGCGAATCCTGAAGAAGATCCGTAGGAAGATCCGCAACAAACAATCGGCCCAAGAGAGCAGGAAGAAAAAAAAGGAGTACATCGACGGGCTGGAGAGCCGGTAAGGATTCCCCTTCCTTCCCAACTGGTGAATGAGACGAGGTATTGGGAGACGCGGATGGAAAAGGGCAGTCCTTCACAGCGTCTTGCTTTCTTACACCAGTGGCTTCAACTCAGTGGGCCAAAACTCCAGTTGTCAAGTCCATCAGCTTCCACAAAGGCCAGAGTTCCAGCAGTGGTGATTCAAGTGTCCCTAAAAGGACAGGCTAGATGAGCGATTTCTGCTTGGGATGGGCCAAAAAGTCCTGATGGTCAAGTGATTCAGTGTCCCTAAAAGGACACATTAGTTGAGTGATTTCAGCTCAAGGTGGGCCTAAAAGTCTTGGTGGTCAAGTCCTTCACAGCTTCTCATTTTCTCTTACACCAGTGGATTCAACTCAATTGGCAAAAAATCCATGGTTGTCAAGTCCATCAGCTTCCACAAAGGCTGTGGTGGTGATTGAAGTGTCCCTAAAAGGACATATTAGTTGAGTGATTTCAGCTCAAGGTGGGCCTAAAAGTCCTGGTGTTTGAGTGATTCAGTGCCCCTAAAAGGACACAACTGTTGAGTGATTTCAGCTCGAAATAGGCCAAAAAGCCTCAGTGGTCAAGTGATTTGGTGTCCCTAAAATGACATGCTAAAGATGGCCCCAAAAAGCCTTGGTGCTTGAGTGATTCATTGTCCCTAAAAGGACATGTTTGTTGTCAAGATGAGCCTAAAAGCCCCAGTGGTTGAATGATTCAGTGTCAAGGACACCCAAGTTTTTTACCCCAAGGTGAGCCTAAAAGCCTCAGTGGTCAAGTGATTCAGTGTCCCTAAAGACGCACTAGATGGACCCAAAAAGCCTGTGTTTGAGGGATTCAGTGCCCCTAAAAGGACATTAGTTGAGCAATTTCAGCTCAAAGTAGACCAAAAGGACCAGTGCTCAAGAGATTTAGCGACCCTAAAATGACACCTATCTTACCTCAAGGTGGGCCTAAAAGTCCTGGTGCTGGGGTGATTCAGTGTCCCTAAAAGGACAGGTTAGAGTGATTTCAGGTCGGGGTGGGCAGTAGACGAATGCTTTGACATCCCTAAAGCGCAAACAGCGGCACTGAAGTGACTTCCACTCAGGATGGGCCAAAAATCCCCGGCGTCAAGTGATTTAATCTCTCGGACACACCTGACGCCTGTAGTCCGCAGCATCGCTTCTCCCACGGCGCTGGTTCCACCTCAGTCCTCATCGCGCGCCGCCTTCTCGCTTGGCTCCTTCGCCGCTTTCTCGTCGTCGACGGTACTCTTCCTCCCTTAAAAGCCCCACGAAGACTGTCTGAGGGGCGTTTAAAGAGCGCGGCATTAAATAGAGCGGAGGAGGACCAGAGGGAAAACTCAAGCCTCTCGGGTCTGCCCCGCCCACCGCTCCCCACCCGAGCCAGGCTGACCAATAGGAGGCGAGCCTGCTATTTCCTACGCGCAGAAGGGAAAAGAGGCGGCTGCCCGGTTGAGCGAGAAAGACTTGAATAGATCGATAGAATAACAGAAAGAATATGATTGAACAGAGAAATACATACATACATAAAGAAGGATTGAAAGGAAGGAAGGAAGGAAATACAGTAATAGGATCAAGTGATTAGGGAATCTAAACTATAGCAAAGGTAAAGGTCACCTGTCATGTAACGACATCTCTTTTCTAACGCTCCCAAGCATAGAGGGGAACGGATGGGAGCCGTCCAGGATGCGGCTGAAGACCGGAGGGGGGGGGGGCGCCGCCCTCGGACGCCCGCTGGGCTCCGAAAGCCAGTTGTATCCAACTCTAGGGTTCAGTGCTCATTTCTGTTTCATATCCGAAGAACCAACGCTGTCTGTTTCTGCAGACATTTCCATGGACACGTGGCAGGCATGACTAGACACTGGAGCACACGGAATGCTGTAGTAGACCTTCCCACTAAAGTGCTCCCTATTTATCTCCTTGCTATTTCTTGCTTTCGAACTGCTAAGTTGGCAGGAGCTGAGACAGAGACGGGAGCTCACTCCGTTGTGCAGTCCCGGGGAACCCAACTCCGACCAGCCAGCCAGCGAGTTCCGCGTCCTAACCACTTGTTCCTAAAACTAGATTAGAGAATCTAAAACATGACTAGGGAATCTGTAGCTCCTGCCGGCATGTTGCAAACTCGCAGCCGTGGTTTCCTTTCTGAGTTGCGCTCACACACATCCAGCCCTCCTCTCTTCCTGCTTTCCCCTTCCATTCATCAGCTAGCGGAACTTTAGAAAAGAACGGGATGCCTTCCAGGTAGGGCGGGAGGGGGGGTCCCCTCTGCCCCCAATCACCTGGTTTGACATCATTGTTTTGCAGGATGTCTGCCTGCACCGCCCAAAACCAGGAGCTGCAAAGGAAGGTGGTCCACCTGGAGAAGCAGAACATGTAAGTCTTCCACCACTCAAGGCCTTCCCCGGAATCTATCTTCCCACTGAATTGCAAGCCAAGCAATATATATATAGCATTCCAGAATTGTTCCTCGGCCTTCTGTACCCGGGTGTGAAAATACTTGTCTATGTGCCCATTTCGTTTTTCTCCACCTCTTCAAAAGGAATCCGTTAAGTGTCCTCCCCGGTTTTAACCCCCTCCCCCAAGTTCACCACGATCACACCCCAAAAGGGAATTTCTGTTTGCTTTTGGCTATCTAGTTCTCTGCTCCAGCAGCTGAAGAAACTCCAGGCATTGGTGATGCAGTCCAGCATGAAGGCCGCTCAAACCAGTACCTGCCTCGCGGTACGTTTCGTTTCCTTGTGTGGAGTTAAAGGGGGGGGGGAGCAGATTATTTCCCTAGGCAGTTTCAAGGGGGAGGGAAGGCCAGCCTCAACGTTTTGGGTCTCACAAAAACTCAGTCTCGTCTTTCTAGGTTCTACTCTTGTCGTTCGCGTTGATCGTCTTCCCCTTCGTCAGTCCTTTCGCCCGCAACAAAGCTGAGACTGAAGATGCCTTCGTACCTGTGAGAGGTGAGCAAGGCAGAGTGGCGGTGGCTGGGATTAAGGGCATGGAGAAACAGAGGTGCCATAAATATACAAGTCTGGACAGATTCCCTGCACTCCGGTGTCTAGTCGTGCCTGCCACATGACCACGGAAATGTCTGCAGAAGCAGACAGCGCTGGCTCTTCGGCTTTGAAACAGAGATGAGCACTGAATCCTAGAGTTGGATATGACTGGCTTTTGAGTAAGGGGTGACTTTACCTTTACAGAGCTCAAAGCCGCGTAACGCACTGAAGCTGGCATATTTTAACGCTGGCTAGGTGGCAAAATGTTTTAATCCAAAAGCTTGATAGTTATCCACCTATTCTGAAAGTCAAAGTCAGGGGTTCCCAACCTAAGGCCAACAGGCCAGATCCGACCCACAGCACCATTTAATGTGCCCCCTAACCCTGCAAGGGCACTCAAGAAACAATGTTTAATTGTATTTTTAATTGGGATTTTCTATTGGTTTTATGTAATTGTTGTTCGCCGCTCAAGTCGTTTGCAATACAAATATGACTAATAAATAAAAAATAAATGAAATAGCAACCCCTTTGAAGCTGTTGAGACAAAATGGCCACCCCCATAGTGCAGGCAGGGCAAAATGGCTGTCCGGCCCTTTACGCTGACTGAGCAAGCATGACCTGGCCCCCGGCTTGAAAAGGTTGGGAACCCGTCCGAGGTCTTTGGGTAGCACATCTCCTTGGTTCGAACTAAAAACCCCTGCGAATCCAATCTTGCTTACTGTGGAGTTGCCAGGGGAAGGGTGAAAAACCAACAAAATTCCCCAAATTCACCCTTTGCTGTATGTGTGTGCCAGTTTTTTCCAGGTCCCTCCACGACGACGCCTCTTCGAGGGTCGTCAAAGAACTGGCCAGACCCTTCTGGACCGAACACACGACCCGCGAAACCCACGAGGGGGGCGGCAAGGACCGCCAAGACCCAGCTCCCGTCCAACCGGCTGGGCACCATGTCTTCCCGCGGCTCCACGAGGACGTTGTTGGTGCGAATAACAACACAGCACACTTCTCGGAGGAACCCAACGCCCACCTCAAGGGTTTCAACACTGGGCACAGTTTGGCAGCCCTGGCGTGGACAGAGCCCAACCAGGCCGGCAAGGCTGTCTTGGAGCCGGCCGAAGAGCTGTGACAACAAACTCCCTTTGCGGCGTTTACGGGGAGTTAATCAGGGCGGTCATGGGGGAACCTCAAACAGCACGCAAAAAACAACTGTTCTCTCCATCAAGGAGGGGGAAAATATGAATTTCTGTCCGGGGGGGGGGGGGGGAGAAAGTCAAGGGTATGTCTCATTTTGTCCCCAGTTAACTTGGTGGTCTGGCTTTTAAAAGCACACACACACACACACCCCAAATCTGTCCCCGTTCCTTTTAAAACCCCTGGGGATTCTTCCACATAAGCCCGTTGTAGGAGGGGCAAACAAGGCCAGAAGGAGAAAAAAAAATTCCCCATTAACCACCGGAAATTTCTGGTCTCGGACGAGGCGACCGGGGCTAATTTGCTTCAGAAAAGCCGCATTCTAAGATGTTTATTCACAGGGAGGGTGGAATTAAAAGTTTCCCTTCTTCGTTTTTGGGGGATACTTTAATCTTGAGAGATCTTCTTGAACTGGGTCTGAGCTGCTCGACGCCTTTCAGATGTCTGACATGTTTAGGGTAAAAACAGAACAGAAATGGGGGAGTTTACAGGATAAACTGCCCAGTTTTGACGGATCTCGCTTTCCAAAACTAATAATCTATTTTTAAAAAGCCACACACTGTAGCTTCGCGACACGTCTGTGTGAATATAAACTTGTCGGAGTTAAGATTAAATGCACAAAAAGGGACTTGGCTGGTCTGTCTCTCTGCCCCAACACACACAGTTCTGCCATAAATCTAGCTTTGTCATTGGGGGTCTTTTGTTCCTTGGGGGGCTGCAAAGGTCTTGAGGCAATAATAGACTCGGACGTTCCGGAAACCGATTCTGAATTTTTAAAGGTTTTTTTCTTTTCCTGGTACAAAACGTACGAAGATCTTCGGCGTTTCGATAAGGGACCCATCGCAAATTTGGCAATTGGATCTCCCAGCCATATACAAATTAAAAGAAGACAATATATAAATATAAAAATGGCACAGGCAAGAAATTGCAAAGCTGCGTTCAGGGACGACGCGGATGGATCCATCAGCTAGGCGGAGGCTCCAGTTTTAGCCGCTTGGTGTCAATGTCCAAAGCGCAGGATTCCTGCTTCGGAGGAGAAGCCCCGCGGGCCGGAATCTCCTCTCTGCCGTTGCAGCCGGGGATGGCCCCCCCCTCATTCAGGAACTTAAACTCCCGGCCAGGGGTGGCCGGCAGCTTGGCGTCGAGAGGCTCGGCCTTCTCCACCACCACAGGCTTGGTCCATTCGGGGACCTCCACCCCAAGATGTTGCATGAGCTTTGCCATGACGTCGTCCACGTAGCCGTGGATGCGCAGGTCCGCGTGCTTGTCCTGAAAGAAGTTGGGGAATCGTATGAGCTTCTGGATCCCACCTGGCCTTCCCACTGAACAGATTCACGGAACGGACTCTAAGTCAGAGGTGGACAAACTACGGCCTGGGGGTAGAATCCAGAGGCCCGGCGCCAATTCATCTGGCCTGCGAAGCCCTTGTTGCTGCCGGAAGCAGAAGTAAAACGTGCCCGTATGGGGCTCTGTGCCAAAATATCTGTGCCGGAGGGTTAAAGCCAAGGGGCAGAGCAAGGGAACACACACAGACACTCACATGTTTGGTGGGCTGCAAATTCACAATGACTAACTTCCCTCCCTTCTTCTTGGTCAACAAAGGAAGGTCCCCGCTGGGTTTGATTTGTAGTGATGTCCCCAACGTGACGGAAAGGTCCGCTTTCCTGCGGGGAGGAGGGAAAAAACCAATTATTTTTGGAGGCTGCTGTTTTATTTTATTTTTTAAATATAATTTTTATTAAGTTTTTAAAATCATAACATACAAGTATAAACAAAAAAAGAAACAATAAACAAAAAAAAGGTCAATAAATTCAGTCTTCGCCTGCATTTCAACACATATGGTCACTTTAACAATTATACAATTTTCTTTTTAATTTGTCTATTTCTAACTACATGTCTTTTGAACCCCCCCTCGGTGCCTTCCTGTGACCTTTGACACACACACCCCCATCACGTGGTTTGATGATGGCCAGCTGGATGCGAAAAGCAATGAAAATTTTGGAGTCACGTGACTTCATGCTGCTCCCCCCCCCCGTGACTTTTGGTCGACCCCCCCCTAAAATGGTCACGTGGTATTTGAACGACCCCTTATAGTCTTTTATTTCCAAAAACCCAATATATCAGGTACTGGTTGGGAGGTTGCACTTTTAAAAGGAAAATAAAATAAATGGAAAGATGACTTTAAAAATAGCAATAACCATCACTTAGATCTAAATCAATGGCTCCCAACGTGGAGCCCACGCCCCACCAGGGGCCAGAAGCCTTGGTCAGTCCAATGGGTGATCTGTGCTATGGGGAACTGACTGGGGCTTCTGGGAATTGAAGTCCAAGAACCAAAGGCTAGGAAAGACTGGTCTAATGCAGTTTTTCCCTAAGGTGGGGCCCAGACCCCACAGGTGGGTTTCCATTCCCAGATGCCTCAGTCAGTCCATTGGCTGATCAGTGCTTTGGGGAATTAACTTCAGCTTCTGAGAGCTGGAGTCCAAAGAACCAATGGGCCTTAAGGATCTCGGAGGTGGTCCGGCCACTGTGCGGGTCCAAAACCGGGGCGGAGCAGAGTTTCGGGGCAGGGGGCAGGGCCAAACCTCACCTGCTGGCTTCGCTGGCCAAGCGGAGGTCGCGGTCCGGGAGGGAGTCTTCCCAGTCCAAGATGGTGTCCATGAGTGTTCCCCTACAGGAAGGAGAAACGGGACATCGGTAGAATTAAACCAACAACCAATCGGCAGAGAGATCCCAAAAATCACATTTTGGGGACACGACAGACCCATCAAGTCAGGATTTCCTTGGCGTCTTGAGTCACCTTTGCTTCTGGGTTCGGTTCAATCTGCAAGCATTTGGAGGGGGGGGGGTCTTTGCTTCAAGTGGCCTTGAATGTGGCTCTCGAAAAGGACCAGGCAATTAACGTCGATGAGTTAATTAAGCACTCAAAAGGGGCTGTCGGCTGATGAGGACGTACCTGCAGGAGCGAAGCCCCCGGCGTTTGGAAACCTCACAAAAGCGTCCTGTCGGCTTCAGCCCCATCGTCCCCACGACCGTCTCTCTCACGTACTGCCTTCAATAATAATAATAATCAGACACCCTATGGCGGTGGTGGCGAACCTATGGCATACACATGACGGAGGGGGCACTGAGCCTTCTCTGTGAGCACGTGCGCCGTTGCCCCAGTAGTTTGTGCTGCCCCTCTGCCCAGCAGCCCAATGGGAGCGCTTCCTCCCTCCCCCCACCCCAGAGTTTGCCCCACCCTTCTTCCCAATAGCCCAATGGGAGCGCTTCCTCCCTCCCCTCAGCACAAAGTTCACCCCGCCCTTCTTCCCAATAGCCCAATGGGAGCGCTTCCTCCCTCCCCTCAGCACAAAGTTCACCCCGCCCTTCTTCCCAATAGCCCAATGGGAGCGCTTTCTCCCTCCCCCAGCTCAGAGTTCACCCCACCCTTCTTCCCAATAGCCCAATGGGAGTGCTTCCTCCCTCCCCCAGCCCAGAGTTCACCCCACCCTTCTTCCCAATAGCCCAATGGGACCGCTTCCTCCCTCCCCTCAGCACAAAGTTCACCCCGCCCCTCTGTTTGAGCACTCTACGAAAGGTTTGCCGCCTCTTTCCTATAGGAGTCAAGGCCTCCAGGAAACCGGGGGGGGGGGGGGGCTCCAAATGAACAAGGCAGTGAGGCACAGGTTGGTTGGTTGGATGGGACGTACTTGCCACATTTCATACATTCCTCCACAAACATGTTCCCGTGCAGCTCCGCTAGCTTGTCTCTGCCGAGAAGGAAACAGGGAGGGGGCGTCACAATCCATCTCTCATTCCATGTGAGTTTGATCCCCTCACGAGGCTTCCCTCTCCACCCACGGGGCCTTTCCTCTGCTAGAGGCCACCCAAGGGCCCACTTATGGTGTTAAGCGTCGCTTACTCGCTTCCTCCGATGAGCAATGGACAGACGCGGCTCTCCTCAACCTCTCCGCCTATGTTGTAGTTATACTATGTCCTGGGTTTCACGGGGTGAGAAGAGAAGGACGCCGCATCCGTAACTCACCAGAGGAAAAGGGGGAAGAGGAACACAACGACTAACGAGGGCCGCCCATCCTCACAGGCCCCGGTTTTCCTCCGTATCCCCAAGAAGCAGAAAGTGTGTTACCTGGGGAAGCCGGAACGTACGTGAAGTCCGTCCACGTTCTGACTCACCAAGAACCGCAGGAGGCCAGCCCTGTGCAGGCCCAGAAGGGCCATGTGGGTTCGGGATGGCTGGGCATTCTCAAAGGTGGTGTCAAATTTGGGGGCCAAGCCCCGCTCTTCCATAGTCCAGACACCATTTGGGCCTCTGAAGTCCGGGATCCCCGAAGCTGTGCTAATGCCAGCCCCCGTGTGGAACACAATGTTGGTCGCATTCCGGATCATGTCCGCCAAGACGCAGGTTTTCCGCTCCAGCTCATCGGGCGGGTCAAAGAACTGTACAAAAAGCAGAGGAGAAAATGGGAGAATGAATGCATTAACTGAGTGAATGCGTGAATGAATGAATATATGTATCAACTGAACCAAATGAAAGAATTGAATAAATTCTTGAACTGAATGAATGAAAAAATTAAAAGAAGGCATGAACTGAATGAATGAATGCATGCATGAATTGAATGGAATAAATGTATGAACTGAACTGAATGAATGAATGAATTGAATAAATGCTTGAACTGAATGAATGAATGAATCGAATGAAGGCATGAACTGAATGAATGCATGTATGAACTGAACTGAATGAATGAATCGAATGAAGGCATGAACGGAATGAATGCATGTATGAATTGAATTGAACTGAATGAACAAATTGAATGAAGGCATGAACTGAATGAATGATTGTATGAACTGAACTGAAAGAATTGAATGAAGGCATGAACTGAATGAATGTATAAATTGAACTGAATGAATGAATGAATGAACTGAACTGAATGAAAGAATTGAATGAAGGCATGAACTGAATGAATGTATAAATTGAATTGAATGAATGAATTGGATGAAGGCATGAACTGAATGAAAGAATTGGATGAAGGCATGAACTGAACGAATGAACGTACGAATTGAATGCATACATGCATGAACTGAATGGAATAGCTCCTGGACTGGGAGGGCGGTTTCCTCAATATTACGTTACTACTGTTATTTATTGTGTTTTAATTTGATCTTTTCAACCCTGCAAAAGCACCTTAAGCCCCCCTGCCTCCCCCCCAATCCCTGGGGAGAGAGGAGGCTTATGTGTTCATCAGGCAAGCAAGGGGTTTGGAACAGATTCATTAAATTACGGTAATCCTAGCACTTGGGCTAAATAAAACATAGGGAAGGAGTTCCTCAACCTTTTAAAGCCAGGGGCCCATTGAGTCACGCTCCCTCTGACAGCTTCGGGAGCCGGACGGTCAATTTGCCCTTTCTCCACCCCATGGCACTTCCTGGTGTGGTGGAGGCACCACATGAAATAATAATAATAATAATAATAATAATAATAATAATAATAATAATAATAATAATAATAGGATACATTTTCCCTGGAAGTCGTTTGATGATGATGATAGCAGCTGGAGGACGCCCTCTCCTTTGCTATTGGGGGGTGGGGGGCTCCCAAATGCAGGGAGGGGGTAGAGCGTCCTCTTATGGGTTTCCATGGCAACCCTTTGGGCCTTGCCTAGCCCTTCCCGCCCCCTCACCTCGGGTAGGCCGCATTTCCCCTTGTCCGAGTACGGGGAGAGCCCGGCCGCGTAATCCACCGACATCCTCCCTTCCTCGCCTCCTCCCTTCCCTTCCTCGCCTTTAGTTCATTCCTTTCGGTCCGGCGAAGTGTTTTTTCTCCTTTCTGGCTCTCACTTCCAGTCTAGGGGGAGACCCGGAAGGAAAAGCGGCGGAAGTTTCCCCTCCCAGGCTCCTCATGCGCCATCTTTGTTCCAACACCCCCAGCGCGTCCTTTCCAAGCGTCGACGCCAGCGGCACCATCTTTGTTCCTGGTCCAACGAGGCCTTCATTTTTAACGGCTCCATCTTTGTCGCTGGTTCAGAGGAAAAATCGAAAGGCTGCCCCGCCTCTCTCGAGATGCTGGAGCCGCCATCTTTGTTTGGGGCAAAGAAAATTCCTGTTTATAACTAGGCAGTCCCCATGGAAGAGAATGAAGCCTCAATTCGTTTCCCCCCCTCCTTAATAAATAAATACGAGGAAAATTGCCTGTTTTTCCTGCTTTCTAGTTTTAGCTTGAGATGAAAATGCTTTGTTATTAGATTATAATCACAATGTTAACTGGGGCACAGTGGTTAAAAAACTGCTATACTGCAACCCAAAGGTTGTGAGTTTGATCGTGACCATTGTGAGTTTGATCCTGACCAGGATTAAAGATTGACTCAGGCTTCCGAGGTCGGGAAAATAAGTACCCAGCATGTTGTGGGCAGAATGCTAATTCATTTGTGAACCGCCTAGACTAGAGCAGGAGTTCTCAACCTTTTTAAGCCAGGGGGCCACTGGGTTGCACTCCCTCTGACAGGTTCGGGGGCCAGAGGGCCATTTTGCCCTTTCTCCACCCCATGGCACTTCCTGGTGTGGTGGAGGCAGGGGGGGGGCACATGAAATGATGCCGCAAGAAAGGAAAGAAAGAATCAAGACTGATGGATGGATAGGTAGGTAGATCCACTGACTGATTCCAAGGTTTCATAGCAGGTACAGCCTCAGGTTGAGACTCATTGGGATGGATGGGAAATCATCGATCCCCCTTTGAACATTTGGCACCCTCCTCGTCAACCAGCCCAGCTCTGTGCCCACTGCATCTACAATACCATCCAGCCATCTCATTTTTTGACGCCCCTTCTTCTTTTGCCCTCCACCTTTCCCAGCATCGAGGCTTTCTCAAGTGAATCCTCTCTTCTCATTTGATGTCCAAAGTACTTCAGCTTCATTATTTGACCTTCTAAGGAGCAGTCAGGGTTGATTTCTTCTAGGATCGACCTGTTTGTTCTCCTTGCTGTCCAGGGGACTCTCAAAACTCTCCTCCAGCACCACATCTCAAAGGCATCTATTCTTCTGCGTTCAGCTTTCCTAATAGTCCGGCTCTCACAACCATACACTGCCACCAGGAATACCATTGCTTTGACTATGCAAATTTTGGTTTGCAAGGTGATGTCTCTACTTTTGACTATGTTCCCCAGGTTTCTCATGGCTTGCCTCCCAAGCATCAGTTGCCTTTTTATTTCATGGCTGCAATCCCCATCTGCAGTGAGCTTGGATCCTAAGAAAGAAAAATCTCTCACTGCTTCTACTTCTTCCCCATCTATTCTCCAGGGACTGATAGGGCCTGTTGCCATGATCTTGGTTTTCTTGATGTTGAGTCTCAAGCCAGCTTTTGCACTCCCTTCTTTCAACCTAAGCAGCAGCTTCTTTAGGTCTTCCTCACTTTCTGCCATTAAGGTGGTATCATCTGCATATCTCAAATCGCCCTGAGTCACTTCGGTGAGGAGGGCGATGAACAAATGTGAACAAATAAATAAATAAATAAATAAATTGTTGATGTTTCTCCCAGGGATTTTAATTCCAACTTGTGATGCGTCCAGCCCTGCCTTGCGCATTATGTGCTCTGTGTATAAGTTGAACAAGCAGGGTGACAAAATCCAGCCTTGTCTGACTCCCTTTTCCTATTCCAAGCCACGCCGTCATTTTGTATCCTGTCTGAAATTTGGCTTCTTGACTCGTGTACGGATTTCTCATGGTCATGGGACTTATAAGGTCGATAGATCCACGGACAGATCCGTTGATTGATTCTAAGGTTGCATAGCAGGTAAGAGGCGAAGACCCAATTTGAACATCTGGCACACCTCAGTGAGGGACAATTTGATGGCACAGAGTGACAACCCTCTCCCTTTAACCAAGCCACCACTGAGGCTGGAGGGGTCCCCGCCCCCGCCCCCCAAAAGAGGACCGATCCCCCTGGCGAAGCCAAAGAACATCTTCTGCGTCCGGAAAGACTTCCAGGAGGAGGAGGAAGAAGCGATGATGGATGGGTGGGTGGGTGGACCGGCCCAGCGCTATCCCCTTGCCTAGGCTCGCTCGCCTCCTCTCGTCACTTCCAGGCCGGTGGCCTCTGCAGTCACATCCGCCTCCTCGAGAGGAGGAGGAGGAGGAGGCGAAGCAAGCGGCGGAGGCACAGGGTCCGGCGGCGCGTAATGCGGCGCGCACAAGGGGCCCACCTCCTCCTCCTGGAGGCGCCCTGGCACGGGCCGGAGGGCGGCGGATCGGGGCCGGAGAAGGGCTGCGAAGCGGAGCCGAGACCCCTGGCCCAGGACGGGAGCCGAGAAAACCGGATTCAAAACAGAGGTGGGGTTAAAAAAAGGACAGAAAAAGCCAAGATAGACATTTGGAGACGCGCGCCCTGCTGTGCGCAAAAACCCAGGCGCTATTTTGGCAAGGGCCTTTTTTTTAGGGAGGGGGAGATCGTCTCCCCCCAAAACCTTTGGGCGAAAAGGGAGGGGGCTGTTCCTCTCTAGGAACATATTTTGGGGGGAGTGAATTACAAGGGACCCCCCCTCTTTTGCGCTTGGGGCGGCCCTCATCTCTCTCCTCCGACTCCTGCTGAATCGGGGAGACGGAGGAGGATGAGCTGTGAGTCTCCTTGGATCGTGGCCTCCCCACTACTGCAGAGAAGGAAAAACCCAAGGGGGGTTTGGGGGGGGGGAGAGAGAAATTGGCCTTATTCTGCTCAGTGGGGCCAGGGTGGTGGGTCTCTCCGTGCCCCCCCCCCCCGCTTTGTGAACCCATTCTTTTGCAACGCACAGCGTTGAGTCTGGCGTGGGCTTCTTTGTTTCGGACTCTTCCGCTCACCTTCCAGCGAGGAGCCCCGTGTTATACACTTGATTTTCACACGACGAGTTTCCAAAATCCATCCAAGGGTTTCCTTCTCTCTTTGGGGTGTTTGTGTCTGACCTCCGTGTTTGTTTGTCTGGATCCTCAAACTTTAACCCCACAACTTTTCTACTTTTTGTGCGGATCCCCCCCCCCCCTCCCGGCTTGTTTGCTGCTGAGTTTTGGCATGCATTGTGGCAACCTCTCCAGTCCTATTTATCCATCACATTTTGCTCAAGGCAGTTTTCCCTACTCTCCTCTTTTTTATCTTCCCCACAACCCTTCGAGGTAGGGCAACAAGCTTCCCAGCCAGCTGGAGATTTGAACCCGCGTCTCTCCGGAGTCTGAACCCAACGTCCTCAGCCCTTGACCACTGTGCTGCCTTTCTTACGCTTGCTGGCACCGTACTTTGTATACTTTGGGGGTGATGTCCAGTTTATTGCCACCACAATCATCCCCATCATCCTAATTCTGGGTGTGAATCAAAGCAGCAAATTCCTGTTAACTGACGAATCAACATCCTTTTGCTGGATGCCAGGCGTGTATCTTGCTGCATTCCAAGGGAGCTAAGCAGCAACTCATTAATTAGAGGCAATTTTCCTGTTCTGATTTACGGTGTTGCAGTTATACCCGTGTAATTTCCCTCGTTTATCTCAGATGACATTCCGATTCAATTAAGGGCTTCTTCTCTCCCCCCCCCCCACCCTTACTCCCAAGATTCACCTGGGCACCATAAATCGATGAGGATGTCATGAGCCATTAATAACAAAACGGAGCGTTTTATCGGAGCGTTTATCCATCGTAGGCAGGTCTCTCCAGAAAGACCTATGACATCACCAGCGGTAACGAACCTTTGGATTAGTTCATTGTCTATTTTTGGAAACCTGTTCGGATCGGAAAGCGGCCTTTTTTTATCCCACGGCCTTTCCTTCTACCTGCAAAGGGTTTGCATTTTAAAAAAACCCGACACAACTGACTGATTCAAACTGGACGGTCAGAAACTCCAGCAGAGTTGACCCATTCAAATGGCCCATCTTGCAGGTCACCTCTTGTTTCAATTCCACCAACTTTGGCGGGTCTGCGCTAGATAGGGTTAAGCAGATCTTCTGGTGAAAGGTAGTACTTTAGGATGGCAACGGCTTAGTGGATAAAGATGGTGGACTTGACCCCTGGAAGGTCAGCAGTTTGAGACCTGAGTACTGCACGACTGAGTGAGCTCCTGTCTCTGTCCCAGCTCCTGCCAACCTGGCAATTGGAAAATCAGAAATTGCAAGGCGATAAGCAGGGAGCACTTTGGTGGGAAAGGTAACAGTGTTGCATGCACTCTGGCGTCTAGTCATGCCTGCCACAGATGCAGACAGTGTTTTTACAGTCTTGAGCTGTAAACAGAGATGAGCACTGAACCCTAGAGTCAGATACGACTGGCTTTCGAGCAAGGGCGACCTTTACCCTTTACCTAAACAAAGGTTCTGTTTTATTTCTTCCCTTCCTTTTGCCTCCATTTCCTTCTAGGATGAACCCAAGAACAAGGAGGGACTTTGGGATTCTCGGCCCTTAGGCCGGAATGTGGGAAACCCCGACAGTGTGTTCCGGCCAAACATGTCATAAAGACTTCATCTCACAAGAGGCTGAAATGTCTTCTTAAAGCAGGCCGGACCACCTTCCTTTGGGACTCTTCTGCCCCCTTCCTGGTGTCACCGGATAACGTCCACACCCTCTCCGGCTCCGTACCCCTCTGTTGCGATGAACGGGCTCTCTGTGAGTGAACTCTGCTGCCTGTTTTGCTGCCCGCCCTGCCCCAGCCGTATCGCCGCCAAGCTGGCCTTCCTGCCCCCAGAGCCCACGTACGCCGTCGTCCCCGAACCGGACCCTGCCGGGAACACCGGCAGTGCCTCTCCCCGGAGCACCGCCATGACCCGGTGGAAGCTCCACCTGACGGATCGGGCCGATTTCCAGTACACCCAGCGGGAGCTGGAAAACATCGAGGTCTTCCTGACCAAAAGCAGCCGGGGGAACCGGGTCAGCTGCATGTACGTCCGGTGTGTGCCGGGGGCCAGGTGAGTGGAATAGGACGGGTGGTCCTGAAATGGACCACTCTGCAGTTCAGGCCCGGTTTAATTCCTTTCCTGTGGAATTATGGGACTTGTCATTAGGGGAGGGGGGCTTCATATCCTCTGCCCTGGAGTAGTCCATTCAGAGTAGGGGTTCTCCGTCTTTTCAAGACAGGGGCCGGGTCACGCTCTCAAACAGCTGGCAGGCCGGACGGTTGTAAAGGAGTCTGCGGCTGTTGTAAATGCATTTACAACAGCCGTAAATGAGTCCGCGCCCAATTACGGCAGCTGGAGCGAGGACCAGGTTAATTTGGTGCTGTGGGCCAAACCCAGCCTACGGGCCATCGGTTGAGAACCCCTGATTCAGAGTCTCCCCTGTTGAACTACAATTTCCATGATGCCGCATGGGTGAAGGCTGTGGCAAGCCATGGAAGATACCTGTGGGAAGGAAAGCGAGATGAAATAAAACTAAATTAATTGGGGCAGGGGGCACGTTCCAGGAGACCGTGGCCCTTGCCGAAATGTGCCCCGAGGATGATGGGTGCTGTAATCCGTAAAGTTCGGCTTGGAAGTTTCCCACCAGCCGGCCCTGCCTTCTCCTCCCCATGCCAAATGGAAAGACAGGATAACGAGAAGCCGAAAATAGCCGTGCGGGAAAAGGAAGCCGGAAAGAAAGACCATGAAACTCCCGGACATCCATCAAGCTAAGGAAATGGCTGAGAGGTCCCGGCAGACGCCCAGACTTTACTACTTCCTCTGTGAGGCTCTCCTACCCCATCTGATGTCCATGTTTAGGACCAATCGGGGAGGTTCCTCTCCTTCCAAGGGGGACTTGGGGCTCTTTTAAAGTTCGGAGCAAAACCCGGAACGACGTCCCTCCTGCCCCATTTCCAAGCTGTCTGCTTCTGATCTCTCTTGCTTCTTGTGTCTAGAGACCACATCGGAGGTGTAACGCCCCACTCCCTTTCTCTCTCTCTCTCTTTCTCTAACAGGTTCACTGTGCTTTTCTCGCACGGGAATGCGGTGGATCTGGGCCAGATGTGCAGCTTCTACATCAGCCTGGGCACCCGGATCAACTGCAACATCTTCTCCTATGACTACTCGGGCTACGGCGTCAGCACGGGCAAACCGTCGGAGAAGAATCTCTACGCGGATGTCGACGCGGCTTGGCAGGCGCTGCGCACCCGGTGAGGCATCCGAAAGGGAGTCGGGGAGGTTGGGAGGGGAGAAATGGGTTTGGTTCACTGCATGACCTGGTGGCTGCTTTATGATGAAAGATGCGCTCCCAAACTTAAATGTGTCTTCGCGGGTTGTGCTAGATCAGTGGTGGCGAACCTATGGCACGTGTGACAGAGGGAGCCCTTTTGGAGCCCTCTCGGTTGGCCCCAGCAGAGTTCACCCCGCCTCTGCCCAGCAGCCCAATGGGAGCGTTCCCTCCCTCCCCCAGCAGAGTTTGACCTGCCCCTCTGCCCAGCAGCCCAATGGGAGTGTGCTATATATTCTCGGTTCTATTATACGGCACATAATTGCAATGATGGAAGAATGGAAAGAAAAAAGAGATTGTTACAGGTGATCATCCACTTGCAGTAATGGTTAAGTTTGCAACTGTTCACAAAGATACTTTTTTTTGTCATTGTTTTGATTTGATCCTATTTTCACTCCCCATCTATCCTCTCTTGGACCCCCGTCTGCTGGCCAGCTACGGGATCAGCCCGGAGAATATTATCTTGTATGGGCAGAGCATTGGCACGGTGCCCACGGTCGACCTGGCCTCCCGCTACGAATGCGCGGCTGTCATTCTGCACTCGCCCCTGACGTCCGGCATGCGCGTTGCCTTCCCTGAGACGAAGAAGACTTACTGCTTCGACGCGTTCCCAAAGTGAGTCCTTGAGAACGCGCACATGGTCACAGAGTAGACCCTACAGCCTACGGTGGTGCTTGGATACCTACCGGCATACCGGGAAAGTAGCCGGCAGGCCACGAAAATGTGGCATGCTCAGCCTGCTTAAATTTATCCACGAAAAAGATAATGCGGTCCCTGAAGCGTTGCAGAGATGGTTAGGGACTTCCCCAGATGACGAATCCCAAAATATTCTACTATAGGGGTTCCCAACCTTTTCAAGCCAGGAGGGGTCAGGTCACACTCAGTCAGCGTCAAGGGCAGGACGGCCATTTTGCCCTGCCTGCACGATGGGGGTGGCCATTTTGTCGCAACAGCTATTTTGTTTCTCGAACACCCTTGGAGGGGTCGGGGGCACATGAAATGGTGCTGTGGGCTGGGTTCGGCCCATGGGCCTTAGGTCGGGAACTCCTCTTCGAGGATGATACTCGAACCGGGGTTAAGCCGTTGTAACCGTAGCATGCAAATGTCGCTTCTCTTTTCTCTCTCGTAGCATCGACAAGGTGTCCCGGATCACCTCACCGGTTCTCTTTATCCACGGGACGGAGGACGAGGTGATCGATTTCTCGCACGGCCTGGCCCTCTACGAGCGCTGCCCGAAGGCCGTCGAGCCGCTCTGGGTGGAAGGCGCTGGCCACAATGACATCGAACTCTACAGCCAGTACCTGGAGCGCTTGCGGAAGTTCATCTCGCAGGATTTGGCCGGGCCGCACAACTGAGCCTCTCCCTTGTTTCTATCCCCCCTTCTTTCCTTCCGTCGACAGTCCCCTGACTCCCGAACTAGGCAGGGGCTGAGCGGGATTGGGGAGGAAGAGGACGGATGAGGAAGGTCCGATGGCTTTCAAAAGGGAACGCACCCCCGATGCTGCAAATCTAAACATCACACCCGCTTCGCCAAAAGCAGGAGTCGCCGTAAGGCCTCTCCAGGTGCGGGGATCTTTCTCCATTTCCCCCCGGCTGCTGATGACACCGCATCGCCCGCCATGGCATGCCAAGGACGGTCTCAGGGGGCGCCCACTTTGGTGAAACTCCGCAAGACTTGGCCATCAATGCAGGACAGGTTTTCCTTTCCGAGAATCCCAACGAGGCCAGGCCGTCTCCCGACACCTACCCTTCATCAGGTTGCAACCGGATCCCATCTCCGAGATGCCCTCAAGGTCCCTAAACTAGCAATAAGAGGCGGACTGGGTGGGACGGATCGGAGGGGGGCGGCAACCAATAGACACAAAGGGCACCCTGGACGATGGCAAGAAGGTTGCGTCTCCATCACCCTGCCCGCGCCGTTCGCCACGCTATGGTCTCCCTCTAATTAGGGCATGCGTTCCCCAGGGATCATGCGACAGACAGAACAAGAATCGTGGAATGTAACTTGGCCAAGCTACACGAGGCCCCATAAACAGGAGCGGGGGGTTCGCCTGCCCCGTCCATAAACCTCCGGATTCTCCTATTTTAATATCTCCCTTTCCTGTCTAGATGTCACTACACATTAGGTTTCCACTGTAATTAATTTCCAACATCTAGACAGGTTGTTTTGGGGGAAGTGGGTGGGTGGGTGTTGGGGGGGGGGGCTGGTAGGAAACAGGGGGGAGGGAGTAGCTCCACTTTGCCCATTCATTTTTCAAAAAAACTAGGAATAAAAGTTTGGGAAAAAATATTCAGAATTTGTCTGCCCAGAATTGCTCGGGAATATTTTACGGACGCTGGTTTTAAAAGGGGGAAAGCTGGTATCAAAAGGCATCTACGGGTTAGGACGGGAGATGAAACTCCGCACATTTCGTCCCTGTCACTTCCAGAAACCTACAACAGATAGATAGATAGAGAGATAGATACTGCAGATAGAGATACTATAGATAGATATAGATAGATAGATACTATAGATACGATAGATACAGTAGGTAGATACTGTAGATAAAATTACATTAAATAGATATAGACAGATAGATAGATTTACATTAAATAGATAGATACTATAGATACTGTAGATAAAATTACATTAAATAGATATAGATACTATAGATAGATACAGTAGATAGATACTGTAGATAAAATCACATTAGATCGATAGATAGATAGATAGATAGATAGATAGATAGAAGATTTCCCTCCAAAGTAAATGGCTCAGTGGTTAAGACTGAACTTGACAACCGGAAGGATCTTCTGTTCCAGCTCCTGCCAACCGAGCTGTTCAGAATTGCATGGAGATAAATAGGTACTGCTCCGGTGGGAAAGGAGAGCGGTGTTCTGTGCACTCCAGGGTCGAGCCGTGCCTGCCGTAGGACCACGGAAACGTCCGCGGATGCAGGCAACGCTGGCTCTTTGGCTGTCGACAGGAGCACCGAACCCTAGAATCAGGTACGGCCGGCTTTCCGACCCAGGGCGACCCTTTGACCTCCTGGTTAGAAAGCAAAGCAAGTTGGGTTTCTTGTTTTCTTTATAAGGGATCGTCAAGCCTGTAATGTGGGGTGGCGCGGAAGGGGGGGCATAGATCAAAACCCAGGCCTTCTCCGAATACCCCCCCATCGCCCCCTATCATGCCTCCGCCTCGCGCCGTCCCCAGCGGCCTCTGATTAAGCAAAAGCGGCTGGAACAGCCTGAAGCGACCTTAATCCCATGAGAGTAAAACAATGTTTTTCTGCCAGAGAGAGAGAGAGGAAAATATATATATTTATCCTCTTAAGGTTTCCTGTGGCAGGAAACGGGAGTCGGCTGAAGGTTTTTAGCCATGGGAAATGGGGGGAGACTTTTGTGTAACTTTTGTGGAAATGCACCAAATGGCAACCCATTCATCCCTATGCGGTAGGGGCCTGGAGAAAGAGAGGCAACCCCGTAGTATCATGGGTTTTCAAACCCATACCGAGTCTCTTTGAGGAGGGCGGCATAGAAGTCTGTAAAATAAATAAATAAACTAAGGGCTGTGGGCTGGATCTGGCCAGCAGTAACATTTCATGTGGGTCCCCCACTCCCTCCAAGGACATTCGAGAAACAAAATGGCCACCCCCTTTGAAGCTGTTGGGACAAAATGGCCCACCCTCCATCTTGCAGGCAGGGCAAAATGGCTGTCCGGCCCTCGAAGCTGACAGCGTAACCCGGCCCACCGGCTTGAAAATGTTGGGGACCCCCGGCCATGGTATTGGGAGAGCAATTTTGGGCTACTTCATGGCCACGAGAAAAGCAGCCCATTTCCAGCGATGAAGCCTTGAGCGAACCCGACCGCTTTCGGTCCCAAACGACAGGGACTAGAAACCTGGCTTCCGTTTTGAGCGTTTAAAGCCCAGTAGCCTAGTGTGGTAGGCATGACTAAACGGGGCACCTTTCCCACTGAAGCGGTACCTATTGATCTACTTGCACTTTCGAACTGCTAGGTTGGAGGGAGTCGGGATAGACGGCGGGAGATCGCTCCATCGTGTGACGCTCCGGTCTCAAACTGCCGACCTGCCAGCTCAGCGTCTTAACTTGACACAGTCCCGGCAAGCATCAAATTAAGACTCTAAACTAGGGGTGCCCAAACTTTTCGGGCCGCAGCTGGTCACGTGGTTCAGGGGGGTGGTCACTTTGGCCCACAGGCTGAATCCGGCCCCTGACACCAATTCATCTGGTCTGCGAGGCCCTCGTCGCTCCCAGAAGCGGAAATAAAATGTCCTGTATGGGCACATTTTACTCCTGGCTTCACAAGCCAGATGAATTGGCATTGGGGGCCGGATCCGGACCACAGGCCATAGTTTGGTCACCCCTGCTCTAAATGCTTGCCACCGCCTTTCCGAAGTCCTCCCAGGTTTATAGGCAAGGCCCTTTCCGTAGACTTTCGGTCAAACGATGGAAGTGGATTTCTACCCCTCTCCAAAACCAGCCCTCCTCGGCGAGGGGGAACCGAGAGGCGATCCTTCTACCTCTGGCAGCCTGGAGATTTGGGTCAGCTTTGTTGTCGTTCTCTGGTATGCCGATTGCCCAACCGTGGCCCGGAGGGGTCACCGCAAAGAATAAACGCTTGTTTGCCAGTCCTGGATCCGGCGTTTCTCCGGTCATGGGACCCCTTTCAGGCCGGTCATGAGATCAGGCCGAGCCCGTCTGCGCAGGCCAGAAACGCACACTCCAATGACATGAATTAAGTCCCCTTAAGTCGAGGTTTAATTCTCTACGCCCCCCACCCCAATGCCTGGGGTTTTTCACGTGCTTCTCATTTGAACAGCCATGGCATAAAAGGGCCACCCAACGTCCCTCCTCCGCCATCCGGGGAGAAGAGACGGAGAAGGGAAACCGCACCGGGGCGCCGGGCGGCACAAAACAGGGCGCTGCCTCGAAAACTCCCCCCCAGCAGGACGTAACGGTAAGGCCATGAAAACCAGGGCGCGTGGGAGTCTGACCCAGCCAACAGGTGACGTTGTGGGTGCAGATTCATGCCCACGGTGGGGTCTCCATGTCAGAAAGGGTGTCCCATGGTGCGGGGAGGAAAACGGGCCCGGATAAAGAGGCTGTTCCGTGGGGCAAGACGTTCTCCGGGCAAGCTTTGGCGAGCTGTAAATCGCCACCCAGATATAGCCCCTGATGGCGAAACTAAGGCAACTGGGAAGTGACAGGGATGCTGTGCGCACTCAGATGCCTTCCCACAGTCAAGGATTTTTCTCTCCCAACGACGGGTTCTACGTAACGTCCTGGTATCCGAAATGGACCTTTCCCCCCTTTCAGAAACAGTCTAGCAGGGCAATTTTCTCCTAACGGGTATAGAGTAATTCTTCCCAGTGATCTTCACTTCTCCTTCCAGTTCCTGTCCCCAGGCAAAATATAGATTAATGGCCAGCCATGCTAGGCACGGCAATAGGTTTCTTTGTCTCGAGATGCATTTACCACTATGTGGATCTCCCCGCCCTCCCTAACCGTGCCAGGAGGGTCCCGGTTTCCAGAAGGTCACATGCCGATTCTCCACGTGCAAAGAAGTTCAAAGCATTCAGGGTGGGACGTAACTACAGTAGTTATTACAAGCGATGCTGTTACCTTTCACAAGTTCCTTCTTGGGGGTCGCCTGAAGTGGAACTTTCCGTTACCCAGTTCCGTTTGAGGCATAACAAAGAACATATTTGATGCCACAAGCGAGGGCTGGGGAAGTTACTTTTAAAAGGACATTAAAGGACCCCAAATAGACATACCCCCTCCCTCCCAGTTTCATGCCGTTCTTCTAAGCTGCAAAGGAAGAATTCTTTGACAAGTTTCTAGTCCTCATTACGTCTGTTTCGTTTTCTCTGGCTTTTGCAGGTTTCCCGACATTTCCCTGCCGTGTTTTTGGGATTTCTTTCCGAAGCCGTCCAGCCTTCCTTTCATTTCAGGAGCCAAACGGCGGCCACCACTGGCCAACCCCCCTTAGCCCTGTGGTCTTCCCTTTGTCATCCTATGCCTGGGAAATCCGCAGAGGCTGGGACGGTAAAGGGAAGCCTACGGGGTTACAGATGCGACTCGGGCTCCGAGACAGAGGGACGCCAACCCTACGAGGGAGAACGGAAGGCAAATGCAGCGGTTTCGATCCTGTCTCCCCCAAATCCTTTCCTAGAAGCATATAAAGCGGGGGTTCCCAACCTTTTCTAGCTGACGGCCAGGTCACACTCCCTTAGACAGCTTCAGGGGCTGGACGGTCGTTTCCCCCTGCCTGCCACACATGGCACTTCTGGGTGTGACAGAGACAGTGGGGGTGGGGGGACATGAAATAGTGTTGAGGGCTGCATTCGGCCCCGGGCCGTAGGTTGAGAACCCCTTAGGTAGGAGGATCTAAGCCACTGGTTCTCAACCTGCGGCCCATGGGCCAAATGCGGCCTGAACACAGACTGTATTGACCAATAAAGATTTTTTTTTATCTTCAAAAACCTCTCCAAATGCAAGATAAATTTGGATCGCCTCTGTCTATGCGTATTCTTATTCTTCCTAAGCACTGAGATTCTAGGGCCAGGATGGCGCACCTTGGCACTCCAGGTGTTCTTGGTTTTCAATTCCCTGTGAATCCAGATGAATGGGTCTACTGCAGCATATGGGCAGTCAACCCATTTGTGTGGATTTGCGGGGACTTCTGGGAATTGAAGTTCAAGAACGGCCATCTCCCCTTCTCCAGACACTCCTTTTGTGGCCACAAGCTCTTTCCGTTCCCCCATAATCCCCAAGGGAAACCTTCCTTTCCTGTGGATTAGGCAAAGGTCAAAGGGTCGCCCTTGCTCAAAAGCCAGTTGTATCCGACTCTGGGGGTTCGGTGCTCATCTCGTTTACAGCCAAAGAACCAGCACTGTCTGCATTTACAGATTCTTCTGTGGACACGTGGCAGGCAGGACTAGATATGGAAATGCACGGAACGCTGTTACCTTTCCTGCCGAAGTGGTCCCTATTTATCTACTTGCAAATGTCTGGCTTTCAAGCTATTAGATCGGCAGGAATCCTGTGGGCTACATGTCCCATTATCCCCCCCCCCCCAAAAAAAAGAGGAATGCAAGGCTTAAGGGCATCCTAGGGTTTATCTAGGGTGGCGGTGATAGGTCAGGAAGTGGGGAGCATCTCAGTGCCCCTTATACCAGGGTTGCCCAAACTTTTTGGGCCACTGACCGGTCATGTGGTTCAGCGGGCCGGTCATGTGGTTCAGCAGGCCAGTCGTATGGTTCCTCCCACGGG
The DNA here is from genome assembly GCA_030440675.1 of Furcifer pardalis. Lineage (NCBI taxonomy): Eukaryota > Metazoa > Chordata > Lepidosauria > Squamata > Chamaeleonidae > Furcifer > Furcifer pardalis. Next base: position 43,692,496 of record CP126898.1, read on the forward strand.
AAGTGGAAGTAAAATTTATTTTATTTATTTATTTATTTAGATTTATTATCCCGCCTCAATCAGGCGAACCTGACTCTAGGCGGCTTACAGAAAATTCATAAATCAAAACCTTGAGGTTCAAAATTATTTAAAAGTCAATTTATAAAGAATTAAACCATGAATTTACAAAAATCTAAAAGATTTTAAAAGGTTAAAAGGTTTAAAAAGATTTAAAAATGCACCTTGCAATCTGTTTTGCAACAGGATGAGATAGATTTTTAGCAGGGCCGTAGCCAGGATTCTAGATTTGGGGGGTGAGCAAATATTTTTTTAGGAGGGACAACAATGTCTCACACACACACACACGCACACACACGAGTACTGTATATATATATAACAATGGCATGGGGGGGCTGTTAGCTGGTGCTGATCCCCCCCCCCCCCGTTTATAGCCCTGGTTTTTAGGCTACAATTTTCTCTGCTTAAACTACGGGCACCCAAACTATGGCCCACGGGACAGATCTGGCCCCCGACACCAAGCCATCTGGATGATCTGGCTCACGCCGCCTTGGAAGCAGAAGTAAAACGTCCCAGTACGCCTCGCTCTCCCAGCCAGCCTCTCCCTTCTCCAGGGCATGTCAGAAAGTGGGGAAGGGGGTTGGGGACCAACGGCGTCCTTTGGGGACCCCCAGCCGCTGCCATCATCCTCGAGCCCTTCTGTACTGTTGCGTTTTACTTCCACTTCCAGGAGTGGTTCAGGCCAGTTGACTTGGGTGTCGGGGGCCGGATCTGGCCCGTGGGCTGTTTTTTGAGGGGGCCTGCCAGTTATACTGCCCACCCGGGGCAGATGTTGTCCCTTGACGCACGGGGCTAGAAGGCGCGGGCCCAAGAGGCGACCGTGGGTCCCCAACGCGCTTCCCCGCCTTCCGACGTGCCCGGGAGAAGGTGGAGCCTGGCCGGCCGGCGAGGCGAGGCGGGCCAGGAGGGCGGGGATCCCTCCCCCTCCTCCCTTCCTCTCGCCCTCCACGTTGCGCCCGGGGCCGGCTGGGCAGGAGACCAAGGAGACCATCCAGGGGTGTTGGAGAGGTGCGCTTTCGGGGTCTCTCTCCCCACCCGGCGCCGTCCCCTCCGTCCTCGGGCGGCATGTCCGGGCTGGACTACCTAGCCGCCGAGTGCCTGGTCTCCATCTCCGCCGGGGCTCCCCTGGTGCCCCCGCCGGCCAGGGGGAGAGGAGGGAGCGGCGGAGGACCCCTCGCGCGCCTCCCCGCCCCTTCCCCGGGGGCCGATCCTGGGGTGGGGCTCGATCCCGGAGCGCCCCCCGACCCCGCGGACCCCAGGAAGCACCGGTGCCCCTTCCAGGGCTGCCTCAAGGGCTACGGGAAGTCCTCGCATCTCAAGGCGCATCTCCGGACGCACACGGGTAAGTCCGGATCGGAGCCTCGCCCAAACCTCCCCCCCCTTTCGGGGGGGGGGTCCCGATCCTTCCCCCCTCCTGAGCCATCCCTCCTTCCAAGAAGAGATCGCCTTGGGGGGGAGGCCTGATCCTGGGAAGAAGGGACGGGCAGGAGAAGAGGAAGCGGGAAAGGTGAGTTGGACAGACACAGCCACGGAAGCCACAACTCTGCGGCTGAAAAACCTTGGAGGGCCAGACCGGGGGGGGGGGCACAGTTTGCTTCTGCCCCATTGATGGCGTGGGTCCCAAGCCCCACCACCCCACAGGCTTGGGCCCAGGACTGGTTTGAAAGTGAAATTTTAATTTAATAGATTTATATACGGACTTATCCAAAGGACCAATATAAAACAATTTTTCAAAGCCTCTTTTGGTTCGTTACCAAACCCCCTGCTTCAGAAGAGTGGGCCACAGAGCTTCCAGGGGCAGGGGCAGCCTACCCCGGGCTTGGCAAAAGGGCACGTATGGTAACAAGCAAGGGAAGGAGCAGGTCAGAAATGCATCGCCAAAGCACTGGAATCTGGATTTCTTTTGGGGAAGGACTTCCACCCCAACCCTTGCCCTGATGGATTTAAGGGGAAAGAGAAAAACTCCTGAATTTAGCTGCCCAGAGTAGGGAAAATCCCCCAGATGGGCGGGTTGCAAATGTCATTAATTAATTAATTAATTTTCTGAGCCCACAACCAGGGAGTGGAGCTTTTCCGCACCGTTGTTTCGCAATACAGTACCAGGCTTTGCTCCTGCCCCCACACGGAGAGGGCCGTGTGCCCGCCTGGCGTGGCCCTGTCAAGCTGGGATGTCTCCTGCCGGTAGGCCGGTGCCAAGGCAGCATCAGAAGTGGCACGACGGAGAAGTCCCCTTCTGATGGGGCAAGGCCTGGTGGATCACAATCACACTTTGCCCTGGATCCTGCTAGGGGACCACTCCCCGCCATCCTGGCATGGGCCAAGAGATCCCCGTGCCCGTCATCTCCCACGTGGGTGGAAAGAGGCCAGGCAAAGGGGTGCGGGCCAAGCTGCCAGGCTGGTTCTGGCTCACGTCCCTGGCGATGCCAGCCGCCCTACAGACCTCTTCCTCTCTCACCAAACCGCCTCGTTCCTAATTCTCCAGGGTGGGTGGCTTTACATCTTATTTACCGATGGGTAGAGATAAAGTCCAAAAGCAAGACATTGCAAGCAGATAAACAGGTACCACTTCGGTGGGGAGGTAAACAGCATTCTGGGCACATGTTCACGGAAAACGTCTGCCGCTGCAGACAGCAATGGCTCTTTGGCTATAAACGGGGATGAGCACCGAACCCTGGAGTCGGATACGACTGGCTTTCAAGCAAGGGCGACCTTGACTTTTTAAAGATAAAAGTCATCCTTGCTCGAAAGCCAGCTGTATCTGACTCTAGGGTTCGGTGCTCATCTCCGCTTATAGACAAAGAGACAGTGTTGTCTGCGGCTGCAGACATTTCCGTAGTCATGTGGCAGGCATGACTAGACACCGGAATGCTGTTTACCTTCCCACTGAAGTGGTACCTATTTATCTTCTGGCAATTTTGAACTTCTAGGTAGGCAGGAGCTGGGACAGAGACGGGAACTCACTCCGTCCTGCTGGACTCGGGTTTTGAACTGTTGACCTGCTGACCTTCCAGTCATCAAGTCCAGCACCTTAACCATTCAGCCACCACAGTCCATATTTATTGATAGCAACTGAAACAACGTTACATTTCTGCACACACTATTTATTGCATTTTGTAGCGGCTGCATTTGTGTTGTTTATCATAATTGTTTATTGCATTGTATAATAGTAATGAAAAGTTTAAAATTAAAAAACCTTTACACTTCCTCCCCAAAGCAAAAGATTTCACAGCATCACATCACACGAAACACAAACTAAGTATAAACAGAAATACACAATATAACACACAATATAAAATAATTTAGAAAGTATCAAGTCGCATAAAACACATTTTAAGTATAAACATAAACGCACGATATAAAGATAGAAAATGTTTTAGAAAGTATCAAATCACTTAGAACACAATCTAAATATAAAGCACAATAGAAAAGATTTGACAAAGTATCAAATCACTTAAATCACAATCTAAGTACTGTATAAACATAAATGCAGAATCTAAAACACAATATAAAAGATTTTACAAAGTATCCAGTCACTTAAAACACAATCTAATTTAGATTATCTAAGTATAAAAACACAATCTAAAACACAATACAGTACTATATAAAAGATTTGACAAAGTATCTAATCACTTAAAACAATCCGTTATTATGGGTATCAATCCTATTTTTGAAGCTTATTCTGACTATAATAAATTTTCTTAAGCTCTTTAGCATCTACATATAAACTCTTTCAAACTCTCTCTCTATAAACTATTATCATTCAATTACCCAATTCTTATTTCTCAACATCACATGACAACGTTAAGTAGGGCGATTTATTTGTAAATCCTTCCTTTTGCCCCCCAACCCACGTCCTGTTTTTTTCTCTGCCTGCTTTGAGACTCCTAAACATTTTGAAGATTTCCCCCCCACCCCTTCTGGTCAGAATTTAATGCTTTTACGGAGAAAGTTTCTGCTTCTAGAGATCCGGCAACCTCCCTGGAGGCCGCAATCAGCCAGAGAGAAATGTTTAAAAGAGAAATACAAGTGGGTCCCTCTCTTTTCTTTTGCTGCTCAGCCACTGTGAAGGCCTGGAAATGTGTGGTTTTGCGTGTTCTCCCCACTCAACCCCCTTCTGTTTGCCCGGTAGCTCCTGAGTCATCTTGGCACAGATATCGGGCGTGGTTGTGCTAAAGCTGGCAGTGACTCACAGTGGTTAGGGGCCCGACGGGATGGAGAGGGGGATACAAGAGAGAGAGGGGGGGTTTGGGGGATTACAGATTTCCTCCAGGGCGAGGGAAACTATGCAAGCCGAATCTTTTCTCCTTCCGGCAGAGAATAAGGTCAATAACCCATTCCGTTGCATGTTTAAGAACTTTATTTATTTATTTATTTATTTATTTATTGAATTTATTACCCCGCCCCACTCGGGAGAACCCGACTCTGGGCGGCTTACATCGTCACAAAACAGAGGTAAAAGATAAAAACATAAAATCATGAAGTTTAAAAGATTATCTAAAATTATTTGAAGTAAAAACAGTGCAAACTACACGCCAGTATCCCCCTGGTCCAGATCCAAAGTGGCACTCCCTAAGTAAGCCACTTAGTATGGGAACCCGTGTTCCCTGGTCCCCAGGGACCAGATTGTGCTGCTCCAAGGAAGCTCTACCGAATAAAGACAATAGTAAAGGTAAAAGTCGCCCTTGCTCAAAAGCCAGTTGTATCAGACTCTAGGGTTCAGCACTGTTTATAGCCAAAGAGCCAGTGCTGTGTGCATCTGCAGATGTTTCCGTGGTCATGCGGCAGGCACGACTTAACACTGGAGTGGATAGAATGCGGCCTACCTTTCCCACCAAATCTACTTGCAATTCCTTGCTTTCGAACTGGTAAGTTGGCCGGAGTCGGGACAGACGACGGGAGCTCACTCCATCATGGAGTACTCGGGTCTTGAACTGCTCATCTGGTGGTCTTCTAGTCATCAAGTTCGGTGTATTAACCACTAAGCCACTCCAGGCATTCCTAAAGTCTCGTTTTTTTTTTCCAGGTGAGCGGCCATTTGAATGCCGCTGGCCGGGCTGTCAGAAAAGGTTTGCCCGCTCAGACGAGCTGGCCCGCCACCTGCGCACCCACACCGGCGAGAAGCGATTCGCCTGCCCGCTTTGCGAGAAGCGATTCATGCGCAGCGACCACCTGAGCAAACATGCCCGGCGCCACCCGGCCTTCCGGCCCGGCATGGTCCGACGGACGGACTACCCCCACGCTTCCCCCATTGATTTGTCCTCCAGCAGCGTGACCGGAAGCCCCGCCTCTGACAGCCCTGCCTCCGACAGCCCTGCCCCTTGAAAAATAACCCCAGAAAATTTTCTGTCCAATGAACACAGCAGGAGGAAAGGCACTGACTGAGATGGCTAGGAGGCACTGTGTCAGGTTCCATCATTCCTCCTCCATCTCTTCCTTTGTATCTTTGAATCGGGTTTGGATGGGAAGGCCCGTCAAAATCCAAAACAAAGGATTCTCTTTAAATTGCCTTACTTCCTGTGGCAGTGAGTTCTGCAGGATCACTCTAGTGTTTTGCAGAGATACAGGCAGAAATCAATGTCATTTCCCCTCCTTCCTGGTGTCCTGACCTCCTTTCTCCAGATCGTCTATCCAACGAACAAACAAAACAGAGGGAGCCTTAATTTGGATTTTGATCTCAAAATCGCCTGGGGTTTTGTAGTCGTTCCGTGCCACTTGGGAGTAAAAGACAGGACCACAAAGCCCATGTGTAAACTCCAGCGCTTTCTCTAGCCTGGACCGTTTTATTTTGATGAAAACTGCAAAGGAACTTTGTACTTTTTAAAAATACATATATTTTTTAATGTATTTATTTTTCTGTGGAGGTAAAATCAGGGTAGCACAGGGAGGAGGAGGCTAGTGTAAGGGGTTTGGATATTTTATTTGCCTTCTCTTCTCTAAACTAGGTTGGTGGAGGTATGGCTGGGATTCGACCAGAGAATGTATTTAACAGTGCAATTTTTGCACTAGAGGAAGCACTTCCGCCCTCTCCCGGGCCATGTCGACTTGCACTGCACGGCAATACTTAGATGTAGGGCTGTTTGGTGAAATTAAAAGAGCACAGAGAAGATTTGGGGAAATTTAGCCGATCTGTCGGCAAAATCTGCACCAAGTGAATCCCAATCTCTGGGAAACGGGTCTGCAATGCTGATGGACCAGGAATCGAACTCAGGATCTTCTGATATCCGGAAAATGGGTTATGGGAGATGAGTTGTTTCAAAGCACCGAAAGGTAAAGGTCGCCCTTGCTCGAAAGACAGTCGTCTCCGACTCTAGGGTTCAGTGCTCATCTCTGTTTCAAAGCCAAAGAGCCAGCGCTGTCTACTTCTGCAGACGTTTTCGTGGTCATGTGGCAGGCATGAATAGACACCAGAGTGCACAGAATGCTGTTTACCTTCCCACCGAAGTGGTCCCTATTTATCTACTTGCAATTTCTTAATTTCTAACTGCTAGGTTGGCAGGATCTGGGACAGAGACGGGAGCTCACTCTGTCCTGCAGTACTTGGGATTTGAACTCCGAACTTCCAGCACCTAAAAGCTCACTACTAATGAGATGAGTGAATGGGGATTTGCGTGCATGTAACTGAAAAGCCGTTAAGATTCCCCGGTTTTGTGGCAAGTCAAAATGCCCCCTATTTTTAAGAGTATCTGCTGGGGCAAAGACTTTTTTCCAGTTGTTTCTTTCCTAGAGATTATAATCAAGCAAGCGTATTTAAACAATCGCAAGATGCTTATACATATAGTTATATATTGGTAATGATAATAAAAATCTAGATTGAAAGTAGCACTTCTCAATGGTAATTAACGGGTATTCTAGAAACACAGATTTGAATCAAGTAGCAAGCTTTGGAAAAGAATTTTGATTTTTGAGTAGAAATATATTTTTCTGACTAGTATAGAGATTCCTTTCCTGTGTTTCCTTCCTCTCACGTGCCTACAAGATCCAAAATAAATCTTGAGGGTCGGGCAAGAGACTTCAGAGTTGAAGGAAGTTACTTTTTAAGGCAACACATTCCAGTCTCTTAGCCTGTGAATAATGATTAGGGAATTGCATACAGTTTTTTTTAAAGTAACTTTTTAAAAGTTACATTTGTAAAAATAGTAACCATGTTCCTTGCTATAAATTAGGGTGAATTTTGCATGTCCTCAAAGGGGAAAGAGGTCTTTTGGGGGGCTGACTGCTCCCAGAAATTAAGTTGTTTTTCTGTCAGTAGCAATGGTGAATTAGGGAAAGGGGGAAATTGTTATATTTTTATTTTCTCTCTCCATGTTTGTATTTTTGATAAGCACTGGAGCCTAGTTTTGTATATCCATGTGTGTGCGTGTGTGGTTTCTCCTTTTGGTTGTGCTGTTTCTAAATAAAAGTAACTAGAATTTCATTTAAACAGTGTGTGCCAAGTACGTCGCTGTGTTTTTCATGCAACCCATTATCTGGAGAGGAGAAAAAGTTACTTTTGGGGGATTGGAGAATGAAGCGAAAGGCAATGTGTTACGCCCGGAGTTCTCAACCTTTTAAAGTCGGGGGCCAGGTCATGCTCCTTCACACAGCTTCAGGGGCCAGACGGCCATTTCACCCTTCCTCCACCCCATGGCACTTCCTAGTGAGGTGGAGGCGAGCACATGAAATGGTGCCATGGGCCGCATCCGAACTGCAGATTGAGAATCCCCATGTTATGCTCCTGGTGTGGCTGAACTAGAGTTCCGCATCATCCTTGCCAGCACAGGCCTTCGTCTTCAAGCCAGCTTTGGGGAACAAGCATTCTGTGATGTCGAAAAGCTTGCACACTTTTTGAGGTCGACTTTCTTGATAAAAGGATGCTTCCCTAATACAGTACATATATTTTGCCTCTAAAAGTGTAGGCAACGACACTGCCAGCTTATACATCTATTTTTAAGGGGGGGGGGGATATATCATCATCATCATCATCATTATTATTATAATTATTATATTTCAATTTCTATACTGCCCTACTCGGTAGGACCGACTCAGGGCGGTTCACAACACATGTAAAATTGCAAGTTCATAAACACAGCATGTCAATAAATCATAAATAATATCACATAACATTAAAATATCAATATCATTACAATAAAAAAATTCAATAAACATACAATATAACAGAACAATAAGTACAGTAGTTACAACATAATAGATAATAGATCAGTACACAATAAATATATCTACAAATTAATATAACTATTTACACAAAGCATAGGAGCCCTGCCTACTAAAAAAGTTGGCAACCTCAGATATTTCTCCCCCTCCCCTCCTGATTCCTTTTATCCTGATCTATTTCCTTCTTTCTTGCACTGTCAGGACACATTTATCTCCCCCGCCCCTCTCATGTTTAGTTCTATTTATTTTATTGATTAATTGTAATTTTAGGTCAGGCATTAGCATGGCCACCTCACTTAAAACTTCCCTTCCGGCAGGACCTCGCTGAGAGGAAACGAGCATGCGCATTAAGCTCTCCCCATCCCCGTTTCTTTGACGGCGGCTTTACCTTACCATGGTGCCGGATGAACGCCTGGGACACGCTGAGCATGCGCATTATGGCGCCGGTCTCTTTTTTTTCCCCTCAGAACTAAAATGGCCGCAGGTTCCCGTTCCCTTCAAAGTGCGCATGCGTAACAGGACCATTGCCCTTAACAAAAATGGCGGATCCTGGTCTTTTTTTCCATTCGCTGGCCGACGCGTGCGCAGTCGCCCCCGGCGCAGCCCTTACCTTGCCCGGAGCCAAGATGGCGGCGGCCTGAGGCTACGGTTAGAGGGGGGGAAAAGCTGAGGCGAAGAAGCGGCCGCTGGAAGGCCTCGCCCCGTTCTCATGCCCGGGCCGAGATGCTCCGCTCCAGCGGCTTCTTCCGCGGGGTCGAGTGCCCCTTCGGTCCGGCCTGCGGGAGGCCCTACTGCCACTTCCGACACCCACAGGGGGCGCCCCACACGGCGGGACCACCGGCGGGCCTTCCTCGCCCCTCGGCTTGGACAAGGCGCCCCTCCTCGGCAGGTAACGTTGGACGGGGGGGGGAGGCACGCACTCTATACATGCTCAGAGGCCACTGTGTGAAGGAGCGGGGGAGGGGGTGTAAAGGGCTCGCCTGCGCCCTAAGGCGCTGTGCGCATGCGCCCAAGGAGGAGGGGAGGAGGAAGCCCCTCCCCAATCTTTCGCCTGTGTCCAAAAGCACTCTGTATATGCTCAGAGGCCCAGTCAGGCGGGAGATAAAGGAGATCCTTCCGTTGTGCTCGAAAGGTGTCCCGCCTAGGCAGGGGGAAGCCTGCGCATGCTCAGAAGAGCTTTATTGGGCGAGGGAGAGGGCCCGCCAGGTGTTCTTGGACTTCATTTCCCAGAAGCCCTCGGCAGCAGGAGGGATGGCTTGGCCTTCTGGGAACTGAAGTCCTAGAACACCTGGACGGCCAAGGTGGGCTATCACTACAATAAAGCAGTTTGCATATGCTCAGAGGCCCTCCTTCGTCAGGGGGGAGCAGCAGAACCTCCCGCCTCCTTTGCGTTCCCAAGGCACTCTGCACATGCTCGGGGATGTTTTATAAAGGGGAGAGGAAAGAGATCAGGGCAGGCTTCTGTTATGATGATGATGATGATGATGATGATGATGATGATTATTATTATTATTATTATTATTATTATTATTATTATTATTATTATTATTATTATTATTATTGCTGGAGAAACTCCGCTTAGGGGACGCCCGCATGAGGCTCCTTTCATGTCTTGCAGCACTCCAGTATTGAAACCGTACCTCTTTATCTGCTTGCAATTTCTTGCTTTTGATTTGCTAGGTTGGCAGGAGCCGGGGCAGACGACAGGAACTCACTCTGTCGTGCAGTCCCCGGGTCTCGAACTGCCGACTTTCCAGCTAACAAGGCGAGCTTCTTAACCACTGAGCCTTTCCTGTTCTGCCTATCCTAAAGGCACCTTGACTATTCTCAGAGGCATCATGGGTGGGGGAAGAGGGCTTTTGTTCTGCCTCACCTGTGCTAGAGGTATTCTGTATATGGTCAGAGGCACAGCATGATTGGGGTTGTTGTTTTTTATAAAGGATTTGGGCGTAGTCTATGCCCCATCGAAGTAAAGATACACTTTGTGCATTGCTTGGGAAAGCAGATCTTTACATGCACTCTGCTTATGCTCAGATCCCCCTTTTGCTCCCTTATTGTGCTGAGTGGGAGGGGCTTTTCTTTCTGTTTTCATTTAAGCAACCCCTGCCTTTGCATGGACAGTAGGGGAATGCACTCTGCATATGCTCAGGGATGAAAAAGACTGTGAGCAAAAGGGACGGAGCAAAGCTCTGTGTACGCCCAGGGACTCTGGGCGTACACAATTATGTGTATTTTCCTTTCTACTTTTTCCACTTAACGCAGGAAATATAAGATGGGTCTTTTTCAGAATGTCTCCCCCTCCCCCAGATATTTCACTTAAGCATCAAACATTTTGCTGTTGTTGAGAAACCCAGCATCCTTATCACAGTAACAACAGGTAGGTAAGGTAGGACAGTCTGGGAACAAAATAACGCAATAGACTGGACTTCACCACCGCTGTCCTCGGACTGCCTGCAGCCGGAGTGGAGAGGCCGTTATACTATTGTATTGTTTTATATTATGATATGTACTTTTGTAGGACGAATGTGGTATAATTATTGTCTATATTGTATATTGTATTATTGTGTTTACTGCATAATATTGTGTGAGCTGCCCTGAGTCGGGTTTCCTGATTAGGCGCCATACAAGTGTGAGAATTAAATTAAATTAAATAGATCAAGGAACAGTCCCAAAGCCACCCTGTGGGTTTCTTGATTTGCTGAGGACTAGAAACTTGATCTCCCCAAACACTCGGATCCATTACACCTTCCTGTCTCTGCAAAAAATCTCTTCCGAAAGTAATTTATGGATGAAAAGTTTATTTTAGAAGGAAAACCGTATGTTAAATAGTTCAATTAAAAAAAAATCCTGGCATTCTTTGGAGATTTAGAAGGGGAGGGTTAATTAAACATCCAAAATTGCGCCCACCCCTTATCTTGGGAAATAACTGGGAGGGTGTCCCTTTATTTCAGAAAGGGACTTGTCTCTTTAAGAGAGTTGCATGGCTACAGAAAAAAAGGTGGTTCTTCTGACAGGTTTCCTGATTGCTCTCCTCCCAGTTCCTTCTGAATTATCTTTGCTGCCCAGAAGCAGGTGCCCATGGCTAGATTTGGGGCTTCATCTTGGTATCATCGAGGTGGATGGAAGCCGTGAAAGTTGATCTTTAAACAGAAGAGAGGAAAAAGTTTTCCGTGAAAGCTGATCTTTAAACAGAAGAGGGGAAAGAATTTTTATTTAATTTTTTTGGAGAGGATGACAGTATGAACAAGTACCTGCGTTGTTTGCTAACGCACAAGAACTCAGGTAAGACAGAGGAAATCCGACCTCCTGTGTTGATGATTTTCTCCGGGGACGTCATTTGTTAAGGAATCATGTCAGCTGTTTGCTGTGAGGGGAACAAATCCCTTTCCAGGTAAATAGCAGCCCTGGCTGTCTAAATAACCTTGCAGGAGTTACGACTCAGTGGATTTCATCGGCTGATCCCATACCCACCTCAAAAGCATTCCTTCCTCTCCATTTAAATCCACTGTAACAAACAACATTCTCTGTTGCTTATTCACGGGGGTGGGGGGTGTCACTTGATAGCCAAATGTTGGGCCGGATATTTTGCCGTAATTTTAATAAAAAGCTTTGCGGTGTCAGTTCTCTGGATGCTTCCCTCCATGGGGGGGGGGGGGGAAATGAATAATAATTGCTCTTCCAGAAAAAGCAGAACCAAAATTCAGAGTTTTTTTTTTAAAAACGCTTCTATTAGGAAGTGTCACAAGATTTCGAGATCTCCAGGATTGTCCGTTTAGTGAAATAACACTGGATTTAGAGAGAGATCTAGGAAAATTAGAAAGACCCAGACCCGGCCTGTTGATGACTCGACACACAAGATTTCAAATCTGAATTTGCCGAAGAGAAAAGTGCCAAAAGACAAGTTGACATCTGGATCCAGTGTTGTTTGATTAATACCGGTAAATGCTTGCTCTCTATTTTGGGAGGTACAGTAACACAGGCTGTCTTAGAGGAGAAGCGCAGAGGAACATGGCAACCTCCATGTCAACAAAGCTGGAAATTAAACTAATTAACTCTCCTCTCTGCGCCGCCATTTCCCCTGAAACTGGCAGCTTGCTGCAATTCTTTCTCATTAGAAGAAGTCCGTCTTCCCAGTGGGTTATAGAATGAGGCCTTACGTGGGGTTGGGGTGGTGGGGCGGGGAGGGAGGCTCGGCCCGGGTTGACGTGTTCTGTGTGCTCGTTTCCTGCTAATTATAGATGCCAGACTCAGCTTTGAAGTGCAGGTGTTCAAGAACGTACCGGTCCCTGCTTCATGAGTGTGTGTTTTAATTGGGGCAGATTTCGGAGGAATGAAACTTTCAACAACTTCAACTTTCTGAAGCAGTTTCTGAGTTGCGGTTTTCAGTTCTGTTGCTGATCGTGAACATCGAAATGTGGGATAATATCCCTTTGGGGCCTCTTGACAATTAAACGTTTCAGAAGTCAATGCTCATCCTTTTTAAGCTGGGGGCCGGGTCCCGCTCCCTCAGACAGCTTTGGGGGCCGGACAGCCATTTTGCCCTTCTTCCACCACGTGGCACTTCCGGGTGTGGTAGAGATGGTGGTAGGCCACATGAAATGGTGCTGCGGGACGCATCTGGCCCATGGGCCGCAGGTTGGCCATTCCTGCTGCAAAGTCTCTTCTGCCGCTTTCCTGGGCTGGTTGGGTGCCATACGCGTGGATCGGCTCGCGAGGATGATGGACAGAGGGGATGCTGGCTGGAAACACTGCTGGAAAGCTAGGGAAGCCTTCCGGCCGGACCTACATAATAATTATTAGTTCAAATTTATATTGCCGCCCCCTCGCCGTAGCTACTCAGGGCGGCTTACAAACAATACATTACATTATAATGGTGAGCCCCTTTGGATTTGCCGGGAATTCCAAGGAAAATATTGTCCTGTTTTCTCTTTCTTTCCTTGTGCAGGGTGCGGCTATGACCCTTACAATCCCGAGCTCCCGAAGCCGGTGGGCCACAGCAGCAATGGCGTCTTGGAGGTCCTTCCGGAACCAACTTCCGGCATCCTAGAACTCGAGCTGGTCAACCGGGCCATAGAGGCTGCCCAGAATGAATACGAGCGCGATAAGAAGAAATACGAGGAGCTGCTGGAGACGGTGAAGGGCCAGACGGCCGAGTCCCCTTCCCTTATTTCCGAGCCCGAGGGGTCTGAGACGTTCTCACCCGTGGAATATACTCCAGGGAGCTACGTGGTCAGCAGCCATGCTGATTACAACCCTACCCGCTGCGTCGCGCCGGCTGCCTCGGCCCAGTCTAGCAAATACACATTGGATTCCTTCAACAGCGTAAAATCGAGGGGCAGTTCCCTTGAGTACGTCCCCACCATGGTCACCCAGAAGAAGAAGTACAGCCGCCCCCCGGGCAAGAGCAAGTACGTTGTGGACAACTCCAAGCCATCGACAGATCTGGAGTACGACCCCCTTTCCAATTATTCCGCCCGGCTCTTGAGCAAAGCCCGGGAGCAGAAGGAGACCAAGCGCAGGCGGGTGGTTGGGAGAGGTGAGCCATCTTCTCCGCCCTGCAAGAAGTGGTGCGACTCGGGCAGTGACACCGAGCCGGCGGCCAGATTCTCTGACTCGGAAGAGGAAGGCCAAGGAGCTGGCGGCGAGCCTCCGAAGCCAGAGGGCCCCCCAGAAAGCAGAACCATCGCCGAAATTGGCCCGGCGTCTCGCCAGATGAAGGAGACAGCAGTGCAGTACGACATGGAAGATATTGGGAAAAAACCGGCCGGAGACTCGAAAGAGAAGGACGCAAAGCTGGCCAAAGCACCCACGGACAGCGGGACAAAAGTGGAAGAGAGGCTGCCGAAAGACAAGGTGAAGAAAAGGAACAAGACGGAGGCGGGCAAGGAGAAGACGGACGCCCATGCGCCACGCAAGAATGGGGAGAGGATGAAGGAGAGGGTCGAGGCGGGCCCCGCCGATGGCCAGGTCAAAAAGCACATCAAGGGGAAACTGCCCGGAAGGGCGGAGAGCAAAGGGGAGAAGTTAAAAACCGAGAAAGCAGCCAAGGTGGGGAAACCAGAAGCGGGGGGTGAAAAGGAGGGCAAATCAAAGGTGGCCCACTCGAAAAAGAAGCTGGAGGCGCTTGGAGCCAAAGGGAAAGGCAAGGAAGCCAAACGGCCTGCATCTGGGACCTCGAGCCGCCCTCCATCAGCGGGGAACGCGGAGGCGAAACGGATGGCAAAGCAGCGAGCTGTGAGTCACGCCGACCTCTTCGGAGATGAGAGTGGAGATGAAGCAGCCGCCTCCGGCCTTTCCGCCAGGTTCCAGGACGCGAGTTCCCATTTTGATGGTGACCGTCCTCCGCCCCAGGACAATGGGGTGACAAGCACAAAGCGCCCGAAGCGGTCCCGGACACCTTCTTCGTCCTCCGACGACGTCGATTACTCTCTTTTGGAGACGGAGCTGGACTTGGAGTCGGACCCGATGGAGGAATGCCTGCGGATCTTTAACGAGTCCACCGATGTCAAAACGGAGGACAAAGGGCGGATGGGGAAGCAGGTACGCCTCGGGGACGGAGGAGAAGTTGCCGGGGCAGGCCGGCTGGTGTGCAGTGAGGGGTTGATTTTGTGTGTGTTGCTTTTTAGCGGCACTCCCCGCCTCAGTGGTTTGAGACCCGAGTGCGGTGTGACGGAGCGCACGCCTGCCCAACCGAGCTTTTCGAAAGCAAGAAATTTGCAAGTAGATAAACAGATTCTGCTCCGGTTGGAAAGGTTGCAGTGTTTTGAGTTTTGCCTGGCGTGCGACCACAGACACGTCTGCAGATTCAGGCTGTAAATGGAAATGAGCAGCAGGGATGGCGCACTGGGTGTTCTTGGACTTCAATTCCCAGAAGCCCAAGTCAGGACTCCTGCTGATCAGGGGCTTCTGGGAATTGTAGTCTAAGAACACCTGGAGTGCCAAGGTTCGCCACCACTGTCCTATAGAGTTAGATGCAACTCGCTTTGGAGTCGGAGAGGGTAACAAAGCAACATCTGTGGATTAAAAAGGCCTCTCTCTTTCAGCAAACCTCCTTTCCCTTCTTTCTTTCATCCTCCCCTCCGCAGCCGTCGAAAGAGGAAGGGGCCGAGGAAAAGGTGCTGGACGACAGTTTGCCCACGCTCTTTCCGGGCCAGAAGCGGAGGATCTCTCACGTCACTAAGCAAGGCAGCGTAAGTGCCAACCGTTTGACGAAGCGGAGAGTGCCAGTGGCGGGGTGCCCCCTTTGTGGCCACGTCGGCCCCACGGTTCTCCATCAAGGAATTCAGCCCCAGCTGTGTGCGCGTTGCAACATGTCCGCAGATTGTAGCTGAGAAAACAGGGGAGGCCGGCAGGGAAAGAGGGAGGCCCGAGGTGAGATGGATCGACTCTGTAAAGAAAGCCATGACCTAGGCTTTTGCATGCGCCGAGCGGGCCTCTTTCCGACGGGAGGTTATCAATCCACGGGGCCGTGATGGCCAACCTTGACCCTCCAGCTGGTTCTGGAACTTCAGTTCCCAGAAGCCCCCAGTCAGCAGGAGCGCTGACTTGGCCTTCTGGGAAATGTAGTCCAAGAACACCTGGAGTGCCAAGGTCTGACATCACGGCCGTAGGGTCACAAAAATAATAATTAAAATATGACCGATCCTACACGGAGAGGGCATTTATTCAAACAGTGCAACATTTAAGGCTGTCCTTTCTGTTTTCAGCATCTCCTACCCCGTTGGGAATTTTATTAGAGGTTTATTTTATTTTATTTTATTTTATTTTGGGGTTGAAGGCAACCTTTTTAAACCTCCCAGAGCAAGGCAGGCAGATGGTGGGGGGTGCCAGGATTTTTGTTTGCTTCTCTCTTTGCAACAGCAAGCAGACCCAGCGGCCGGCACGTTCCCCCGTGTTGCTTCTGGCTGGGCCCATTACGCCCTCCCCTAACCCCCTGCAGAAAGAGATAAGCAGCTCTGGAGAAATGGGGTGGAAGAAATATATACCTTAATTCAAATATTTACCGTTTTTTTCCCCCGCTGCGGCGCAACCCTTTTACCAAACCACTTTGCAGCAGACAGCGTGTGTGCTGGGGGGGGGGGGAGGGTAGAGAAGCTTGTGATCTGATTCCCTTGGCTATTCCCTTCTGTGTAGACCAGGGGTGCACAAACTTATAGCCTGTGGGCTGGATCCGCCCCCCCGACACCAATTCATCCAACCTGCGCCACCCTGGAAGCGGAAGTAAAATACCCCTGGCTTCATTAGTTAAACCAGGGGTTTCCAACCTAAGCCCCCCCCCCTCCAAGGACATCCGAGAAACAAAATGGCCATCCCCTTGAAGCTGTTGGGACAAAACGCCCCCCCCCCCCATCATGCAGGCAGGGCAAAATGGCTGCCTGGGCCCCGAAGCTTGAAAAGGTTGAGAACCCCTGAGTTAAAGAAATAAAATAAACAGGATTTCCCAACGACCGTGCAGAACGTTTGCTCCCTGTTCCCCCACACAGGCCGAAGCTGCGGGCAAGCCGGTCGTCCGGCCGTACCGGCCCCCGACGGCCCAGGAGGTTTGCTACCAGAGGATCCGGATGGCCCAGGAGCAGGCAGCCCAGCTGGCCCGGCAGCAAGCGGCGCGGCCTTCCCCGGTGCAGTCGGCCCCTCCACCAAGCGCCGGCCTCGCCATGCACAAGGGGGGGAAGAAACGGATCGCCCACGCGCCCAACGCTGCCTTCCCTTCGCCTTTGAATTCTGGTATGCCCGCATTTCAATTTCTCTGGGTTTTTTTTTGGGGGGGGGGGAACCACTCAGAAGCCCCCCGTTCATTCGATAGTGTTTGTATTATTTGGGTCAATTTTTACAGTGTTTTAACTGGGTTGTTTTTTTTTAAAGCAAGATTTCCAACTTGTGGATCTTTGCCAGCCGTCGGAAGGGATGCTCCTTAGCGGTGGTTAAGAAGCTCGCCTTGTGAGCTGGAAGGCTGGCACGGCGGCAGTTTGAGACCCGGGTCCAGCGAGATGAATCGAGCGACCGTCTCTGTCCCAGCTCTTGGGGACATGAAAGGAGACTCGTTCGGGCGTCCCCTGAGCGGAGTTTCCCCCACAAAAACCCTTTCGACTCAGAATAATTTCTGACACGATATTAGTATTATTCTTGACCCGCTTTAGGACGACCACCGTTGGCTTAATTATTACAGGGTAAATTGGGGAAACGAATGGACTGCAGTGGCCCAGCGGTTAGTAAGACGCTGAACTTGATGACTGGAAAGTCGGCAGGTCGGCAGTTCGAGACCCAGGCGCTGCACGACGGAATGAGTCCTGCCAGCCTCGCCATTCGGAAGCAAGAAATTTCAAGTAGATGAATAGGTTCCGGCGTCTATAGCGAAGGTTTCCCAACCTAAGGCCTGTGTGCCGGATCTGGCCCACAGCGCCACTTCCCCTCCAAGGGCATTTGAGATACAAAATACCTAAGGCTTGTTTTCTTGTGGTTTCTTTGCCTTCCAGGACTCAAGGGAAAAACCCTGTCCAGAAACACTGCCTCTCCCAACGGCACGGCTGCCCCCTGTCTCAAAGCTCGGACCCTGGCCGGCATGGCTTCCAAGACAACGACCCCCAATGCCCCCAGAAGGCTGGCCCACGCGCCCACCCTGCAGGTGAGCCTCCCCGCCCCCTCTGGGCCCAGCTTAGGATCGCGTTCGCAAAACCAGCCCATCCTTGACTAGGCTCCATGCCCTTCGCCTCCGGAGCAGGGGCTGTGGTGGCTCAGGGGCAAGTCGGCAGTTCGAGGCCTGAGTCCTGCATGATGGAGTGACCGCCCGTCTCTGTCCCCATCTCTCGGGGGCAGGAAAGGAGCCTCGTTCAGGCGTCCCTGGAGTGGAGTTTCATTTCATTCATTTATTCGACTTATATACCGCCCTGCTCAGTACAACCGACTCCGGGCGGCTCACAAAATTTACAGTTAGAACATTCCATGGAACAACAATATTACAATATAAACTATAAATATGGCACAACACAGTATAGTTAATACAATCAATATATCTAACAAGGGGGGGGGGAACGCGTTACAATACATAAGTGTGGCTCTTCATAATACAGTCAAATCGCATAATGAGCGTTTCGCTTAGCGAAAAACTCGCATAACGATCCAAGTTTTTTGCTAAGCGGTCTGACTTGCATAACAAATTTTTCGCTATGTGAGTCAGACTTTTCCCTGTGGAAAAACTCGCATAACAAGCGTTTCTATGGGGAAAACTCGCATAGCGAAAATTTTCCACTATGCGAGTTTTCCCCCTTGAAACGCTCGTTATGCGAGTTTTTCCATAGGGAAAAGTCCAACTCGCATAGCGAAAAATTCGTTATGCGAGTCTGACTTGCATAGCGAAAAACTCGCATAGCAAGCAGCCTCGCAGAATGAATTAAATTCGTTATGCGAGGTATGACTACAGTAAAAATGCAAACATACAAAACTAAACGATATCAACAACATTCAATTTTTCCCAAACTAATCCTTTCAGCGCAGAGCAATTTCTGACATGAACTCCTATTATCTCCCTAGAGCGCGACTTTGAAGCGGCCGGTGATCCCCACCGAGTTTGGCGCCAGGGTCCCCACCAACATCCGCCAGAGGTACCTCAACCTTTTCATCGAGGAGTGCTTGAAAATCTGCCCGACGCAGCAGGAAGCCTTCGAGAAGGTTGGCATTCAGGGGGGGCACAAGGGACGTTTCTTAGTGGTTTCCGTGGCTAAACTTCTGTACTTCAATCCCAAAAGGGCGTGAGTTCGGTCCCGGCTGGGCTTCAACATCGATTCAGCCTCTTGAGGTCGGTCATTGTGTCGGGGGGGGGGGGGAATGCAGATTCACTTAGAGAGGGAGCTAAGCGCTTATACAGGGTGGTATAGAAGTCTTAATTGCTTTAATGTTAACTACCAATATCCAGAAGAACAGTATTGGGGCTGGCAGTCTAAAGACCCAGATTCAAGTCCCGCTAGAGCTGTTCAAATGACCGGTCATTGGGTCGTGTATTTTTACATGGGAACGTTATAGCAGTTGGAGCTCTCGCTCGCCCTGCTGCCGCCTCAGCTGAATCACGTCCCCTGGTGGCATGCATGCTCCAGCAGCGGCTGGGCATGTCCCAGCAAGACAGCAAGCTGACGTCAGAAATAGGTAGATGGACCAAGGGCTCGTCTCGAGTGCGAAACCATCTTATTGGATAGCACAGCTAGGCCAGAGTGAGTCTCTTTTGAGCTAAAGATGAGGCGCAGCTGTGTTAATAAACTGGACAATCACATCTATACATGTAATTAACTTAAGATTCTGACGTCCTAGGCAGAAAACGGACTTCAGATTTGGGTCCAGCGCACTCGATTTAGTATAGGATTAGGCCAAGTACCAGACAATATTTTTTGGGTGATGCAGTGTTAGCAATGTTATTATTATTATATTATTAATATTGATATTAATATTTTCCCAGCCACCCCAGAAAACCTGGAAGACTTTCAGACCCCATTTTTAAACACCCTGGCTTGTAGCTCAGTGGGTCCCGGGTTTCTGGCTGCCGGCCATAAATCAGTCTCTCCGGCCCTCGTCCCAGTTGGCCTGCTCAAGCCTGGGGTGGCTAAGACTTTGCCGCTTAATTCCCCGCAGGCCCTCTCGGAGGAGAAGGTGGCGTATGAGCGCAGCACCAGCCGCAACATCTACTTAAACGTGGCAGTGAACACCCTGAAGAAGCTTCGGAGTCTCCTGCCAGGCCCTTCACCGGAGACCGTCAGTACGTCGCGGTGGTTTCGCTCTCAACGCCTGGGGCTTTGTCGTTGCGGTGGTGGAGGGGTTAAGATGCCGGGCCGGGCGACCAGAAGGCCGGCAGGCCGGCAGTTCAAGACCCGAGTGTGGGTCTTGAACTGAGTGTGCGCCCGTCTCTGTCCCAGCTCCTGCCGTCCTAGCAGTTTGGAATTGCAAGGAGATTAATAGGGGCCACTTTGGTGGGGAAGGTAAACAACATTCTGTGTCTAGTCCTACCTGCCACGTGACCAAGGAAATGTCTGCAGAGGCAGACAGTGCTGGCTTTTTGGCTGTAAGCAGATGAGCACTGAACCCTAGAGTCAGATACGACTGGCTTTTGAGCAAGGGTGGCCTTTACTTACTGGTCTCTAGTCATGCCTGCCACATAACCAAGGAAATATCTGCAGAGGCAGACAGCGCTGGCTCTTTGGCTATTAACAGAGATGAGCACTGAACCCTAGAGTCAGATACGACTGGCTTTCGAGCAAGGGCGACCTTTACCTTTATTTGTTCGTGTCTAGTCGTGCCTGCTGCATGACCAAGGAAACAGCTGCAGAGGCAGACAGTGTTGGCTCTTTGGAAATGATAGAGAGATGAGCACTGAGCCCTAGAGTAGGATACGGCTGGCTTTCGAGCAGGTCAGGAAAGCCTTTTTAAAAGAGGTTTTGCCGATCCAAAATGGTTCCCTTCCGTCCCGGGTGGCTTGCCAAGGTTTGAAACGCCGTCTAGCCTTGGGGGGGGTTGGGGGTTGGGGTTGGAGGCCGTGTTGTGGGTAATCCTCGCTCTGTAACAGTCCCGCTTTTGCCTCCCCCCTTTCCCCGCCGCCAGAGCCCACCGGCAACCGCAAGGTGGTCTCTCACGAAGCCATGCTCGGAGGGAAGCTGGCTGCCAAGACCAGCTTCTCCATCAACCGCTCCGCGAACCTGCGCATGGAAGACCTCACAGGTACGTTTCCTCGAGCTCCCATCTCCGTCCTGTCTCCTGCCAGCCTAGCCCTTCGGAAGCTTTGGTGGGAAGGTGAACGGCATTCCGGTGTCTAGTCATGCCTGTCACGTGACCATGGGAATGTCTTTAGAAGCAGATGGCACTTGCTCTTGGGCTATGAAACGGAGATGAACACTGAACTCTGGGTGCCATGCTGTGATGCGGAAGGCAGAGGAAAGGCCGCTGCATTACCGTGGTACCTTGGGTTACAAATGGTTCGAGTTACAAAATTCTCACAATCCGAATGGAAATCAATTGAAAATAATGGCTCGGGTTATGAATTGATCGGTTTCCTATGCATTCCCATGGGAAACCATGTTTCAAGTTATGAACTTTGGTTTTCAAGGCATTCCTATGGGAAATTCGAGTTGCAAATTTTTCATAAAAATAAAATAAAATAAAAACATGAAAAAAACTTACCTTGGAACACATTCAGCGTGTCACTCGAGGTGCCGCTGTATATTCTCAAGGCAGTCTTCGTGGCTGATCGCCTCGAGGATCGCCAGGATCCGGGTTCAGATATGGCCAGAGGAGGGTCGGATTAACGCTGATTCATTTCCCAGCCTTTGCTGCCCGTAGGGACCACCCTGTACCGAAGGCTGAAGGAGTACGTCTTGACGGAGGAGAACTTGAAGGAGCACGGCTACCCCTTTCCGTGTCCTGAGAAGGCCGGCCGCGCCGTCACCTTCACCGCGGAGGAGAAGAAAACAGTGGAGAGTAAGTCAGCTGGTCGTGGTGTGTGTGGTGTCACGGGCAATATCATTGGGGTTTCCTCCGAGAGTCACCCATCCCGTGACTCTCTCCGCGGCGGGAGGAGGAAGAAGTGGATTTATGAGTTTTGCACCGTTTTCATTTGCTCTTTGCCGTCCGTTACGGCCAGATTTGTGTCCCAAAACACAATGTGCCTACTATTTATTTATTTCGCTTTTTATTTAATTTTTTAATAAATGTTTTGATAAAGTGCAAAACGAAACAAAACAATAAAGGAAAATCAACATCTTCACAATGCCAATTTGCGGCCGCCCTGATGAAAATCAGAAGCCCTGAAGTCAGCGGCTGGCGGGTTTTTCTTGTTGCACAACTTTGCTGGTCGCACAATCCGCCGGACACTGACGGATGTTGCAATGCAACAAACGTCCCCCCCCCCGACTCTTTTAACATCCATTTCCTAAAGAACCCACTCTAGACCTACAGAGATCTTAGAAATGGGGGCTTTGGAAAAAATAAATCTCTCTCTTTTTTTTTTTTTCAATAAGAGAGTGGGGTGTGTAATCTTTATAAAGCCACACTTTCCTTACCCACTTCTCTATCCTGGTCGTTTTACAATTATTATTTTGGTAAATCAAGGTTCCTGCCGCGTTTGCTGCCGCTGTGGCACGGAATACGCCGTGACGCCGTCTGGCAACTGCGTCCGTAAAGAGGAGTGCGTCTACCACTGGGGGCGGCTGCGCAGGCAAAGAGGTAATGGTTTGCTGGTTTATTATTATTATTATTATTATTATTATTATTATTATTATTATTATTATTATTATTATTATTATTATTATTATTATTATTATTATTATTAATCACATGTATATCCCGCCCTCATCAAAAGACTCAGGGCGGCTTCCAAGGCGAAAAACACAATTAAAACACATTGATTACATTAAAAGATTAAAACATTAACAAATTGAAAAGATCACAGTGGTGGCGAACCTGTGGCATGTGGCAAGCATAGAGTTTGCCTCGCTCCTCTGTTCAGCAGCCCAATGCGAGCGTTTCCTCCCTCCCCCCAGCACAGAGTTCGCCCCCCCTGTTCAGCAGCCCAATGTGAGCGTTTCCTCCCTCCCCCAGCACAGAGTTCGCACCCCCTGTTCAGCAGCCCAATGCGAGTGTTTCCTCCCTCCCCCCAGCACAGAGTTAGCTCCCCCTGTTCAGCAGCCCAATGCGAGCGTTTCCTCCCTCCCCCAGCACAGAGTTCGCCCCCCATGTTCAGCAGCCCAGTGCAAGCGTTTCCTCCCTCCCCCAGCACAAAGTTCGCCCCCCCTGTTCAGCAGCCCAATACGAGTGTTTCCTCCCTCCCCCAGCACAAAGTTCGCCCCCCCTGTTCAGCAGCCCAATGCGAGTGTTTCCTCCCTCCCCCAGCACAGAGTTTGCCCCCCCTGTTCAGCAGCCCAATGCGAGCGTTTCCTCCCTCCCCCCAGCACAGAGTTCACCCTGCCTCTGCTCAGCAGCCTAATGGGAGAACTTCCTCCCTCCTCCCAGCACAAAGTTCACCCCGCCTCTCTGCCCAGCAGCCCAATGGGAGTGCAGCCTCCCTCCCCCCCCAGCACAGATTTCATGCTGCCCCTCTCCCTAACAGCCCAACGGGAGCACTTCCTCCCCCCCTCCCCGCAGCACAGAGTGGGTTTTGGATTGCCATTAGGGCACTCGGGTCTCTAAAAGGTTCTCCATCCCTGCCTTGAACCCATCCTTTGTCTGGCTCGGCCGGATTGATCTTAGCCCTTCATAAGGCTGGGGTAGAGGCGCCTCCTTCCCGTTTTCTCCGCCACCTCCCAGCCTCCGGTGTCACGTTCTTCCGCCCGTGGGCCGTGGCTCTCCCATTTGACCCCCGCAGCAGGAAAGAAGTGGGCACTTAAAAGTTGTCCCTCTCAAGCGATCTGGGCGCCGCTGCCTCTGCGCCCCCCCTTAGCCTTGCTCTCCCTCTTCCTAGTTCCAGGTGGCTGGGAGACCCACTACAACTGCTGCTCGGGGGCGGTGGGTTCGCCCGGGTGCCAGGTAGCCAAGGTAAGCGGCCCACCCGTCCCTCTTGTCTCAGATGTCACAGGGCTCTGGGTGGCCGGAGCACTCTGGGCTTTCCCTAAAACGATCAAGCTCAGACTGAAGGGGGAACCCTTGTCCCTCCACTGGTTTTTGGGCTTCAGCTGGCGGGTGCACTGTTGAGCAGGGGTGCTGCCTGGGGATTCTGGGTCTTGTAGTCCCAGAAGAGGAAACCTACCTCGCTCTGCTCAAAGAATAAATTGCTTGCTTTCTGTAATTTTGCTTTAAATGTGTGTCTTAAAGCAACACGTTCAAGATGGCCGGAAAGACCGCCTGGAGGGCTTCGTGAGGACGTTTGAGAAGCCGCCCCCCGCAGACGGCCACCCGGGTGTCTACGCCTTAGACTGCGAAATGGTGGGTGGATCTGCGCAGTTAGGAAAAAGGGGGCTTCTGACATGCTGGGGAGGGACCTCATGCACCGGAGAGTCAGAAAGCAGGCCGGACGGGCCCTTTTTTGTCGCCTGCGCGTTTGTGGCGGCTTCCCTGCAGTTTGGCTTGGGGGAGTCAGACTAGATCCCCCCTCCCCCCGGTGCGCCCCTTCGAGGTAAATACGCCGGTGACAGTGCGGTTGGCTTCTTTCCGCAGTGCTACACCAAGCAAGGCCTGGAACTGACCCGCGTCACTGTAATCAACTCGGACCTAAAAGTGGTTTACGACACCTTTGTCAAGCCTGACCACAAAGTGGTGGATTACAACACCCGGTAAGGACAGGGTGTCTGTCTGTCTGTCTGCCTACTTAATGTTATTCTCTCTCTATCACTTTATACTCTTATCTACCTATCTGTCATTTTATACTCTTCTGTCTGTCTATCTTATCTATCTACCTCCTTCCTTCCTATCTATCTATCTATCTATCTATCTATCTATCTATCTATCTATCTATCTATCTATCTATCTATCTATTCATGCAGTCTATCTCTATATCTATCATTTTATACTCTTATCTATATATCTCTATCTGTCTATCTGTCATTTTATACTCTTTTCTATCTATCTATCTATCTCTCTTTCTCTATCTATCTATCTATCTATTCATTCATGCAGTCTATCTATATCTATCTATTATTTTATACTCTTATCTATTTCTATCTATCTGTCTATCTGTCATTTTATACTATTTTCTGTCTGTCTGTCTGTCATTTTATACTCTTTTCTATCTATCTATCTATTCATTCATGCAGTCTATCTATCTATCTATATCTATCTATTATTTTATACTCTTATCTATCTATTTCTATCTATCTGTCTATCTGTCATTTTATACTATTTTATATCCGTCTGTCTGTCTGTCATTTTATACTCTTATCTATCTATCTATCTATCTATCTATCTATCTATCTATCTATCTATCTATCTATCTATCTATCTATCTATCTATCTATCTATCATTTTATACTCTTATCTATCTATCTACTTCCTTCCTTCCTTCCTATCTTTCTTTCTTTCTGTCTGTCTGTCTGACCGGCCCCCTGAACCACGTGACTGGCCCATGGCCGCCTCAAGAGTTTGTTCTGGCTTGCTACACATGACCAACCTCTGACATGGCATCATTTTTGCCTTTGGCAGGTTTTCGGGTGTGACGGAGGCGGACCTTGAGCACACGTCCATCAGCATCCGGGACGTCCAGGCTGTGCTCTTGTGCATGTTCAGCTCCGACACGATCCTCATCGGCCACAGCCTGGAAAGCGACTTATTTGCACTCAAGGTAAAACCGGGAGGGAGGGCCGAGAGATCTCGGCTCACTTTCCACCGTATTTATGTGCCGCCCTCCTCACCGGGGCGGCTCCAGACGCTTTACATAGCATTAAGCACGAATGAAGCCACTTGCTTTGCTTTGGCATTGGTCAAACTCAACTCGTCAAGACATGTTTCCGGTCCTCATCGGCAGACCAGTAAAATGAGCCCATGGATTCTGTCTGTCTCCACATTCATGCGTGTTGAAGACATTGCAAGTAGATCAATAGGGATCCCACTTTGGTGGGAAAAAGATCTGGGGGGGAGGGAGAGAGACATGAAAGGAGCCTCATTCGGGCCTCCCCTGAGCAGAGTTTCCTTAGCAAAAACCCTTTCAGTATTAATAATAACAATACTAATAATACCCCTGCCTTCCTTCCCGTTCCCCAGCTCATCCACAGCACGGTGGTGGACACAGCGGTGGTTTTCCCACACCGCCTGGGCCTGCCCTACAAGCGGGCCCTGCGCACGTTGATGGCGGACTACCTCAAGCGCATCATCCAGGACAGCGGTGAGGCCTCCGGCGGTTCTCGGCCCAACGCGGTCCCAGAATTCGGCTCCCAAGAACTTCACGGGCGTTGAATCCAGACCCTTAGTCTGGAATCCCTGCTTCTTCTTCTCCTTCTCCTCTTCCTTCTCCTATCCACTTCTTCTTCTATCCACTTCTTTTTCTTCTGTCCACTTCTTCTGTCCACTTCTTCTTCTTCTTCTTCTTCTTCTTCTTTCCACTTCTTTTTCTTCTTTTTCTTCTTCTATCCACTTCTTCTATCCACTTCTTCTTCTGTCCACTTCTTCTTCTTCTTCTTCTTCTTCTTCTTCTTCTCTCCACTTCTTCTTCTTCTTCTTCTATCCACTTCTTCTTCTATCCACTTCTTCTTCTTCTTCTTCTTCTTCTTCTGTCCACCTTCTTCTTCTTCTATCCACTTCTTCTCCTCCCTCTTTTCTTCCTCTTCCTCCTCCTCCTTCTTGTACCATATCTGATTCCGGATATTAGCGATCTTCATGGCTATCAGCCCTGAAGACTGTCCTAAGAATACCCTCCCTGTAGCCGTTTAAACACAAGCAGAACTCTGATGCCAAGACTTTCCCTTGGGCGTTTGGGGCCTCCCATTCCTTTACTAACTGCCGAGGCTTTTGGGAACCACTGGGGTTACGGTTTGTAAACTGCTGAAAGGAACATTGGAGTTTTGCTCTGCTGTGAACCAGGCCGGCCCGTTCTCCATCCCAAGCCACTCTTGTTGCTGAAATGAATAAACAAGGATGGCTTAGCAGTTAAGGTGCCGAACTCGACGACCGGTAGGTCGGCAGTTCGAGACTTGAGTCCTGCATGACAGAGTGGGCTCCCGTCTCTGTCCCAGCTCCTGCCAACCTATCAGCCCTTCTGGCCTGCTTTAAATAAAAACACTTCCCACCCACCCATCCCTGATAATATGACCAAGAGACCATAGAACCCTATTCCCTAGATGTGGGTTCCCCAGAGAGCGATTAATATATCTCCTCTTGTTTCCTGGCTCCGGACAGTGGAAGGCCACGACTCCAGCGAAGACGCCCAGGCCTGCATGGAACTGATGATCTGGAAGATCAAGGAAGACGCCAAAGTCAAGCGGTGACGCCCGCCCTCGCCCGCGTCGGTTTCCTTCACGCCTTAGGCAACAGTGCAATAGCCAAGACCCCATCCAGAGAGCCGTGGGCCAGGACTTCCCCTTTCCTGTCCCATGTTCAGGGGCGTCCTCAGAAACCGGGAGGTCGGCAACACGCTCTCTCCTGACCGGGTCAAAGAATCTCCTCCCGTTTCGCATTCAGGAAAAACGGGCATCGACAGATGGTTTTGCTCTGGACTGGGAAGGCCGGGACATCTTCCGGAGGAACGGGACTCCGCCATTTCCCTCCCCTCTTCCTATTTATGGATTTTAAGTGCTTAACATGTTTCTTAATTTAATTTGGGGGGCCCACGAGTTGCGTGGGAATCGTCCGCGGCGCCGGGACCAGTGGAGAACGAGATAGAGGGCCCGTTGCCAAGAGCCTCCAGGATTGGGATAGGAGAAAAATGCTCGTGGGCCAGCACAGAGGTGCCCAAACTTTTCAGGCCATGAGGCGATCACAGGGTCCCTCCCACCAGAAGTGGAAGCAATCTGTCTTCCAACAGGATAAGATAGATTTTAGGCTGCCGTTTTCTCTGCTTATACCAGGACACTCGATGAATTGGCCCAAACGACGCCCCGTGGGCCATATCCAGCCCTTGAAGCCCATTCATCCAGCCCGTGTCACTCTCATCACTCCTGTATGAGTGTATTTTACTTCCGGGAGCCACAAGGGCGATGTCGGGGGCAGATGAATTGTCATCGGGGCCCAGATCTGGCCCACAGGCTCCTGCGTTAGTGTGTGACAGGGCAGAGAAGCGGGGGTGCGTACACAGCAGTCCTAAAGACCCATCGGGGCTCCTACTGATGGTGGACGTCGCTCGACAAAAACGCACCGAGGCCTCTTTTCGAACACGGTCCGGCCCACCGTCGAGCATGGTTTGATTTTGATTATTTAAATTTGGAGGCGCGCCTTCTGCCTCCTGCAAAGAACCCCCCCTTGCATTTCCCTCCGCGAGCGGAGTCTCTCTCCCGGCCGGGCAGCTATGGCAAAAACAGCCTGCACATTCAGCCAGTGCGGCGGGGAAATGGCACTAGAACTTGACCGGCTCGCCGCAATCCGGCCCGCAGGCCATCTTATCTTAAGATGGTTTGGAGGTGCGAGCGGGAACGTTTACCCTTTTCTTTCGGGACCTGTCGTTCTTCCCCAAATTGTAGCCTAGCAAGAAAGCTCGGCTATCTCCCCCTCCCCAGAATTAACATCCAAGAGCCGTTGGCTATATTCTGTTGACATTTTTACAGCCTTTTTTGGGTGTCTGTTGGCTAATTGCGGAACAGGCAATCCTAGTTCCTTACCAATAGTATAATAATAAACATACCCTTTATGAGCGCAGGCGATATTTTTCTGTATTTACCCCGTTTGGCCCTTCTCTGTAACGCTGCACAGCGATAAGTGCCGTAGACTTTGTATATGCACAACTGTTCTACCTGTTAACACTATTTTGTAATTATTATTTTTTAAGTTAAAACTCGGGATGGTCCCACGTTACGTCGTCTGCGTGTGATTTTATGCAATGCCTCTGGGTGATTCAAGGCCTCCTTGTGAGTTTAGGGGCTGCCGCGTCGCTTAGCGGCTAAGATGCTGAACGTGACGACCGGACAGTCAGATATGACCGGGTTTTGAGCCAGTGTGACCCTTACCGTTATCACGAGCTTAGGTAAAGGTTTTCCTTGCTTGAAAGCCAGCTGTATCCGACTCAAGGGGTCAGTGCTCATCTCTGTCAAAGCCGAAGAGCCAGCGCTGTCTGCTTCTGCAGATGTTTTATTTGTTTAGTTTTATTTATTCAGGGCGGCTTACAGTCAAAACAGCAACAGTACAGTAAAAATCATAAAATACAACCCCACAAAACAACCAAAGCAGAAGTTTCCCGTGGTCATGTGGCAGGCATGACTAGACACCGGATCTGTCACGAGTTTAGGGGTGCCATTAAAGCACAGCAATTTACTCTGCGGTTTTTGGATTTTCTCTCGAGCCCACAGCTTAATCCGAGAGTTCTCAACCTAAAGCCGGGAGGGTCGGGTCACGCTCCCTCAGACAGCTTTGGGGGCCGGACAGCCATTTTGCCCTGCCTGCACGATGGGGGTGGCCATTTTGTCCCAACAGCGTCAACTAGGTGGCTGCTATTTTGTTCCTCGAATGCCCTTGGAGGGGGGACACACATGAAGGGGCATCGTGGCCCACATCTGGCCCACAGGCCTTCGGTTGGGAACCCCTGTCTTGGGGGGATTGGCCCGAGGAAAGTTACCAGCATGGCATGAGGCATTTATATTCTTATCGCTGAAAAGTAAATCTAAAAACAACTTGTCTGAGTCTTAAATTTTTACACTGGGGGAAATAGACCTTCCAGCAACTTTAACAGGTAAAATGCAGGGCTTGCTTTCTGCTTGCGGGGGGCGGACAAACGTGTTGTTCGGGAGGTCAAGGGAGGGTTTTCGATCCAATCCGACTCGGAGGTTGAAAGGCTGTTGAGTTAAGCGTGTGTGCGTGTTTGCTTCCCCCACACACACACACTCCATCCTCGGTGTGGTTACGTTGATGATCCCTGTCCCAAACTCCTCTTTGTCCAGTTTATCGATCCAGATCCCAGGCGTCATTAAATACCCGTCTCAAGTTAATTTTCCGGCATAAACCCCACCGACAAATTTGAGGACAAAAGTTTCTGGCAGAAGGAAGGGTGGCCAGATTTGGCTTCCTCCCCCCCCCCCCCCGACTCCAGCTGGGACATCGACAGACATGTCAAAACCAATTTGCACCTTCTGATGAGCATGCCACTGGCTGGATAATGCACCAAGATGATGGGGTTTAGGGCCAGGGATTCTCAACCTGTGGCCTGTGGGCCAGATGCAGCCCACGGCACCATTTCATGTGCCCCCCCACTGCCTCCACCACACCAGGAAGTGCCATTGGGTGGAGGAAGGGTAAAATGGCCATCCAGCCCCCGAAGCTGTCTGAGGGAGCGTGATCTGGCCCCCAGCTTTAAAAGGTTGAGAACTGGGTTTAGGTGCTGAGCAGAGGACCAGTTAATCTGACGGTTCATTTCCCCTTCCCCATTCAATACAATCATGGAAAAGTCCATCGGTCCTGTCTTTGCTCCCATCTCTGACTCTAGGGTTCAGTGTTCATCTCTGTATACCCAAAGAGCCAGCGCTGTCTGCTTCTGCAGACATTTCCGTGGTCATGTGGCAGGCATGACTAGACACCAGAGCACATGGAACGCTGTTACCTTCCCATCAAAGTGGTCCCTATTTATCTACTTGCAATTTCTTGCTTTAGGCACCACTTCAGTGGGAACGGTCAACAGCATTCTGTGCACTCCGGTGTCTAGTAGTGCCTGCCACATGTCCATGGAAATGTCTGGCTCTTGGGTTTGGTTTTAAGGGAGGGTATTGGTTTTTAAAGTGTGATTGGTTTTATTTTCTGTGAGCCACCCAGAGTCTTCGGCAATTAGAAAAATAAGTAGAATAAATAAATACACAAAGATGAGCACTGAGCCCTAGAGCCAGATACAACTTCAGCCGTGGCATCCCAGTCCGACACCCCTGTTCTTTGGCAGTTTCCCTCTGCTCCAGCGGGTTCCAGCGAGATCAATCCCCCCCCCCCCGTGAGATTTTGGGAGGCAAAACTCCCCTTTTGGGATGTGGGCAAAGACAGCCGACCCGGTTGCTGTACGATGAGACTTTCACGTATGTCGTTTCCTTCCAAGAGAGGGTGGGAAAAGGACATTGTCATTTGCAGGGAGGGAGAACAGATGTGGCCCCGCAATCAATGCCCGGAGAATGTCCCTGTCATATGGAATGGCTAAAGAGCTTACTCCGTCCTCCGCTTAAAGAGTTTGTCCCAATTCCTGATCAATATTTGGGGCCGCTGACAGCTCGCCGCCACTGCCGGGTTCCCTCGGCCCTCCGCTGGCTGCCTTCCCTTGTTGCCTAAGCTGTCGAAAGGTCAGGACTTTTAAAAGGGGGGAAGCTAAGCGGGGTCTTTTCAAACGCCTCCATTGATCTTCTTCCCTGCTGCCCACAACGGCCTCCTGGCTCTATGGAAAGTGGTAAAGATGCACAGACGCCCCATCAGTGCCGCCCGGTGGGGGGGTTTTCACATCACGATGGGAGATGGCTCTACTCAAGAGCTTGAGGTCAAGGAGGTAAAGGTTAAAGTCTCCCTTGCCTGAAAGCCGGTCGTATCCAACTCTAGGGCCCAGTGCTCACCTCTGTTTACAGCCAAAGAGCCACCACTGTCTGTGCCTGCAGACGTTTCTGTGGACATGTGGCAGGCATGACGTCCGGAGCGCACAGACCACTTTGCCTCCCCCACCAAAGAGGTATTTGTCTGCTTGCATTTTCTTGCTTTCAAACTGCCAAGTTGGCAGGAACTGGGACAGAGACAGAAGCTCACTCCTGTCACACAGTACTCGGGTCTCGAACTCCTGACCTAGTCGCCAAGTTCGTCTTAACCACTAAGTCACAGCAGTCACATGAAGTCAAGGAAGGGGACTATAAAGGGACTGGTCCCCACCTTCCCTGTTGTTTTTAGTGTTTTGGGAGGGGGGGGGTCATAATGTTTTGGACTGGCCCCACCTGCAGATCCATCTACCTGAAACAGGCACAGCGGTCCACTTGCCAAACTGGGCTAGGCGAACAGTGGGTTATGGAGCGCCCTGGCACTGTTTAATAGGGGGAAAGTGGGAGTTGGGAGGGAAAGAGGAGGCTCGAGCGAGACAGTTTGACTCCCTAAAGGAAGCCACGGAATTGAGTTTACAAGAGCTGAGCCAGACTGTTGAGGAAGGGGACA
Organism: Furcifer pardalis; assembly: GCA_030440675.1. NCBI lineage: Eukaryota > Metazoa > Chordata > Lepidosauria > Squamata > Chamaeleonidae > Furcifer > Furcifer pardalis. The sequence goes on from CP126898.1 coordinate 43,724,404, forward strand.
TTTTTGGGATCTCTTGTTCATAGGGTCAACCTGATGCAACTTGGCCATTTAATAGCCATTTAATACGCCTAAACCAGGGGTTCCTAACCTTTTCAAGCCAGTGGGCTGGGTCAGCTTCGAGGGCCGGACGGCCATTTCACCCTGCCTGCACGATGGGGGCGGCCATTTGGTCCCGACACCTTCATTTTGTTTCTCAAATGCCCTCGGAGGGGTGTGGGTGGGGGGACATAAAATGGCACCATGCGCTGGATCTTGCCTGCAGGCCTCTGGCTGGGAACCCCTGCCCTAAATGGTACTTTTCAGTGCGAATTGGCTCGCATTTTTGCACGGCCTTTGCAGACACCCACACCTGTGCGTATGACTCGGAGGCAAACCAATGTGCGTGTCCCTCCATCTGGAGGGAAGGATTGGAAAGGGAGGAACCGTGCGCCCTGTAGTTGCACAGAGGTGCTCTTGCGTTGAAGTCGCCATGGCAGAGGCCGCAGAGCTGGCTCTACAGAGGTAGGAACGTGTAAAAGTGGGCAGGAAAGTGTGATTTTCCGTAATGCCTCTGGCTTCGTTCCAATCCAAATTAAAATCAGCTAATTAAGGGGACTCAAAAATGTTTTAGAGGCGTAATAGAAAAGGGGGAGAAAACCTGTTTGGACCAAAGGGGTCCTTTTATCCCCTCCGGAACTTAATCCGCACTTTGAAGGCTGAAGAACGGATTCCGGCCCCATCTTCTTTCAGCTTGAAGTCTCTCCGGAGAGAAGAGAATCTCTCTTTTAATCCGACACGGGGGGTTGGTTAAAATTCAAGGGGGTCTTTGGGAGGGGGGAGGAAAAGGTTGGTGGGGGCAGGGACAGGGGGCTGGATGATGGGGTAGGCATGGAAGTCCCTCCTCCGCCCGCCCCCCATCCCAATCTCTTAAATAGCCCACACAAGTCAAGATTTGCCAGAGAGAAACAGAACGGACAAGACCTCCTTCGGCTCTGGTGAGTGAATTTGAACCCCCTAAATCTGGGGGTTCGTGAAAACCAGTCCTTTTGCCCTTCGTACGCCCTGTCACATTTGCATGCGGGTCTTGTTTTGCGCAGGGGTTGAGCTGCTCCCTTTAAATTAAAAGGTTGTGCGTTCGATCCTGTTGGCGCTATTCTAGTAAAAGGTAAAAGTCACCCTTGCTCGAAAGCCCGGCGTTTCCGCATCAAGGCTTCAGTGCTCATCTCTGCTTCATCACCGAAGAGCCGGTGCGGCCTGCTTCTGCAGATGTTCCTGTGGTCACGTGGCAGGCATGACTAGACACCGGCGCGCCGTTGACCATCCCCACTGAAGCGGTCCCTGTTGACTGACTTGCAAGGCCTCGCTTCCGAACGGCTTTGTTGGCAGGGCCTGTTGTGGGCGCTCGCTCTGTCCTGCGGCACTCGCGTCCCGATCGGCTGGCCCGCTGACCTTCCAGGCACCGAGTCCTGTGTCTTAACCACTCAGCCACTGCCGTTGTTTCCATCAGCCTTTGGGCGACGTCTTCTTAGCCATGTGCCTTTCCTTCTAGGACCGACGAAGCCACACCATGTTCCACTTGAGTGCGGCGGTGACATATCCACTTTTCACCACACCGCCGTTGGTCTACTGTGCCACGCCACCTCTGCCGCCCATGGCCCCAGGTTACCCTGGGCTGGTAACGCCGACGCCCCCTGGACCCCATTTCTACCCTACGTCTGCGAGGGACTCCTTTTCAGGTACCGAAAGCCGTCCCAGTTTTCCCACTGCCCACCCCATGTCCTCCCTGAATCTCTAGCACAACAAAGCCCATCGTCCCCCACTTGGGGGAAATGTACCGTATTTCAAGCGGCACTTGGGTACTGTGGGTTTGAGTAAGCCTGGGGGGGAACTGGGTTCAAATCCTCACTTCACCATTGAATAGACTAGTCCGTCGATGTCTAACTTTTGTACTCCAGATGTTCTCAGACTTCAATTCCCTGAAGCCCCGATCAGCAGAAGCCTTGACTTGAGGCTTCTGGAAATTGAAGTCCAAGAACACCCGGCGTGTCGAGGTGGGCTGTCACTGGGCTAGGAAATGCTTGTTTCCATGAATAAGCAGGGATTCGAACCCCCAGGTTCAGACTGCCGGTGTTGCGGGCTTATTCCGAAGTGGCGCCGGAGCCGGACGGCATTTACCCGTCACCAACTGGACGCCCTGGAGGAAACCTTTGAATGGACCCATTACCCAGATGTGAACATGCGCGAACGGCTGGCCGTCTTCGCCAACTTGCCCGAAGCCCGCGTCCAGGTAAGGTCAGGAACCCCTTGGTCCCTCCGGATTTGAACCTAGGTCCCCCAAGCCGAAGAACACAGCCTGGGAAGTTAATTGTTGAAAGGAGCCGGTTCCCCTTTTGTAATTTGACCCTAGTCCATTCCAGTTCTTGCCCAGTCATAATTCTTGTTGTTTTACCCTCTTGTTACTTCCCTAATACATGTGGTTAAGATGCTGAACTTGACGACAGGAAGGTCGGCAGGTCAGCCGTTCGAGCCCCGAGTACGGCACGGCGGAATGAGCTCCTGTCTCTGTCCCAGGTCCTGCCAGCCTGGCAGCTCAAAAGCAAGACATTGCAAGTAGATAAATAGGTGCCACTTTGGCGGGAAGGTAAGCCGCGTTCCGTGCACTCCAGTGTCTATGGAAACATCTGCAGATGCAGACGACACTGGCTCTTTGGCTGTAAACAGAGATGAGCACCAAACCCTAGAGCTGGAAGAACCCTAGAGAAGAACCCTAGAGTCAGATACGACTGGCTGTCAAGCAAGGGCGACCCTTTCCTTTACCATTCTTGATTTATATATGTACAGTAAAACCTCAGATAACACTAAAACCTGGTTCCACAAGTCTTGGTGTTATACGATTTTTAGTGTTATCTGATGCATGTTAAAATCCTATGGGATCCATAGAGATACATTGTAACCACACAGGCTTTAGCGGTTGTTATCTGAAGCATCCCATAGGATCTTAATGTTATCCGATGCAATTCTTCCCCCCAGATTCCTTAATGTTATGCGATTTTCGTGTTATTCGATACTAATGTTATATGAGGTATTACTTGTATTTCTATGGCGCATTACTGGAGCTGGCCACTAGAGGCCACTGTCTGCATTATAAACTATCAGGTTTGCTATTATCCACAGTTTCAGGACTGGTGGCCAACTTCTTTTCCCCTATGGGCTCTTGTCCTTTAAAGTAGCAACAAGATACAGATTCCGCTGCCCTCCCCATATCCATGGTTTTCATTAGCTGTGGTTTCCATTATCTGTGGGACTAAAACTATTTGATAAAAATCCGGAAATACATCCTATATACCAGTGATGGCCAACCTTGGCACTCCAGATGTTCTTGGACTCCAATTCCCAGAAGTCCAAGTCAGCATGCCTGCTGATCAGGGGCTTCTGGGAATTGAAGTCCAAGAACACCTGGAGTGCCAAGGTTGGCCATCCCCAAGTTATATACTTATTTCTATGGCGCATTACTGGAGCTGGCCACAAGAGGCCACTGTCTGCATGACAAACTATCAAGTTTGCTATTATCCGCCGTTTCAGGTATCCGAGATAATGGGGCAACCTGTATAACAATATTTACTGTGCACATTGTTTAATTATCACGTGAGCTGCCCTGAGTCGTAGGTAAAGGTAAAAAGTTTCCCTTGCTCAAAAGCCAGTCGTATCCAACTCTACGGTTCAGTGCTCGTCTCCATTTCAAAGCCAAAGAGCCAGTGCCGTCTGCTTCTGCAGACGTTTCTGTGGCCATGCGGCAGGCATACAAGCACAAAAATTAAATTAATTAAATTAAAATTAAACAATAGCTGAGAACGGGGTGTGTGTGTGTGTCTTTGACGGTGGTGAATGCAAGCAACCGCGACGCCCGTCAGCTCGAAAGACTTGCGTTCAATAACCACAGGGTGTTGTTTACTGATTTTTGAGAACGCGGCACACGGATAGTTGTTGTTCGGACCTGCATTGGAAGAGGCTCCGATCAGAAAGGAGATAAAAGGATTTATTATCTCTGCTCCTTTTATCTTGCCTGGAGACGCTCCTTTCTTCCTTGTTATGATACAGGCATTCCTACCTAACCAGTCGGGCCCACCAGGACCCCCATGGCCTACCCAGCCCGAGGGTCCGGTTTCAGATTTTTTCCCCCCTCTTCGCCCTTGCAGGAGAAATTGGGCGGGGAAATATAACCACGTCAGTTTGGCAATCTGGCCACAAGGTAAATTGGATGCATGTGAGAACAGGCGTAGGAAGGCAAGTTGTGGGCCATTTAGTTTGCCTGAATTTTTTTATCCCCCCTCCCCTGGAGATATTTTTAATCGCCCTGGAAATCAATTCTCTCGTGCGCCGGGAACTTTCTTCTGCTCCTTTAGGGGTCCATGTGCCCCCAAAGGACTAGAACAGGGATTCTCAACCTGCGGCCTGTGGGCCGGGTGTGGCCTACGGCACCATTTCATGTGGCCACTCACTGCCTCCACTGCACCCAGAAACGCCGTCTGCATCTGCAGATGTTCCCGTGGTCATGTCGCAGGCATGACTTGACACCGGAGTGCACGGAACGCCGTTGACCTTCCCACCGAAGTGGTACCTCGTAAAGGTAAAGGTTACCCTTACTCGAAAACCCAGTTGTATCCGACTCTAGGGTTCAGTGCTCATCTCTGTTTCATAGCCGAAGAGCCAGCACCGTCTGCATTGGCAGACGTTTCTGTGGTCATGCGGCAGGCATGACTAGACACGGACGTCGTGCTGTTTACCTTCCCACCGAAGTGGTCCCTCTTTCTCTGCTTGCAATGTCTTGCTTGCAACCGGCTAGGTGGGCAGGAGCTGGGACAGACGACAGGCGCTCGCTCCGTCGTGCGGCACTCAGGTCTCGAACTGCTGACCTGCCAAACTTCCAGTCGTCAAATTCGGCGTTTTACCACTCGAGCCATCAGGGCAGCCGGTCCAAGCTGACAGTATCGAGTCATGTTGACCCCAAAGCAGGTTGTTATCTTGGTATGGATCATGGTGGCTCAAGGGGTTAAGATGCTGGACTCAAAGACCAAAAGGTCAGAGTTCAATTCCCCAGCTCGGCACGACGGTGCGAGCTCCCGTCTTTGTCCCAGCTCCTTCTAACCTTCAGTTAGAAAGCAAGAAAAGTGCAAGTAGATCAACAGGGACCACTTTGGCAGGAAAGGTAATGGCATTTTGTGGGGGTCGTAAAAGTTGATTTCTCCTTCTCCTGGACGCAGGTGTGGTTCAAAAACCGCCGGGCCAAGTTCCGCAAAGGCCAGCGCGGTGGGCCGGAAGTGGAGAAACCAGTGCCGGTGGAACAGATGCCTTGGCTCCATCCTGGGGCCAAAGGGAGCTCGCCGGGAAGACCGGGCCTCATGGTTTCCATGGCCAGCGTGGCCCCCTCTTTGAGGCACATCTCTAAGGACACCCCTTTGACAACAGGTGGGGCTGGCCCACCGGAAGGGCCCCAGCCACGAAAGATGGCTGAAAGAAGGCCAGATTCGGGATTGTGGCACAGCCGGATTCCCATCACAATCGTCCGAGGTGCCGAATTAGGAGCCGGATTCCGGCCTTGCTGAAGTGGCCACAGACAATTCTTGGAAGCCACGTGTGGCAAATATTTAGCTTCTTAATAGTCAATTCCTTTTCTCTTGTTTTTGTAAAAGAAAACTTATATTTAATAAACTTTGTTAACCGTTTGGTCCAAAATCCACCAAGTCACTCTGTTCGTCTTCATCCAAACCTGGAGTTCCTCAACCTTTTAAAGCTGGTGGGCCGGGTCACAGCCCCTCAGACAGCTTCATGGGCCGGACGGCCATTTTCCCCTTCCTCCACCACATGGCACTTCCGGGTGTGGCAGAGGAGGAGGCGGGGCCACATGAAACGGTGCTGTGGGCCGCATTTGGCCCACGGGGCACAGGTTGAGAATCCATGATCGAAAGGCAACGCTCAAAGTCAAGGTCGCCCTTGCTTGAAAAGCCAGCCGTACCCAACTCTAGGGTTCGGTGCTCACCTCTGTTTAGAGCCAAACAGCCAGCGCCATCTGTGCCTGCAGACTTTTCCCCCGGTCATGTGGCAGGCACGACTGCACTGGAGTGCACGGAACACTGTTTACCTTTCCACCGAAGTGGTACCTTTTTAAGGTAAAGGGGCACAGGTTGAGAATCCCTTGATCTAAAGGTAAAGATCAAAGTCAAGGTCACCTTTGCTTGAAAAGCCAGTCGTATCTGACGCTGGGGTTCGGTGCTCATCTCTGTTTCATAGCCAAAGAGCCACCGCTGTCTGCTTCTGCAGACGTTTCCGTGGTCACGTGGCAGGCACAACTAGACACCGGAGCACACGGAACGCTATTACCGTCCCACCAAAGTGGTGCCTATTTATCGACTTGCAATTTCCAGCTTTCGAACTGCTAGGTTGGCAGGAGCCGGGACAGACGACGGGAGCTCATTCTGCCTTGCAGCCCTCGGGTCTTGACCTTCCGGCCTTCCAGCCAACGTCTTAACCCCCCGAGCCACTGCCGTTCCTCTTCATCTCCTTGCAATTTCTTGCTCTTTCGAACTGCTCGGTGGGCAGGGGCCAGGGACAGAGGCCAGGCGCCCGCTCCGCCATGGGCCCTCGAACAGCTGACCTGCCGGCCTCCCAGCCGCCAAGTTTAGCCTCTTCACTCCTCACCTGCTGCAGGTGTGTCACTTAAAGGAGGCGAGTGGGGGAACAAAATTAGGATTTTGGAGACCTGCCCTGCGATGTGAGTCAGCAAAGGTTCGGGGAAAACCTGCCTGGAAGTGGGAGGCAGATGAAAATAGGTCCATGCAAATTCCTGGGGTTCGGAGAGAAAGGGCCGGGCTGGAGGCCGATTATCCGGGTGTGATCAGGAAGGACGGATCCCGACTATCCAGTTATCCTCTGGATTTCTTACAGCCCGGGCGCACGATGCGGGATGGGGGCCTATATAATAACCCCAGCAGGGCACCGTCCGCCCTACAGCCGTGCCTTATCTGCAGTTGGAGCTGCCGTCATCAGGAAGAGCCACAAAGGTCCCAGAAGGCTTGAGCTGGGCTTCAGCTCATGTCCCAGCGTGGCTGTTTTTGGGGGTGTCCTTTAAAGGGCTTTTGGGGGGGAATCTAGAGACTCCCCTTTCTGTCCCAGGAAGGTTGAGTTTTCTCTCCATCCTTCAGCGGAGCAAGAATGGCGAGAAAAGCGGAAGAAGCGCTGGATGCCAAGCCCGACTGTCCAGGTAAAGGTAATTATTCCCCCTTGTTAATGATGGGGAACTGGCCTCAGACCAAAGCATCGTCTGGCTGTCACCAACGCCAAAGGCTGGAACTTGAATGTCAGCCGGGCATCTTTCTATGCGCTAAAAAATTAATGCTAAAGAGTTTTCAAACTTATTCTAAGTGCATCGTTTGAGGTGTTCGATGACGGTCGGTAGTAGAAATATGAGTGATAGATAGATAGATAGATAGATAGATAGATAGATAGATAGATAGATAGATAGATAGATAGATAGATAGATAGATAGATAGAATGTATGAATAAATAGATAGATAAATAGATAGATAGATAGATAGATAGATAGATAGATAGATAGATAGATAGATAGATAGATAGATAGATAGATAGATAGATAGATAGAATGCATGGATAGATAGATAGATAGATAGATAGATAGATAGATAGATAGATAGATAGATAGATAGATAGATTCCCGAGTAGATAGAATGCATGAATAAATAGATAGATAGATAGATAGATAGATAGATAGATAGATAGATAGATAGATAGATAGATAGATAGATAGATAGATAGATAGAATGCATGAATAGATAGATAGATAGACAGATGTTCAGCAGGTCAATTCCTGAGTACTGCAGGATGGAGTAAGTGCCCGCCTCTGCCCCGGCTCCTGCCAACTGAGCCGTTCGAAAGCAAGACATTGCAAGTAGATCAATAGGTGCCACTTCATTGGGGAAGGTCAACAGCATTCCGTGCCTGCCACATGGCCACGGAAACGTCTGCAGAAGCAGACGGTGCTGGCTCTTTGGCTTTGAAGCAGAGAAGAGCACCGAATCCTAGAGTCCTATACGCCTGGCTTTCTAGCAAGGGAGACCTTTACCGCTACTAATACACCGGTAGCAGTGATGGGATATAACAGGTTCTCACCAGTTCGCCAGAACCGGTAGTGATTTTTCCCAGTGTCCCAGAGAACCAGTTGCACCTTTTGGGGGGAACCACCTTCGGGGCTTACCTTTTCACTGGTTCCCCCACTGCGCATGCACGCCAAGCACTTAATGTAATTTTTATTTAATTTATTTAATTTATTTATTTATTTATGGGTTTGTGTTGTGGGTGGGTAGGTGGGTGGGTTGAGGGGTGTGTGTGTGTGTGTGTGTGTACGCGCTTATTTTTATTTTATTATTATTTATTATTATTTATTTTACTTTGGCCCCACCCACATCATGATGTCATAATATTAGCTCCGCCCACACAGTGATGACATCACGGTGGAGTAATAAAAAATTTGACATCCCACCACTGACCGGTAGGGATTGACTGGTGAAGTGGACTTGGCCCGCGAAAGTCACGTTTAAAGACAAATCTCCAGATCTATAAAATTAATTTGAAGGAATTTTGAGATTAAGAAAGGAATATAATATAGATTAGAAGAAAGCAAAATCCACACAAATGTTCATGTAAACATACCATACTAGTAAAGGGAAAGGTCACTCTTGCTCAAAAGCCAGCTGTATCCGACTCTAGGGTTCAGTGCTCACGTCTGTTTCATAGCCGAAGAGGCCAGCGCCGTCTGCATCTGCAGACCTTTCCGTGTTCACATGGCAGGCATGGCTAAACACCAGAGTGCACGGAACACTGTTACCTCTGCAGACGTTCCCCTGGTCATGTGGCAGGCATGACGAAACACTGTTCACCTTCCCTGCCAAAGTGGCACCCGTTTATCGACTTGCAGTTTCTTGCTTTCAAACCAGCTAGGTTGGCAGTGACAGACAACAGACACCCGCTCTGTCTGTGCAGCCCTTGGGTCTCAGACGGCTGATCTGCCAACCTTCCAGGCGTCAGGTTCGGCATCTTAACCCCTCAGCTGCCGCACCTGCCTTAAGAAGTGGCAAGAAAGAGAGGGCCAGATTCGGAAAAACAGATGGCGTGGATGCAGGGAAGCCCAGAAAAGGCCAGGCAGAGCCAGAATGGCAAGGGCGTGGACTGGCAGCGTAGACCAATTAACCCAGTTGCCCTAAACTGGTTTAGCGTGTTCTCCGGCACCGGCATTATTACAAAATCCACTCTTTGTGCCAGGCAAGGATTACCCTGTTAATTCAAGGTTTTCTTTGGAAATAATTCGCTCAAACGAATCGCCTAGGCAACTTTGGAGCCACAAGGAAACCCGGACTGGATCACACGTGCATCGATGCGATCAGGAAAGAGGATCGTTTGGATGATCAGCAGATCATAGCTATGTAGGGACTCCGGTGGCTTGGTGGTTAAGATGCTGGGCTTGACGGCTGGAAGGTTGGCACGCCGGCTGTTTGAGACCCGCGTGCTGCATGACAAGCTCCCGGCCCTGCCCTGGCTCTTGCCAGCCTAGCCGTTCGAAAGCAAGAGATTGCAAACACGTAAGTAGGGACCACTCAGGCAGGGAAGGTAAACAGTGTTCAGTCGTGCCTGCCACATAGCCGGAAGAAAAAAAAATCTACTGCCAAATGGAGTCTGAAAAACTGCAACATTAGAAAGCAGTTACCCAAAACTTCCTTCCAGATGTTCCTTTTCAAACTGAACGCCAATAAAGGTTCCCTTTATCACATCAATTTATCTCACCTTTGAAACGCCGCTTTCGCTTTTCAAAGAAGTTGGGCTTTTGAAACCACCTCGGAGGGAGAAAACTATTTTGTTTTCCTTTGGGCACCGTGGATGGGAAGTGATTTGCGTCACGGGTCCCCTGGAGCAGAGCAAGAGGGAGGGAAAGATTCGGGGTTTGGTGTCGTTTTTTGGCTAACTTTTGATAAAATACCGGCCGGGCGAGGCCGAGGCATGAGTGATTCCCTTGACCGGGCAGGGAGCTGAAGGACCTTCTTCTTTAGAGCACAGGTGAGCAAGCTGCACAGGTATTATTCACGGGGAGAGGTACTAGGCAGGTGGGGTGGTTACATCCCTCCCTCAGCCCTTGGGGCTCCTCTTTAAGAACATTCCCTACCCACGGCTGCTCGGAAGCAGTGGGTAACCTTGGGCGAGGAAAGGTGGTGCGCTGAGGAGCCTGATGATAGACAGGTAAGAAATGCCAAGTTGCGTTTGCCGAAGGGCTGGGGAAATCGTGGTTTCTCAGGTGGCAACTGGAGCAAACCGGGAGTGAATTGGGAATGAGCCGGGTGCGAACCAGGTGCGAACCGGGTGCGAACCAAGTGTGAACCGGGAAGGAACTGGGACAGAACTGGGAGCGAAACAGGAGTGAAATAGGAGCGAACGGGAGTGAAATGGGAGAGAACTGGGTGCGAACCAGGTGCGAACTGGGTGTGAACTGGGTGGCAAAATAGGAGTGAACCGGAAGCAAACCGGGTGTGAACTGGGAAGGAACTGGGAGTGAAATAGGAGTGAAAAGGGAGTAAAATGGGAGCGAACTGCGAACTGGGAAGGAACTGGGACAGAACCGGGAGCAAAACAGGAGTGGAACAGGTGCGAACCGGGTGCAAATGGGGTGCGAACTGGGTGTGAACTGGGAGTGAAACGGGAAGGAACCGGGACAAAACTGGGAGCGAAATGGGAGTGAAATGGGAGCGAACCGGGTGTGAACCGGGAGTGAAATGGGAAGGAACCAGGACAGAAACGGGAGCGAAACGGGAGTGAAACGGGAGCGAACCAGCTGCGAACCTGGCAGAGGCTAGAGATTTGGGCGGAAGTCACCACCACAATCTCCTACTAGGACTTCGGATTGGCCAACGCTGATAAAGTGCCTTCGTTTCGGCAGCCCTGGGTTCGATCCGGAAATGAAAGAAGACCAACCGAAGGTCTTTTTGGTGCCGGACGATGGGTGCAAGAGAAAGAGAGACCCAAAGGAAGGGCTGCCCTGCCACTGTGGGTAGACTCTTTGGAGGCCCACCCCAAATCCAGGACGGTGCGGCTCTCCGAATTCTGGCTGTCGAGAGGTGGAACCTTTAGTACCAATTGGATTGCGGTAGCTCCATGGTTAAGACCCTGAATGAGTCAGCGGTTTGAGACCTGGATGTTACGCGGCGGAGTGAGTTCCTGTCTCTGTCCCAGCTGCCTGCCAACCTAGCAGTTCGGAATCGCAAGACATTACGAGTAGATAAATAGGGACCACTTTGGTGGGAAAGGTAATAACATTCTGTCATGCCTGCCACGTGTCCATGGAAATGTCTGCATTCAGGGACGGAGCAAAAAATTGCAAGTAGATAAATAGGGACCACTGCGACAGGAAAGTTAACAGCACCCAGCGCACCCCGGCGTCTAGTTGTGCCTGCCACATGACCACGGAAACGTCTGCAGATGCAGAGAGCGCTGGCTCTTTGGCAGTATACAGAGATGAGCACTGAACCCTAGAGTCGGATACGACTGGCTTTCGAGCAAAGGTGACCTTAACCTATCCTAGAGGGCCAGACTAGAATGCTTTAGACCCGGGTTCAAATCCCACCTCAGCCTTTGAGACCCACTCTAAAAGTCTCCTGGTGTTTCCTTAAACCAGGGGTTCTCAACCTTTTTAATAATAATAATAATAATAATAATAATAATAATAATAATAATAATAATAATAATAATAATAATAATAATAATAATAATAATAATAATAATAATAATAATAATAATAATAGGATTTATATGCTGGGGGGCCATTGGGTCATGCTCCCTCAAACAGCTTTGGGGCCGGACGGCCATTTTGCCCTTCCTCCACCCTGTGGCACTTCCTGGCATGGTGGGGGCGATGTGGGGGAGGCACATGAAACGATGCCGAGGGCCGCATCAGGCCCACAGGCCGCAGGTTGAGAATCCCTGCCTTAAACAGCTGAGCGGCTCTATGACGACGGAGGCCTCTTGTGCTCCGAAGGGTGGAAGGAAACCCAATATTTTAATAGGAGTTTGCGGACTAAGTTTGGCCGGAAGAACCCTTGAAAAGAAATGTTTCGGGATATTCAAGTGGGCCGGGAAGGTTGCGTAACCTAATTCTTTCTGGCTTTGATGCCTTTCCAGGCCTTTAAATGAGACAAATTTAATCACCCTCTGGGGTAAATGATAAAACACAGTAGGTGCGCACTGTGAACATGGGGTGGGTGTTTTGTTTATGAGAAGTCTCCGTTCTTTCCTTTCAAACAGAATGATCAGCTGGGGGGGGGGGATCTTAGCTGTTTTCCTCTCCTTTAAAAAAGCCTCGGTCACCATTGCAAGAAAGCCAGTCGTAGCCTACTCTAGGGCTCGGTGCTCATCTCCGTCCAAGGGCCAGCACTGTCTAGTGTCTGCAGACATTTCCATGGTCATGTGGCAGGCACGAAGTGACCCCTGTTTTTCTACTTGCAATTTCTTGTTTTCAAACTGCTTGGTTCGCAGGAACTGGGACAGAGACGGAAGCTCACTCCGTCACGTGACCTGACGACCTTCCAGTTGCCAAGTTCACCATCTTAACTTCTAAGTCACCGCAGTCACATGAGGTCAAGGAAGGGGACTGTAAATGGACTCTGGTCCCCCTTCCCTGCTGTTTTGAGTGTGTGTGTTTGTCTGCTGACATTTCCATGGACATGCGGCAGGCACGACTAGACACCGGAGTGCATGGAATGCTGTTTACCTTCCTGCCAAAGTGGTCCCTGTTTATCTACTTGCAATGTCTTGCTTTCAAACGGCTAGGTTGGCAGGAGCTGGGACAGAGACAGGAGCTCGCTCCGCCGTGCCAAACCGGGGAATCAAACTCTGATCTTCCAGCCTTCAAGTCCAGCATCTTAACGACTTGAGCCACTGGAGTCCCTTTTTTAAAAAACCTGTCCTGCAAAACTCGAGTTTTTTAGCCCCCCCAAAATGAGGTCCAAAAATGAGACTCGACTTATACTCCGGTCAACGTAAACACTCCAAAACATACCCACACAAATATCTATATTAATTAATTTTACCGTATTTTCATGAATTTAATTATTGAAACTCACTAGCAGCTGCTGCATTTTCCACTCCTGGCTTATACTCAATCTATTGTCCTAGTTTTAGAGGTCCAAATTAGGTACCTTGACTTATATTCAGGACAACTTGCAGTCGAGTATATGCGGTAATGATAATTACTGCTGTCGTTCTTCTGTAATATCATATCACCAGCAGTGCATTGTGTGATGAAGCTTTAATTTAATTTAATTTAATAGATTTATATACCACCCTATCCAAAGGCCTCTGGGCAGTGTACACAGTTATAACCAACATAGAACAATTTAAAAAACTCTTAATTTTAGCCCTGGGGGTGAGCTGTACTTGTTATAGACGACCTATTGTTGGCAAAGAGGGTTCCTAAAGGGCTGATGGGCAGTGATTGTCACATCTCCCGCCGGCTGGAATCGAGCTTTGTTGTTTGTGCCTTCAGGACTTTAACATCTGAAACTTGCTACACACAAACGTCACTTTCCCAAGAGCCTCAAACAGGAATCTCCGATTCCGGCCAAACAGCTTTTTATCACTTTGCATCTCTTTAATTGCACATTAATGCCCATTAAATGCCCAACCTTGTTCTGACATGGCACTCAAACTCCCCGGGCACGCATCGTCTTGGCCACATGCATACATCTTCTCTGCAGCCAAAACGTAGGTCCTGAACCAAATGGCTTGAAATCCGAAGCAAAGATTTAACCGCCTTTGTGACATTTTTATGGATTTTCTAGATTTTGAAGCGATGAGGAAAGATTCCTCCGGGAGTTTCCAAAAGGAGACGAAACCTCAACAAGGTAGGCGAAAATCTGGAACATAATCTGGACTGGGCTCTTCCGAGCCTCCGTCTCAACCCTTCCCCAAACTGGATCCTGAGAGATTTCCCTGGAAATCCTGTTCGACCGGTGATAGAAATTAGAAAAATAAATAAATAAAAATAAATAAATTATACATTATTTCCCCCTAGATTTCTCCTGGGTGGTGAAAGCAAACGACCGGCCTTTCCATGACCGGTTTTCCAAGAGGTATGCTTGGTGTTTGAAGAAGAAAAAATACGCGGTAAGGAAAATTAGATTTATTTATAAATATATCTTTGCAAAGATTGTCTGTTTCCTTTTGAAGATGGCCATAAACGGCCCCTTAAGTTTCCCCACCCTGAATTCAAAAGGTCCATTTATTCGTATACAGTATATATTTTAGCGCTGAAGTTACATTTCCGCCTTCTTTCCTGTCCCAATGGAGGCTTCATAAGTCCAGTTGTTCTTGGACTTCAATTCCCAGAATCCCCTGATCAGCAGGAGTGTTGACTTGGCCTTCTGGGTATTGAAGTCCAAGAACACCTGGTGGGCCAAAGTTGGCCTCCACTGCTATAATAGGAGCTGAGTTTTGCCCACCCTCCATATTGGGTTCAGCACCACGGATAGCTCCTAAAAACCGGCCTGGCTTCTGCCATACCCCAAAGCTGGAGTCATCGGCTTTTTTAAGCCATTTGGGGGGCCATTGGGTCACGCTCCCTTAGACAGCTTCAGGGACCGGACGGCCATTATGCCCCTCCTCTACCACACAGCACGGTTATAACCAACAGTTATATTGCTGCGGGCTGCATGAAATTGTGCTGTGGGCTGCATCCGGCCCATGGGCTGCCGGTTGGGAATCCCTGCCCAAAAGGAAAATGAGGAAGCCCAAAAATTAATGGAGAAAACCTTCCGAGCAATTCTGGTGCATCTTGAAAGAGCCGGTAGGGTCCAAAATTCAGATTCTATGCGCTGGCTCAGAGGCAGAGGTTATAATCTAGATACTCGAGTATAAATCGGGTTTTTTAAGCCACCAAAATGAGGTCCAAAAATGGGACTTGACTTATACTCAGGTCAACATAAACCAGGAGTCCCCAAACTATGGCCCATGGGTCAGATCCAGCCCCCAATGCCAATTCATCTGGCCCACGCTGCCTTTGTCGCTCCTGGAAGCAGAAGTATGGGCGTGTTTTACTTCCGCTTCCGGGAGTGACGAGGACAATGTGGGCTGGATGAATTGGCATTGGGGGCTGGATCTGGCCCACGGGCCATACTTTGGGCACCCCTGATGTAAACACACAAAAACATACCCACACAAATGTCTAAATTAATTAATTTTACTGTGTTTTCATGTGTTTTAATTACTGAAACTCACTAGCAGCTGCTGCATTTTCCACCCCCGACTTATACTCGGGTCGATCTATTTCCCTCATTATAGAGGTCTAAATTAGGCACCTCGACTTATATTTGGGACGACTTATAGCTGAGTATATACGGTATTTCATCCTGAAGCCATTCCTAATTTTTGCTCTTGCCCACCAGAATAATGCGATCAAGACCGCCAAGTACAATGTCTTCTCTTTCCTCCCACTCAACCTCTTCGAGCAGTTTCACCGGCTGGTCAACGTGTATTTTCTGTCTGTCATTTTACTGCAGGTAAGGACGGTTTCTAGAGAACAGAGCGGCACGCCTAGAGTCGCAGGACGCTTCCCTCCAGGGAGTAACAATGCTGTTGTCTGCACAAGTTGTAGCCTCAGAGTAACTTCTGGATGGCCGTCATGACAATCCCCAGTCTCCCAGTCTATCAATGCAGGGAGCTGGGTTGGTCGGTTACAAGCACAAAAGAGCATATCTTTTGCAAAGCTATCGGCCCTTAATTGCCCATTCAAAGCAAACTCGACTCCCTTCCGTTCCAGCCGTTCCATCTCCCACCCCCCTAACTGTGAGAATTGAAGCTAAGCTTGAGAGATGACTGGCCAGAATCCTTGCGTGTTATAAAAGGGATTCTCAACCTACAGCCCGTGGGCCAAACCCGGCCTGTGGGACCATTTCATGTGGCTCATGTCGCCGCCGTCACCGAACATGTTTATGACAGCTGTGGGCACATTTTACAGCAGGATTTACAGCGGAGGGGGCACAAGCCCGGCCCACGGCGGTCCGGTCTAAAGCTTGAAAAGTTTGAGAATCCCTGTGTTATATGATTGCAGGGGAATTAGGTGTGAAAGGATTCTGGCCAGAGGGAACATATTAAAACAAAACAAAAAATGAGTAGCCTAAAATGTGTGTAAAAGAAGTTGGTGTTCCACTTCGATGGAAGTTAGCGAAGCATCTCCGATGCACATCCCAGTCTTGGATGAAGTTCATGTACAGGCGCTAGAATGTGGGTTTTATTGTCTCTTTGCTAAATCGTGTTTTTACTTTCCCTTTTCCCTTTTCCCTTTTCCAGACGGTGCCCCAAATTTCCACTTTGCCGTGGTTCGCTCTCTTGTTCCCCCTGGCGATCCTTCTTGGCACCCGAGGGATCCGGGATCTGATTGATGACATTGTGAGTACAGGGTTGCCGACTCCTGAATTTATCCACTGGGAAGGAACTGGTTTAGGGGGTGAACCTGGTTCGGGTTCATAACTTCATGTATTCTGGGCACAAGACAACATGAGGATCAGAAGTCAGAGTGCACCGATTTTTAGCCCTAAGCGGTCTTAATTTTTACAATTCAGGTACGACACCAGAGCGACTGGGAATTCAACAACCGGCCCTGTGAAATCCTGATAGGGAAAAGGTGGGGGAAACTGATGTGAATTGGCTTTATTATAATGATCCCTTGCCCTCGCTCTGAATTGGCTTTATAATAATCATCCCCTTTCTCATCTCTGAATTGGTTTTATTACATTATCCCTTACCCTCACTCTGCATTGGCTTTATAATAATCGTCCCCTTTTTCCTTTCCAAATTGGCTTTATTATATTCCCCCTTTATAATTTTGTCCCAACTCTCCTCTCTGAGTTGGCTTTATTATATCATCCCTTGCCCTCGCTCTGAATTGGCTTTATAATGATCATCCCCTTTCTCCTATCTGAACTGGCTTTATTGTAATGATCCCTTGCCCTCATTCTGAATTGGCTTTATAATAATCATCCCCTTTCTCCTCTCTGAATTGGCTCTATTACATTATCAATTATCCTCACTCTGCATTGGCTTTATAGTAATTGTCCCCTTTCTCCTCTCCAAATTGGCTTTATGATATTCCCCCTTTTTAATTTTGTCCCATCTCTCCTCTCTCAGTTGGCTTTATTATATCATCCTTTGCCCTCACTCTGAATTGGACTTACGATATTTGTCCTTTCTCTTCTCTCTGAATCAGCTTGATTCTATTCCCCCTTGCCTTCAGTCTGTGTTTCATGTCAACCGATCCAGTGGGTTGGCCTGTTTTCCTGCCCCACTCCTCCTCTTTCCTCTGTCCGGGAATTACTGGATGTCATTGGGCAGGAGGTCTAATAAAACAGCCGGATATAAATACTGTCTTAACCATGTTATTTGGGGCTACCGGGTTCTTCTCAACTTACCTAGACTCTTGGACAGTGTTTGGGGAAAACATTAACTTTGGACAACCACATCCCTAGTCCATTCCCAGAATCCTCCATGGTATCTAGAGGATTCTGGGACTAGGGACCGGATTCCACCTTGAGCACGGCTGGGCCGTTATCGCACTCCTCTCCTTTCCTCTAGTTTCAGCCCAAAGAAGTGGCGTGATATCCACGTGGGAGACGTCATCCGCATCTGTAAGGACAGCTTCGTGCCGGTAATAATCTTTCCTTGCTTTCTCAATTGGTCACGACGGCACGGGCAGATTGCGGCTGGCCTCTCTAGAGTCTGTTGAGGGGTCACCAAACCCCCCCCAAAAAGTCTCTTAAATATTTTCCTTTCAGTTTTATTTATACTGTATGTATATATTTATTTATAAAGGCGGACCTCCTCTTGTTATCCAGTTCGGAACCCAACAGCCTCTGCTATGTGGAAACGATGGACATTGATGGGTAAACTTAAATGTGTTTTAATTGTGTGTTGTTTTTTTTTAATTTTGTAAGCCGCCCTGAGTCTTTCGATGAGGGTGGGATATAAATACCCAAATTCGCGAAGTTGTACCTGAGAGAGCTTTATACCAGGCGAGGGCAGGGATAGAACTTACAAACAAAAAGGATGACACATGTGACCATGGAAGTGTCTGCAACTCCAGACAGCGCTGGCTCATGGGCCGTAAGCGGAGATGAGCACCGAACACTAGAGTTTGATACGGCTGGCTTTCGAGCAAGGGCGGCCCTTGACCTTTGTCTAATCCTAGTTCTTTCCCACCGTTTTCAGGGAGACAAATCTGAAATACCGGCAAGCGCTGTTGGTGACCCACGAGCAACTGACCAGCGAGGAAGCCATGGCCAAGTTTGATGGTGAGGATCAACAGGCCATAATACTTTCCCCCTTCTATTCTCAGACCTTTTCCTTCGCTTTATAGGATTATCAACAAATAGTATCTAGGGACTGCAGTGGTTTAGTGGTTAAGACGCCGAACCTGACGGCCGGAAGGTTGGCAGGTTGGTAGTTCGAGACCCGAGTACTGCACGATGGAATGAGCTCCTGCCCTCTGTCCCAGCTCCTGCCAAACTAGCCGTTCCAAAGCCAAAAAATTGCAAGTCGATAAATAGGAACCACTTTGGTGGGAAAGGTAAAAGCAGTTTGAAAGCGAGACATTGCAAGTAACTGCTGTTTGAATCCTGCCTTCTTCCAGTTGTCTGTCTCAGCACCTGACGACCTAGCAGTTCGAAAGCAAGAAATTGTAACTAGATAAATAAGTACACTTTGGTGGGAAAGGTAAACAACATTCTGTGCGCTCTGGCATCCAGTCATGCCTGCCTTATGACCACAGGAATGTCTGCAGACACAGACAACGCTGGCTCTTTGGTTATAAAGAGAGATGAGCACTGAACTCTAGAGTCAGATACGACTGGCTTTTAAGCAAGGGCGACCTTGACTTTTACCTAAATGAATAGTGTGCTGTCAATCAGATTCCACAACTGCAGTGGCTCAGTGGTTAAGAAGCTCACCTTGTTAGCTGGAAGGTTGGCAAGTCAGCAGTTCGAGACCCGGGTATTGCACGACGGAGTGAGCACCTGTCCCTGTCCCAGCTCCTGCCAACCGAGTGGTTCAAAAGCGAGAGAATTGCAAGTAGTCAGATCCCCAAAATCCAGGGAAAGAAAAATCCCTTTGTGGACGAGGAGGAATTTGACCATGTCTCCACTCTTCCACGTTTCGTCTCTCCAGGGGTCGTGACCTGTGAGGAGCCGAATAGCCAGTTGAACAGCTTCATCGGCACTTTGGAGTGGCAAGGCGAGAAATACGCACTCGATGGCGAGAAGATCTTGCTTCGCGGCTGCCGCATGCGCAACACCGAGGTCTGTTATGGCCTCGTCATCTATGCCGGTAAGTCTTCTTCTTCTGCATCCCGATCCAACCCTGGACTGCCAAAAAGAAGCCACTCTCTTGGCGTTGGCCAACCCCAAGTCCTCATCGGTGCCTCTTTCTGGTTCTTCTTCTTCTGCATCCCTATCCAACCCTGGACTGCCAAAACGAAGCCTCTCTCTTGGCGTTGACATTGGCCAACCCCAAGTCCTCATCGGTGCCTCTTTCTGGTTCTTCTTCTTCTGCATCGCGATCCAACCCTGGACTGCCAAAATGAAGCCTCTCTCTTGGCGTTGACATTGGCCAACCCCAAGTCCTCATCGGTGCCTCTTTCTGGTTCTTCTTCTTCTGCATCCCGATCCAACCCTGGACTGCCAAAACGAAGCCTCTCTCTTGGCGTTGGCCAGCCCCAAGTCCTCATCGGTGCCTCTTTCTGGTTCTTCTTCCGTGTCCTGATCCAACCCTGGACTGCCAAAATGAAGCCACTCTCTTGGCGTTGACGTTGGCCAACCCCAAGTCCTCATTGGTGCCTCTTTCTGGTTCTTCTTTCATGTCCCATGGCAGACATGACTACACACCGGAGCGCACAGAGCGCTGTTTACCTTCCCACCGGAGTGGTCCCTGTTTATCTACTTGTCATGTCTTGATTTCAAATGGCTAGGTTGGCAGGAGCTGGGACAGAAGACAGGCGCTCACTCCATCATGCAGCGCTCAGGTCTTGACCTGCCGACCTGCCGACCTTCCAGGCATCCAGTTTGGCGTCTTAACCGCAAAGCCCTCACAGTCCCTCCTTCAAATTATCCACAGATAACTTGAACCCTAAGGCTGTTTCTTCCCTGTCTCAATGCCTCGGGCGTCTTCTTTGCAGGGGTCGATACCAAAATCATGAGGAATTGTGGGAAGGTCAAGATGAAGAAAACCAAACTAATCCATCTCATGGACCGGCTGGTGTTACTGGTAAGGTTCACTCCTTTCCTTGTTGAGATCCCAAGAGCCTGTAATCCAGGGGTGGTCAAACTAGGGCCCGTGGGCTGGATCCAGCCCATGGCACCAAATCATCCGGCCCATGCTGCCCTTGCTGCTCCTGGAAGCAAAAGTAAAATGTACATACACCTGCGCATAATGCGCCTATGCATCATGCTGACGTAAATGACCCATGGCTGTCATAAACGTGCTTGTGACAGCCATGGGTCATTTACAACGGCATTATGTGCACGTGTGGGTGCGTTATGCGCATGCGTGTTTTACTTTCTGCTTCCGGTGGGAGGAACCACGTGACCAGTGCACTCAACCACATGACCGTCCCCACAGCCATGGGAGGGTCCTGGACAGGGGTGAGGGGTGGCGACCAAAGGATGGGGGAGAAGGCTGCCCCCCAGGAAATCGCTTGGTCACCGCCCCTCTGTTGCTACGCCCGGCGCACATCACCATTGCTCCAAGCCAAAGGAGGGCACTTATAATAACCTTCCTTCCAACACCGAGGTAGAAACTCTACCCAATTCCGGCTCCTCCAATTGAAACCTGCTGTTCTCTTTCTCTAGATCACTGTGGTGCTGCTTCTCCTCTCTTTCGGCCTCGCCGTCGGCTCCGGGTTGTGGGCCGAACGGTTCCGCCAGGAACATAGCTACCTCTATGTTTTCTACAAAGACCTCAGCTCAGTGGAGTATGCGGTCTACGCATTCTTTGGATTCATCATCCTCTTCAGTCTCGTGATCCCCATGTCCATGCTCATCACGTACGTCCCAAACTCTGTGTGTGTGTGGTGTGTGTGTGTGTGTATGTTATGTGGGAAAGGGTGCTCTGTTTACACATTGCGTCCATGCACCTAAAACCACAGATCACATAAACGTTGTCTTCTGTCCCTCCCGGGAAGATGCAAAGATGGTCCGAACTTGAATCTGAGTTGGTCCGAACTTTGTTGGTGCTCTCCAAGGTCCTGAACTGGTTTTGTTGAATAGGTAAAAGCTGCCCTTGCTCGAAAGCCAGTCGCATCCAACTCTAGGGTTTGGTGCTCATCTCCATTTATAGCCCACTTGCCTGGTATTGATGGCCCTCAAACTTGGATTTCCCCCTTTGCTTCTTATGGGACCAACCTTCTCCTTCTCCTAGGTTTGAGTTCATCTACCTGATCAACAGCTGCTTCATTAACTGGGACGTCGGGATGTACTATGCGCCCAAAGATATGCCCGCCAAAGCCCGGAGCACGAGTCTGAACGACCAGCTGGGGCAGATCGAGTACATCTTCTCCGACAAGACGGGCACCTTGACGCAAAACATCATGACGTTTAAGAAATGTTGCATCGGCGGGAGAATCTACGGTAAGGCTGGGCTGGGTGTTGCCTTCGGGTTCGGCCACTGGCTTTCCTTGCTCCGGAGCAAAGAGGTTAAACGGCTGTCTTGTAAAGCAAAAGCTGTGAGTTCGGTCCCGACCAGGACTCAAGGTTGACTTAGCCCCAATATGTTGGGGGCAAAATGCTAATTTACTTGGGAACTGCCCAGAGAGTGTACTAAGTACTAGGACACGGGTTCTATCTATCTATCTATTTATTCATGCATTCAATCTATCTATCCATCTATCTATCTATCTATCTATCTATCTATCTATCTATCTATCTATCTATCTATCTATCTATCCATCCATCCATCCATCCATCCATCCATCCATCCATCCATCCATCTATCTATCTATCTATCTATCTATCTATCTATCTATCTATCTATCTATCCATCCATCCATCCATCCATCCATTCATCCATCTATCTATATCAGGGATTCCCAACCTTTTCAATCCAGGGGCCGGGTCATGCTCTCTCGGCCAGGTTTGAGGGCCGGATGACCATTTTGCCCTGCCTGCACAATGGAGGCGGCCATTTCCCCCCAGACAATTTCAAAGGGGGTGGCCATTTTGTTCCTCGAATGCCCTTGGAGAGAAAGGGGGCCCACATGAAATGGCGCCATGGGCCGGATCCGGCATGTGGGCTTTTGGTTGGGAACCCCTGCACTAGGGGGCGATATAGAAATGTGATTGCTTCGTTTTGGGGGTCGACATTCAACTATCAAACGTCATTGAGGGGGCGACTTATAATTTTATTTTCCAACGGAGGGAGTGGGGGGGGAATTGATATTCAAATACGCGTCGCTCACCGGTTCAGCCACTGAAGTTCTGCAAACCAAGTTCTTAATTATTTCCCTTCTTGTATATCTATTTGTATTTCTGAAAAAAGAAAGCATATTTTTCTTTCTTCTCTCTCCCCCCCCCCCCCGGGTCCCTCTTTGGAAACATTCGTAGGTTCGTTGCACACGGCGGCTGCAAGCAAATTGAAGGTAGGTCCAATGTTTTCGGTGTGGGCAGAGCAAAGATTTCAAGGATTCTCACGGTTATAGAAAGCTTTCATTTTTCTGGCCCACTCTGGAGCAGAAAAAGTATTGCATTTCCATTAACCTGTGCCTCAGTGGTTAAGAAGCTCACCTTGTGAGCTGAAAGGTCGGCAAGTCGGCAGTTCAAGGCCTGGATACTGCACGACCGAGCGAGCACCCGTCTCCTGCCAGCCTAGCAGTTTGAAAGCAAGAAATTGAAAGTAGATGAATAGGGACCACCTGGGTGAGGAAAGGAATGCCCGTTGTGTAATTGTGTCCCACTTTGGAAACGCAAGTTGCGTTGGGAGTTTTCTTAAGAACATTTCCCTTTATTTTATCCAGGAAGGCACATGTGACCGAAGCAAATGCCCGGACAAGGAAACAGAGTTTTACGACCCTGCCCTTCAGCGCGTCGTACAGCAGAACGACGACCCTGTGGTGCGGGACTTCATGCGCCTCCTGGCCCTCTGTCACACCGTGATGGTGGAAGAAAAAGAGAGTAAGAAATGCCTGTTTTCCCTACTTTAATTCATCGCAGCGTCTGGGCAGGGTGCGAGGAAGGAACTAAAACGCTGAAGAAAGATGAGGTCAAGGTTTCCCTTACTCAAAACCCAGTCGTATCTGACTCTAGGGTTCGGTGCTCATCTCTGTTTACAACCACACAGCCCGCACTGTCTGCATCTGCAGATGTTTCCGTGGTCACGTGGCAGGCATGCCTCGACACCAAAGTGCACAGAACATCATATATATCCGAGTGTAAGCCGACCCGAATATATGCCGAGGTACCTATTTTTGACCTGAAAACCCAGGAAAACAGATTGACTCGAATATAAGCCGAGGGTGGGAAAGCAGCAGCTTTTAGTGAGTTTCAATAATCAAAATACATGAAAATATGGTAAAATTAATTAAATTATTGTTGACCTGAGTATAAGCCCCCTTTCTGGGGGCTGAAAAAGTGGCTTATACTTGAATATATACGGTACTGTTTACCTTTCCTGCCGAAGGGGACTCTACTTATCTACTTGCAATGTCTTGCTTTCAAACAGTTCGGTTGGTAGGAGCTGAGACAGAGATAGAAGCTCGCTCTGTTGTGCAGCACTCAAGTCCCTAACTGCCAACCATCCAATTGTGAGCTAGAGCTCCATCAAACTGAATGGGTCCGGAGATCGTAACTGGGTGGTAAAACGTACAACAGCCCTGGTTTCTAAAGCTAATTTTTCATCAAAGTAAGACTGTAGGGTTTGCGGTGGCTTAGTGGTTAAGATGACTGGACGGTCAGCAGTTTGAGACCCGAGTGGTGTACGACAGAGTGAATGCCCGTCCTCTGCCCCAGCTCCTGCCAACCTAACTGTTCAAAAGGCAAGGATTTGCAAGTAGATCAATAGAGACCACTTCAGTGGGGAAGGTAAACAGTTTTTGGTGTCTAGTCATGCCTGCCATGCGTCCATGGAAACGTCTGTGAACACAGGCAACGCTGGCGCTTTGGCTATCAACAGAGAGGAGCACTGGACCCTAGAGTTGGATACGGCTGGCTTTTGAGCAAGGACGGCCTTTGCTTTGACCTAACGAAGAGTGTAGGGATTGGGGGGGGGGGGGGGCGGAATGACGTTTCTGTTGCTCAAATCCTCCGGCACCGCCTCATTTGCATAATGCAATTAGGCAGGAGATGCTCTTCCCATCTGGTCGCCAGCAGGCGGAACGTCTCCGCATGCCGAGGCAGTTCAAAGCGGACTGACGTGCCTCTCCAGCCCTGCCTTGCACCATGAGGACTAGAAGCCTTCCTGGGAAAAGCCCGACTGAAAGCGTGTTTCCTTGACTTTCCTGCTCGACGCCTGGTGTCTCCCCCAGTTGTGGCCAACGCCCTCGTGGGATGGAGGGAGGCCGGGAGGCCGTGACGTACCAGGCAGAGGCGTTTAAAAGCCCATTTTATTTAGCAAGCGGGAATCCAGCCAAGGGAAAACCAGATCTCGCCGTATTCTTGGCAAACCTTGATGTAAACGCAATTTAAAGTTCTGACAACATAATGGAAGGTACCGGCTGAAACGGGACAACGAAACCGGCTGGCAGGAACGCCCTCTTTCGTTCTGGGTGGGAGGAAGCGAACAGCCGTGTAAAGGCAAAGGTCGCCCTTGCTCGAAAGCCGGTCGTATCCATCTCTAGGCTTCAGTGCTCGTCTCTGTCTTATCGCCAAAGAGTCAGCACCATCGGCGCCTGCAGACATTTCCGTGGCCACGTGGCAGGCATGACTAGACACCCGAGCGCAAGTAGATAAATAGGGACCACTTCGGTGGGAAAGGTAACAGTGTTCCACGCAGTCTAGGCATGCCTGCCGCGTGCCCATGGAGACGTCTGCAGACACAGACAGTGCGGGCTCTTTGGCTATTATTATTATTATTATTATTATTATTATTATTATTATTATTATTATTATTATTATTATTATTATTATTATTATTATTATTATTATTATTGTTGTTGTTGTTGTTGTCGTTGTCGTTGTCGTTGTCGTTGTCGTTGTCGTTATTATTATTCACATTTATATCCTGTCCGCATCAAAAGACTCAGGGCAGCTTACAAGACTAAAAGCACATCTGTTAACAGAGATGAGCACCCAACCCCAGAGTCGGGGTTTGAACAAGGGCGACCGTGAGCTAGAACTGGGGTTCTCAAGCTTTTCAAGCCGTAGGCCGGGCCATGCCCTTTCAGGCACCTGAGCGGGCCGGACTGGTGGCTCCCCCTGACATAAACACCGCCGTAAAACGCCTCCGCCGTTGTTGCGAAGGCATTTATGACAGCCAGGGGCACATTTACAGCTGTCGTAAACATGTCTGCTTCCGGTGGTGACGTGGGCCACCTGAAATGGTACCGTGGGCCACATCCGGCCCACGGGCCGTAGGTTGAGAAGCCCTGGCCTAGAGCTCCAGGAAGTGGGGAAATGAAAAACTACCTCTTCAAAGTCCAGCCTTTCTTCTTCCATTTGACGCACAAAAAGCGTCCTTTCCTCATGTCATCAAATAAATTGGTGGTTCTAAATCAAGATTAGAAGGGAATGAATCTCCCCGTTGGTCCAGAAACTCCCTCCTTGATTGAATAATGGTAGGCCAAGCCTATGCGTCCTTTTAATCCAACACAATGCCAGGCCTAGCCAGAATGGGATGCGTTTTCAGACTTAGGCTGTGTCATAAGATCAAAAAGATAGGCTGGGAGGGAATTTCCGTGAATTTAGGGAACCGGAAATCCCAGGAGATTTTATAGAAGTTAAAAGAGGACAGAATCAAACAGATTTTTCTCCTCTTCGCTGTCCTTATTCTGGGCTCAGAAAGAACGAGAGCCTCCTGTGTTAGCGGGGCATCGAATCCACTTTAGGATTTAGGTGGGACTTAACGGAACTATCCATGGTGCTGAAGCTCTATTGGAGATAGCTCAGATCACCTCTTAAAGCTTGAGAGAAAACCTGGAGTGGACTCACCGACCCTGCAAAACCGGAGCTGGAAAATATTCCTGCTTTGCGCTAACGTAGGGTCAAGGCTGCCCTTGCTCGAAAGCCAGCCATATCCAATGCTAGGGTTCAGTGCTCATCTCTGTTTCATACCCGAAGAGCCAGCGCCGTCTGCTTTGGCAGACATTTCTGTGGTCACGTGGCAGGCATGACGAGACACTCTCCTTTGTAGACCAGTTGGTTTATCAAGCGGCTTCGCCCGACGAAGAAGCTTTGGTGTCGGCTGCCAGAAACCTGGGCTACGTCTTTCTCTCCCGGACCCAAGATACCATCACCATCTGCGAACTGGGCGTGGAGAGGACTTATAAGGTCTTGGCACTACTGGACTTCAACAGCGTGCGCAAGCGGATGTCTGTTCTCGGTGAGTGTTTCAAGAACTTTCTAGAAAGGCCATCCGACCACTAAACGCAACGAACGGAGGTTATTAAGCCCAAACAATATCTCAGGAGTCATGGGTTTGGCGATCCACCAAGCCACGGTGTGCAATACAAAATGGCTGAAATCCTGCTGCACGGAGGGGAAATTGCCGTTAATTAGGAAATAACCGCGGATGTTATCCGTCATCTGCCTCAATGTGCAGAAGAATGCTTCTGCGGAGATTTCTTAACAGCTCTAACCCCATACTTTAACCCCAAATCGTGGACCAAAGCTTAAGCCTAACTCTAACACTTCTCTTCCACGCAGTGCGAGACCCCGAAGGCCGTCTCAAGCTATACACCAAGGGGGCCGACATCGTCATCTTAGAGAGACTCCAGCGGGGCCAAGAGACTGAGGGATCCACTATAAAGGCCCTGGATGTAAGTATTACACGAAGGCAGGGGTTCCTAAACAAAGGCCTGTGGGTCGAATCTGGCCCACAGCATCATATCATGTTGCCCTCACCCTTCCAAGGGCGTTCAAGAAACATAATGGCCACCCCCTTTGAAGGTGTTGGAACAAAATGGCCGCCCCCATCATGCGGGCAGGGCAAATGGCCGTCCAGCCCTCAAAGCTGACTGAGGGAGTGTGAGCCGGCCCCTTGGCACGAATGTGAAGAAATGAGTTAAGAAACGAGCAGACGTCGTGGATTTCCTGAGGCTACTCCCTGATTAGAAAACCCACAGTTGTACGCCGTGTCAGGAAATGCGCTGAAACATGTTAATTGCTTTAATTTACGTGAGCGACATGCAAACGAACGCTGCCTGTTGACGAACGCTCCCTTTTTACTGGTTAATAGGAGCGTTCAAAGGGGACTGCGGTGGCTTAGTGGCTAAGACGCTGAACTTGACGACTGGAAGGTCGGCAGGTCGGCAGTTTGAGACCTGAGCACCCCACAGCGGAGCGAGCTCCCCGTCATCTATCCCGGCTCCTACCAGCCGAGTGGTTCAAAATTGCAAGAATTTTGCAAGCAGATAAATAAGTACCACTTCAGTGGGGAAAAGGTAAACAGCGTTCCATGCATTCTGGTGTTTAATCAGGCCTGCCAATATAAATCAGAAAAAATATATAAAAAACATACACAGAAACGTCTGCCAACGCAGACGTTTGCAGAGTATACACAGAGATGAGCACTGAGCCCTAGAGTCAGATACGGCTGGCTTTCGAGCAACCTGTCCCTTTACCTCCCTCTCAAGGGCAATTTTGGGATGGAGACATCGGAGTTTATGGCAGATATATCTACTGTAGATACTTGAGCATAAGTCAAGTTTTTTAGCCCCCCCCCCCCAAATGAGGACCAAAAAAGGGGACTCGACTTATACTTGGGTCAACAGCAACACTCAAAAATATAACCAGACAAATGTCTAAATTAATTAATTTTACCATATTTTCATGTATTTTAATTCCTAAAACTCACTCGCAGCTGCTGCATTTTCCACCCTCGACTTATACTCAGGTCAATCTATTTTCCTGGTTTTAGGGGTCCAAATTAGGTACCTCAACTTATATTCGGGACGACTGATAGTCAAGTATATGCGGTACTATTCGACGCAGCCGCGTTGTGTAATTTCCAGGCCACACCGTCTTCATTACGCTCCGTGCCTCTCGACCAGTTCCACTCTCTGATTCTCTCCTTACTCTAGAGTTTTGCCGAGGAAACTTTGAGGACTCTCTGCTTAGCTGCCAAGGACATCAGTGAGGAGGAGTATGCCTTGTGGAGTAAGAAGCACTATGCGGCTAGTATCCTACTACAGGACCGGGCCAGCGAGCTGGACAAGGTGTATGAGGAAATCGAGAAGGACCTGGTGGTCAGTCATTTTCTTTTCCCATGGGAATGCCGATTCCTCCGCGGGATGTGGAGGCAGATATTTAGTGCGGAAATGTACAGGTACAGCTTCGCTGTCGTTACCGCCTTGTCTGCCTTTGTGCTCCCCAGCTCCTGGGTGTCACAGCCATAGAGGACAAGCTACAAGAGGGAGTACCAGAGACCATTGCTCTGCTTAAACGAGGGAATATCAAAGTTTGGGTCCTGACAGGAGACAAGCAAGGTAGGATGACGTTGAGGCCAGACTTGTCGCATCACCTGTGGCAATGTAGCCGGCGATACAGCTCCAACTCCATGGCTCTAGGAAGCAAATATGGTCCTGTTTTGTGTGAGGGTGACCGCGGTGGCAGAGTGGCTAAGATGCTGAACTTGACAACTGGAAGGTCAGCGGGCCGAGACCTTGGCACCTCCAGGTGTTCTTGGACTTCAATTCCCAGAAGCCCCAGCCAGCACTCCTGCAGATCTTGGGAAGTCCAAGAACATCTGGAGGTGCCAAGGTTGGCCATCAACGGGGTAGGTGTGCAAAGAGAGCGGATGGAAATAGAGGAAATTGATCCCGCTCTCGGCATGAGCAGATGTCAGTGGTGGGATTCAAAAATGTATACTACCTACTTTGTGGGCGTGGCATGCTGGGCATGTGACTGGGTGGGTGTGGCCAGGTGGCTCCGGCAACCAGGTGGGGGAAGCCTGGGGAGGTTGCACCACCGGTACAGGAGGCAGGCGCAGGACTACGACCCGAGGCTCGGGCAACTACCGGTACAGGCATACTACCGGTACAGGTGTACCGGGGCATACCGGCTGAATCCCACCACTGGCAGAAGTCCAAGAATGGGAGCAGACGGAAGAGAGAATTGGGTTGGAGTTGTTTACGTGGCTTCTCTGAATTTCGTTGTTCTTAGAGACGGCAGTCAACATCGGCTTCGCGTGTCAGCTGCTTTCGGACGACATGACGATCCTGGCAGAAGAGGACATCTGGTAGGGAAGCGTGGGCGGATGACAGATGTCTTTAAAAAACCAATCCAGGTTTGATCCAGAATTAGGAATTATCTGGACAGGCAACAACACTGCTCTAGCTCAGGGGGTCCCAGCCTAAGGCCTGTTGGCCAGATATGGGAATGTGTGACCCTTTGGAACATGCATGACACCAGGGGACATGATTCAGCTGAGGCAGAGTGGTAAAAGCAACTGTTATAATGTTCTGGGCACAGTAAAGAGGTAAAAACCGAGTATGGGGAAGGAGAATAAAGAGGGAATGTGAGACCCTTTGGGGACCGAAGACATCTCACTAGTGCAACCTAAAATCTTGGCATGGTGTTCTGGGCCCTACGAAGGATGTGACATTTTTCTGTATCTGTCACTGCTTCCTGTGAGCAATTCCTCTCTCATTTTGTTTTGCAGTGAGATCCTCGAACCGTCCTGGCACAGCAGTAACAACCTAAGCAGCAGTGGGGAATCTCTCTTTAAGAGTTCGTTCTCCGCTTTTTTGGAATCTCCCCTCGAGGGCAAGAATGCGTTGGTGGTCACCGGAGACTTCTTGGTACAAAAAGTCCTGCCCCTTCCTCTGGTCTTCGGTCGAGAACCCCTGGATTATACGATGTAGCAGACACTATTTTGTTTTGTGATGTAGTGTTATGGACTTGGGCCTCTTTCCCTTCTCAGGACAAAATCTTCCACATTGGCGGGGAGCAGGCGGTGAAGAGGAAACCCACCTGTCTCTCTCTTCTCTTTGGCCGCCGTGCTACGATGGACGCTGATCCGGACCTCGGGGACTCAGTGGAGAAGGCCTTCGTCGAACTGGCGGCCACTTGCCAGGCCGTGATCTGCTGCCGGGTTACTCCCAAACAGAAGGCCATGGTGGTTCAGATGGTCAAGAAACACAAGAGGGTCATCTCGTTGGCCATTGGGGATGGCGCCAATGATGTCAACATGATCAAAAGTGAGGATCCAAAGAGCAAAGTCAAAAGAGCAAGGCAAAGCCTGGTAACCAGTAGTTCAAAGCGAGCATCTAGTCCAGTGATGGCAAACCTTGGCGCTCCAGGTGTTCTTGGACTTCAATTCCCAGAAGCCCAAGTCTCTGTGAATCCACATTAATGGGTTTACTGTGCATACACAGTAAAGATTAACTATCATGGGTATAGTCCAAAGGATGTCCGGGGGACATTGTCAGGGTTGGCAGAGAAGTCAGGGTCACAGCAGGCAATCACAAAAGATATCCGAAGTCAAGCAGGGTGTCGATCTTTGCACAGAGGAAAATTGTACCAACACTTGACTGGTGGAACACGCTTTGCTTAAGAGGCCTCTCAGCTAATGGGTGTCAGCTGTGAGTCTTCTCTCATAACAAGTTCTAGCTTTCTTGCATCTCAGCTGCCGATCTTTTTGGCACAGTTCCCTGGGTGAGGGCTGGTCACTGTCAGAGTCTGACAGGACATCGGCCTGGGGAGTCAGAGTTGGGCCAGAAGCATGCTAAGGTTCCTGAGTCACAACATTCTCAGGTCCAGGTGCAGGCAGAACTGCGCTGGGCATAGAAAGTGCCTCCTCATCCAGGTCACCTTCAGAGTCAGATGAGGGCTGGATCACAACACCAACAAGGGGGCTCCTTGTCAGCCAGGAAAGTGTGCTGAAAGGATCTGCAGCTGAGATGCAAGGAAGCTAGAGCTTGTTGTTAGAGAAGGCTCCCAGCTGACACCCAATAGCTGGGAGGCCTCTTAAGAAAAGTCAAGCATCTCTGGAGCATGGTTGGGTAGAAACGGTTGAGAATTGACCCACCACTGGTTTGGGGGGGTCTCCTTCTTCTCCTCCAGCTGCCGATATCGGGGTGGGGATCAGCGGGCAGGAGGGGATGCAGGCCGTCCAGTGCAGCGACTACGCCGTGGCCCAGTTCAGCTTCCTTCAACGTCTCCTCTTCATCCATGGGCGCTGGGCTTACCTTCGGATCTGCAAGTTCCTCCGGTATTTCTTCTTCAAAACCTTCGCCAGCATGATGGTCCAGATCTGGTTTGCCTTCTATACGGGCTTCACGGCACAGGTGAATGTTAAGATTTAGTCGTCTTCCAATACATGTTGTTGTTGTTGTTGTTCAGACATGTAGACCTGGGATTTTCAACCTGTGGCCTGTGGGCCGGAGGCAGCCTGCGGCACCATTTTATGTGGCCCATACCACCTCCACCACACCCGGAAGTGCCATGTGGTGGAAGAAAGGCAAAATGGCCGTCTGGCCCAGAAGCTGTCTGAGGGAATGTGACCCAACGGCCCCCGGTTTAAAAAGCTTGAGGACTCCTAACATAGACTTTCAGCTCGTATAGCTCAGTATAAAATTAAAGTTAAGGTCTCCCTTGCTCAAAAGCCAGTCGTATCCGACTCTAGGGTTTGGTGCTCATCTCCATTTATAGCTAAAGAGCCAGCGCTTGTCTGCATCTGCAGACATTTCAGTGAGTATGTGGAAGGCATGCCTAGACACCAAAGTGTACAGAACACTGTAACCTTTCCCACCAAAGTGGTCCCTATTTATCTACTTGCCACTTCTTGCCATTTCTGAACTGGTCGGTTGGTGGGAGCTGGGACAGAGATGGGGAGTTCACTTCGTTGCGCAGCACTTGGATCTCAAACTGCCTTTTATGTTATTTTATGTTATTTTATTTTCCTTTATTTTATTTAGCCTCTGTTGGAGTCATGGTTCATTGCCCTTTACAATGTTTTCTACACATCGTTGCCGGTACTCTGCCTGGGGTTGTTTGAACAGGTGAGTCTTCTGTTATAAAATTACAGTGAAGGAACTAGTTATTTCAAGTGTGATGAGTAACTTTAGTTATTATTATTATTATTATTATTATTATTATTATTATTATTATTATTATTATTATTATTATTATTATTATTATTATTATTATTATTATTATTATTATTATTTTTCCAATTTTTATACCGCCCTACTTGGATTGGGCCGACTCAGGGCGGTTCACAAGCACAGAGAAACAACAAATTTATAAACACAACATGTAAATATAGGAAAAAAATAATAATCAGCACTGTATCAACACCACAAAACATCTCAACATCATTACATAATCAAAATTCAATAGGTATCAATATCAACAACAATAAGAAATTACAGAAATCATCAAATTTACACAAAAATTAGAACAATACCAACAATCCAGCCGCCGCTGCGGCTTTTAAGCCCCCTGCCCCAGCGCAGCCTCAGGACGCAGGTGGAGAGTGTCCCAGGCTGGGCGCGGCAGCTGCCTCTTCCCCCGGCCGCAGGTGTCTCGGCGGCGGCGGCGGGGAGCGAAATGTCCTGCTGGGCTTTTAAGCCCCCTGCCCCAGCGCGCAGGTGGAGAGTGTCCCGGGCTGGGCGCAGCAGCTGCCTCTTCCCCCGGCCACAGGTGTCTCGGCGGCGGCGGCGGGGAGCGAAATGTCCTGCTGGGCTTTTAAGCCCCCTGCCCCAGCGCGCAGGTGGAGAGTGTCCCGGGCTGGGCGCGGCAGCCGCCTCTTCCCCCGGCCGCAGGTGTCTCGGCGGCGGCGGCGGGGAGCGAAATGTCCTGCTGGGCTTTTAAGCCCCCTGCCCCAGCGCGCAGGTGGAGAGTGTCCCGGGCTGGGCGCGGCAGCCGCCTCTTCCCCCGGCCACAGGTGTCTCGGCGGCGGCGGCGGGGAGCGAAATGTCCTGCTGGGCTTTTAAGCCCCCTGCCCCAGCGCGCAGGTGGAGAGTGTCCCGGGCTGGGCGCGGCGGCCGCCTCTTCCCCCGGCCACAGGTGTCTCGGCGGCGGCGGCGGGGAGCGAAATGTCCTGCTGGGCTTTTAAGCCCCCTGCCCCAGTTACTTTAGTTACTTTAGTTACTTTAAACGGTGCTGCTGCATCTTGCATTCTTACCAAATGTTTTTGGGACTGCGGTGGCTCAAGTGGCTAAGATGCTGACTGGAAGGCAACGTGTCAGTGGTTCGAGACCCAAGTACCGCAGGACGGAGTTTGCTCCCGTCTCTGCCCCAGCTGCTGCCAACCTACCAGTTTGAAAGCAAGAAATTGCAAGTCAATAAATAGGGACCACTTTGGTGGAAAGGGAAACAGCGTTCTGTGTGCTCCGGTGTCTAGTCACGCCTGCCATGTGACCATGGAAACGTCTGCAAAGGCAGACAGCCCTCGGCTATGAAACAGAGATGAGCACTGAACCCTAGAGTCGGATACGACTGGCTTTCGAGCAAGGGTAGCCTTTACCTTTCTGTTTTTAATAAGTATGTTTAATGTGTAATATCAGAATTAACCACTAGTGGGAACCAGAGTGTTTAAGGTGCAATATTTCAACTAACCACTAGAGGGGAACAGAGTAACTTTCAAGCCTTCTACTGGCTACAACGCAAAGTGATATTAATGAGTAAAGCAGCTGTTTAATTGTGCGACAACTTAGCTTCCAGGAAGTAACTTTTTAAAAGTAACTTTCTGAGCTCTGGGATGACCCTTCCTTCTTTTCCTCACTGTGACTGTCATCTCCCCCTTTCCCCCTCCTGGACCCAACAGGACGTCAGTGCTGAGAAGAGCCTCAAGTTTCCCGAACTCTATGAGGCGGGCCAAAAGAACCGGCTTTTCAATTTCTGGACTTTCTGCATCGCCTTCGTCCATGGCTCGCTCGTCTCCTTGTGCAACTTCTACATCACTTTTTGGACCATCGGGAGCCATGCCAGCACCGTAGTCGTGGGCGATTACCAGTCCTTCGGCTCCGTAGTGGCGACCTCGGCCATCCTGATCGTCATCGCGGAGGTGAATTTAGGGGCGGTTGGGATGGCCTTCAAGGGGGGGGGGGCTCATAGGTTGGTGATTTTAATCTGGCATCCTCCTGCTCATAAAATCCCCCAGTTATCTGGCATGACTCCCCAGTTAGACTACCACAGTGGGCCTTACTTGGGGATGTCCCTTGAAGACAATCTCTCCAAGGACATCCAAAAAATAAAACTGTTGAGAGAAAATGGCCACCCCCATCGTGCAGGCAGGGCAAAATGGCCGTCCGGCCCTCTAAGCTGACTGAGGGAGCGTGACCTGGCCCCCACCTTGGAAAGGTTAGGAACCCCTGATTTAGTGTGACACGGTCATGCTTTAAAAATGGTTTTTTAAAGAGTTTTAATTATAGCGATAACTAACTTTTGCTGGAGGAGTTACACGACTCTCCCTGTAATTAACTGCTTTATTTGAAAAGTAACTTTCTGAGCGTTGGCTTTGTTAATCTTATTCTCCTTGTCTGGCGATGTAGATCTCGATGGAGTATAAATACTGGAACGTATTTTCTGTTTGTTCCATCGTGATCAGCTTCCTCTTCTACTGCCTTTTCTCATACGTGACGCAAAGTTTTGAGGCCTACAAGTACTCTTATAAGGACTTCGCATATCCAGGCAAGACATCTTTGGGTGGAAGACATTGCATTGTGGCATTGTGTGGTCCAGGTTTTGGATAAGCCGGGTGGATAAGCTGTGGTTTCTCTAGGCCAGGAACCTCAACTCTCTTCCTTCATCGGAGGGTCTCCTTGGTTATTCCTTTCTCCTCTAGATGCCACCAAAAATGCCATGATGGACCCAACAGCTTTGCTGGTCGTCCTGCTCTGCGTGGTGGCAAACATCACACCCTCCCTCGCCGTGCGCTTTGTGAACAGCGTTGCAACCTCGGTCACCATGTCAAAAGTAAGTCACCCATTGGATGTGGGAATGTACTGTGAAAAGGAGACCATCTCATGGATGGTGTTGAGTTGGGTGGAAGCTCAACTAGAGGTGAAAAGATAAGGGACCCCCCGTGGGTTTTCGGCCACACATTGGCAAATATAGGTGTTCAGAACAACACACTAAAAATGTGCAATGAATTTCCATGCGAGGGGGGGGGGAGCTGCCTCCTAGAGAACTCACACAATCCCAATCAAACCCAAGTCAGGAAGAGTTAGAGAAACGTAATGAGATGGACATTTCTTTTGCATTCAGAACTGGGGATCATAAGAAAGGGGGTTAGACTTTAGTGGGGTTCAGAGCTAGATTGCCCCTGTCCATGGAGGTTTCATTGAGATGAAAAAAAATCTGATATTAGATTATATATTTATATGTTGCTTCCATGTATCCATCCATCCACCAACCCTTCCTTCCTTCCTTCTCTCCATCCATCCATCCATCCATCAATTCTTTCTTATTTCCATCCATCCATCCTTCCTTCCTTCCTTCCTTCCATCCATCCATCCATTTAACCATCCATCCATCCACCAACTCTTCATTCCTTCCATCCATCCTTCCATCCTTCCGTCCTTCCATCTGTCTGTCCACCCGTCCTTCCTTCCTTCCATCCATCCATCTATCCATCAACTCTTCCTTCCTTCCATCCTTCCTTCCTTCCCTCCCTCCCTCCATCAACTCTTCCTTATTTCCATCCATCCATCCATCCATCCATCCATCAACTCTTCCTTCCTTCCTTCCTTCCTTCCTTCCTTCCTTCCTTCCTTCCTTCCTTCCTTCCTTCCTTCCTTCCTTCCTTCCTTCCTTCCTTCCTTCCTTCCTTCCTTCCTTCCTTCCAGAGGCTTGATGTCCGTGACATGCAGCTGAAGCCAAAGCCTGTGGAACTGACCTCCCATATCAAGAGGAGGAACACGGTACTCAGGCGTTCCAGCTACGCGTTCTCTCACAAGGGCGGGTACGCCGACCTCATCTCTAAAGGAGCCAGTCTGAAGGGGAAGGGTCCTCGACATGAGCCCCAAAGGAATCGTTTCTCTACCACCACCACCATTGACCCTCCCACCCCTGAGACCCTCCCACCCCTGAAGAGTCAGTGTCCTTGATTCAAAACGGTGGGTCTGCCTTGTATTTGCACTAAAAACCAGCGGTGTGAATGTCGAGGGTCTCCTAGACCAAGCTATACTGTCCCGAGTTCAAATCCCGGACACCCCGGAACCCAGATTTTATAGTTTAGAAGCTCTTGGGTGACTGGATTTGCCGGTTTCAAGACACAAACCCACGCCATGCACGACGCAGGAACTCTTCTGTACGGGGTTGTCAGTTGGATGATAACCCAACGCTTGAAATTTCAGGGGTGGAATCTAAGACCTTGAGCCGTACCATTGTGAAGCCACATGGGGCATTTGTACTGCTTTCCCCCCCCCCCAAAAAAACTCTCCTTTCTTCTGCCCCATAAGCTGAAGCATTTGGTTATTGTTGACCCCATTCCATCACTTTTGGCACACACACCATCAAAATTTGGTCCCCAGGAAATTGGCCTATGTTATTAGTTCCCCCTTCCTACTGTAGAGGGCGCCAGAGGGACACAGTTGGTTTGGATTGGGGGCGCTGGTGCTGCCATCTGTTGGGCAGGTGCGGTACTGCAAGAGAGATTTCCGTACCCATCCCTGGCCATTGTAATCCTGGGTGCAAAGGTCATAGGTCAGGAAAGGAACTCTGGTCTGCTGCCGAGGTTCCTACCCATTGTGTTGTGTGTGTCTACCTGTTTGTGGGTCTGTTTGCGTATTTGTGACTCACCGGCCTGAATCTTCTGGACCTCGATTTCTTAACTCTGTTGCGATCCAACTCTTTTGACATAAAACCGATCCAATTGGGGTGGGGGTGGCTTAAAGGGGGAGGCTATTTTGGCATGGCTTTTTCTCCTTTTCTCACACCACGTGCCCCCTAGAAGGCAGATTTACGTGGAGAATGAATTGCAGTAAGAATTAAACTAGGTAAAGCCAGTCGTATCCGACTCTAAGGTTCAGTGCTCATCTCTGTTTCAAAGCCAGTGCTGTCTGCCTCTGCAGACGTTTCCGTGGTCACGTGGCAGGCATGACTAGACACCGGAGTCAAACTGTTTTAGGCCAAAATGCATGGGGGGGGGAGGAATCAAAGATCACAAGCCATTTCCAATGCTGGATGCAAAATTTTAAATATAATCTGTTGTGTGTTGTGTGTGTGTTAAATCCAATCTCAAACTTTAAACTGGGAATGAACTCAACGGAAGATAGAAAAATGAGATATTTTCGGGGTTTCTTCCCAAAAAAACAAACAGATCAAGGATAAAGGTCACCCTTGCTCGAAAGCCAGTCATATCTGACTCTACACTTCAGTGCTCATCTCTGTTCCATAGCTGGAGAGACAGCTCTGTCTTCATTTGCAGGCGTTACCTTGGTCACGTGGTAGGCATGACTAGCGCATGGAACACTGTTTACCTTCCCACCAAAGTGGTCCCTATTTATCTACTTTCTTCCTGTCTGACACCCCTTCAATCAATGCTCCCGGGAAGATGTCAAAACAGTAGGAGCTGGGATTGGAGTAAATCTACTCCGGGTTTGGGCCTAAACTTTGTGGGAATTTTCCTCTCTGTTGTACCCATCTTAGGTGGTGCCATTTCAGCACCATGGACAGTGGCTGTAAAAAATAAATCCAGGCTCAAGTGTATTCACAGCACCCGTGAAGTGGATTCTCCAGCTGCTACTGTGTTGAGAAATAATTCCAGACGCTGGAAGGTGGGCAGGTCAGCGGTTCGAGACCCAAGTGCCACATGATGGAGCGAGCTCCCGTCTCTGTCCCAGTTCCTGCCAAACTCGCAAGAAGTTGCAAGTAGATCAATTTGGTGGGAAAGATAAACAATGTTGTGATATTGATATTTTAATGTTATGTGATATTATTTATGATTTATTGACATGTTGTGTTTATGAACTTGTAATTTTACATGTGTTGTGAACCGCCCTGAGTCGGTCCTACCGAGTAGGGCGGTATAGAAATTGAAATATAATAATAATAATAATAATGCCTGCCACATGACCACGGAGACCTCTGCAGACGCAGATGGCTCTTTGGCTATAAACAGAGGTGAGCACCGAACCCTAGAGTCGGATACGGCTGGCTTTCGAGCAAAGGCGGCCTCTACCTTATCCTTTTCAGGTCAGAAGTGGGGTTGGGGTGGGGACCAGTGCTCCCAAAATTAGACCAGATCACGACCTTCCAGTTGACGTGGCGCTCAGTGGACAACCAATGTTTGGTTTGGGCCATCGAAAACGTCTTTTTTTGCTTCCAAGGGGCCTCTGTCTTCTCCCTCCCCAAAAGAGGAACAGTTCGAATCATCTAAACATCTGCAATAACAATTTAGAAATCGCAACCTCAACAACATCCTGGTGGAGAATGTGGCCCTCAAAGAACATTGCCCATCCCACATCTGGCTGGGAGAATACCCTATAACCGTAATGGCCAACCTCGGCACTCCAGATGTTCTTGGACTCCAATTCCCAGAAGCCCAAGTCCCTGTGAATCCACACCAGTAGGCTTCCGCACAGTATGCCCATCTGTGTGGATTCAGAGGGGCTTGGGCTTCTGGGAATTGAAGTCCAGGAACACCTGGAGTGCCAAGGTTGGCCATCCCTGGTCTAGAGCCATGAATGTACATTAATCGAAGTCCAAGTAATCGAAGTCCAAGAACAGCTGGAGGGCCAAGGGTGGTCATCCCCGCCCTCCAACATGACTCCCCTCTTGCCTCCAAAGACTTGTAGGGAGGGACTGTGGATTTGTAAAGTTATCCTCTCTCTCTGCTTTCCTCACCTGTATAACACCACACAACAATGCAGAATTGGACTCTCACATACAGATTTTAAGGCCTGCGACAGCTGCTCAAATGGTCGGCCATTGGGTCATCTATTTTTACATGGAATCATTAGAGCAGTTGCAGTGACCACTCGGCCTGATGCCACCTCAGCTGAATCGCGTCCCTTGGTGGCACGCATGCTCCAGCAAAGGCTGGGCAAGTCAGTGATGTCGGAAATAGGTCTATAAGGTGAGATGGACCAAGGGCTTGTCTCTAGTGCGAAACCATCTTATTGGATAGTACAGTCGGCCAGAGTGAGTCTGTTTTGAGCTAAAAATGAGTAGGTGCAGTTGTGTTAACAAACTGGACAATTTTTGCTACATTTGCGGCAAATATACGCTGGGTGATCATGGCAAGAACCTAACCAAGAGAGTGAGATTTGCTAACTTAAGATCCTGACATCCTAGGCGGAATAGGACTTCAGATCTGGATTCAGCGCATGTGATTTAGTGTAGGATACATGGATTAGATCAAATAGTAGACAATATTTATTTATTTTTGCAATGCAGCGTAATAAAGACATGTGGGACTGAATGTTGAAAGCAAAGACACGAAGTGGGATTACCTGGCTCATTTGTCAGGTTTTGCCAGAAATGTAGATAAAATGTGTGCCAGATTGGGCTTTGGACAATGAGACACATTTATTTATTTTTTGCTTAGTGGGCTGATGTTGTGCCTAAAAGATGTCCAACCCCGGCCCTATCGTTTGGAAGAGGTTGGTTTATTAGGACAGATGAAATGTCAGTAGAAAGAGAGGTTGAGGTCATAATTTTACCTTCAGCAAAATCAATTATGGTTATTGTGGTGATGTTGTATCGATCAACATCAGTGAATGTTTCCAGGTGTTCCGTCTTCTGGAGTTTCACCGCAGTTCCCCTCCAATGTCAGTAGGGCAGTGATGCCACTTCGGCTTTAAGCCCGAACTTTAAACAACCCGGGAGACCACTGAACCAGTTTGGGAGTGGGAGAAGGTGCTGCAGGTTGGATAAATTTTTGTGAAGGTCCCCATTTGGGGAACTCAGGTCCCCCACTTTGGATGGCCTCTGTAATCTTCAGGCCTCAATCGGAGCTGATTTGAGAAGATAGGCTCACTGCCCTTTAGATTGGCCCTGTAAAGTTCAGACTAAAACTGGAGCCAATTTGGGAGGACTGGGTGCCGTGCGTTGGATAACTCCTCTACAGTTCAGTCTGAAATTGGAACTGATTTCGGGGGAGGCTCAGAGCACTTTAGATAGCTCCTTATAAAGTTCAGATTAAAAATGAAGTCAATTTTGGGAGGGGAGGGCACTACAGGTTGCTCTTGTAAAGTTCAGAGCAAAACGAGCTAGTTTGGAAAGATGGACAGCACACTTCAATGTTCGGATTGAAACTAAGCCGACTCGATAGGCTAGGTTCCTGCACTGCAAATAGGCCGTATAAAGTTCAGACCCAAACTGGAGCTGATTTGGGAAGGTACCATGTTTTGTTTGGATCAAAATTACACCAATTCAGTAGGCCAGATTCCTGCACTTCAGGTAGGCCCTATAAAGTTCAGAGCAAAACTGGAGCTGGTTTGGAAAGATGGACACCACACTTCAATGTTCGGATCAAAACTAAGCCGATTAGGTAGGTTAGGTTCCTGCACTTCAAGTAGGCCCTATAAAGTTCAGACCCAAACTGGAGCTGTTTGGGGATAATAGGGCTTTAGATAGCTCCTGTAAAGTTCAGACTAAAAGTTGGGCCAATTTGAGCAGATAACGTGTAACGGTTGGACCACAACAGCCCCTCCTGACATCAGAACCACCACCCCTCCAGTTGCAAGGGAGCAACACCAGTAACAACCAGGAACACCTGACGGTTGACTTCCAGCTCCCTTTCAGCACTGGTTCGACTGGGTCCCAGTTGCCCCCCCCCCCTTTTCAGTCCTCGGATAAACACCTCTCAACGCCTCCGGTTGGTCCATTCGTTTTTCTTACTTTCGGGTAAGTTTTAAACAACACACGGATACACAAAGGAAAAGACGTCAGAAGAAGAAACAAGAAGAGGCGCCGACGAAGAAATGTCCACAAGCGCACATAAAACAAACCGGTCCATGCACAGACCTCGGAGTTGAAATGAACTTTTGTCAGACAAACAACACATTTTAAAACAAAACCCCTTCCTCCCCGCAACCCCCCCCCCCCAAGAATTACTACATTACTTCAGGAAAGAGTATAATTTTTTCCATGCATAAATCAAATTTTTTTTTCATTTCATCCTCTGTTTTCTTTCCCCTCCGCCCTTCTTAAATTACTTCTTGACCACGGAAACACATATAATAAATACTTTCATTAAGACAAGTGACCCAGCGGGGAAACAGAAGGTTATTTCCCCGCACGCACGCACACACAAAAGCAAAGCGTATTCATATTATTCGAGATTTTTCTTTTCTTTTAAAAGGACTTGTTTAAATACGAAATCTGTAAAACGCCGAAGTTTACCCTCGCGGCGCGTTCCGTTTCTCTCTCTCTTTCTCTCTTTCTTTAAAAAAACAACCCACAAAACTAAACCAGTTTTACTTTTTCTTCCGTCCCAAACATTCAATATGTCTTTTCTGTTGAGCATGTCAACTCTATGCCATTTCCTGCAAAAAATTATAATTTAAACAGTATAAAGCTTCAAGTTGCAAATTCCAAAAACTAGCTAAGTTATTATTATCATCATCATCAGTATTATTTTATCACATAAACTATACATTAAATATTTTTGAGGTATTTCAGAGAACATTGTCGACGGCTTGGCTGGTTTGTGCCAGAAAGAGAGGCAGGGGTTGTTGTTTTTTTGTTTGTTTGTTTGTTTTGGGGGGGTCGGTTGGGTTGATTTGGGTTTTCCCCCTCCTGAGTGGAGAATATCTTTGGTATCAACAAGCTATTTGGGTGGTGGTCAAAAATGTTTTTAAAAGACTCAAATGGGGAGAAAAGTAGGGGGGAGGCAGGCAGGTTATTCCTGGACTTGTTGCTGTGGGTTTGTGTCCAAACTTTAAGAAAAGTCCGTTGAGATGTCAACTGGTAAAGCCATAAGAGAACTGTCATTCTCAACAGCTTCTTCCAAGTTGGAAGGCATGGAGTGCGTTCAACGCAAAGATTTTAGGAAGGAACAGTTTTGTAAGGGACTTTACTGGTTGTTCAGCATGAAACACGGAGCGGCTCAACCAATTCAGCACAAGAATGGCTATGCGGAATACTGTATATGCTCAAGTATAAGTCTAGTTTTTTAGCCCACAAAATGAGGTCTGAAAAGGGGACTCGACTTATACTCGGGTCAACGACCCCAAGAGTCCCCAAAATGCAGTGGTTCAAATTCAAACATACATTTTACAAAAAACCACTAGCATCACTGTAAAAACTCAAAAACACACCCACACAAATGTCTACATTAATTAATACATATTTTCATGTATTTTAATTATTAAAACTCACTAGGAGTGGCTGTATTTTCCATCCCCGACTCATACGTGGGTCAATCTATTTTCTTAGTCTTAGAGGTCTAAATTAGGTACCTCGACTTATATTCAGGACAACTTATAGTTGGGTATATACAGTATTCAAATTTAAGAGGTGTGGAGTTATTCTGGTGCTAGTTTGGGGAGAATAGGGGTTAAATTCCTTGCTGTCTTTATTTGAGGTGGTCTAAGTCAGCAGTTCGATACCCAAATACTACAGGACGGAGTGAGCTCCTGTCTCTGTCCCAGCTCCTGCCAACCTAGCAGTTCGAAAGCAAGACATTGCAAGCAGATAAATACGTACCACTTCAGTGGGAAAGGTAAACAGTGTCCCGTCCAGGCCGGTGTTGAGGTATGTCTGCCACATGGCCACAGAAACATCTGCAGAAGCAGACAGCACTGGCTCTTCTGCTATGAAACAGAGATGAGCACTGGACCCTAGAGTCGGATACGACTGGCTTTCGAGCAAGGGTGGCCCTGACCTGTTTTCTTACACGTGTTCCCAAATAGACTCAGTTATGGCTGGAAAACTGAACTATGTTATTCATACCTTGGTTATTCCTGACCTTGTGCTGTGGGTTTGCGTCCGAACTTTAAGAAAAGTTCATCGAGGTCTCCTATCTAGGTGGTTTCTGCTCGTGCTGAAATGCATTTCAATCTCTTTTCAGCCTCCTACATAACCAGGGGTGTATGTGTGAGGGTTCAATTTTATTTTATATTTGGCAAGGCCCTCGCCCTTCCTATTTAAGCGATGAGATGGTCTTATCTTGTTGGCTGTATCTTCGTGGGCGCCGATTTTGGCACAACTTCCATCTCCTGCTTTCATGTTCTCAATCTAGCTTGGCCTCAACCTCTCTAAACCACTTCTGGTGAGGACTTGAGCTTGGCCAATGCCAAGAAAGTGGCTTCATTTTGGCCGTCCAAAAACCATGTCCATGAGCATTTATGGGCAAGGGCCAGTTTGACCCAATACATGCTTCAAGGCCGGCGTTGCCAACCTTTTTGGATGCCAGGGGCCATTGGGTCAGGCTCCCTCAGGCAGGTTCGGAGGCCAGACGGCCATTTTGCCATCCCTCCACCCAATGGCACTTCCTGGTGTGGTGGAGATGGGGGGGGCACACAAAATGGTGCCATGGGCCGCATTGAGCACACGTGAAGCATGACAGTGGGGCGATGAGGTTGGTTGAGGTAGGAAGGGTAGACACAGGAGAGAGAAAAGAAATGAACAGGTAACATGGCTTTTTCTGTCCCATCACCCAAAGGCTACATAAATCACCAGAAATCTTCTGATTAAGAGA
Source organism: Furcifer pardalis (assembly GCA_030440675.1). NCBI lineage: Eukaryota > Metazoa > Chordata > Lepidosauria > Squamata > Chamaeleonidae > Furcifer > Furcifer pardalis. Next base: position 43,768,219 of record CP126898.1, read on the forward strand.
ACTGAGGTAATATCATATGAGCTTGTATCAGACATAAACAGTGTTAAGAAAATGGTCTACATATCTTTGGTACAATATCAAGGCACTCATCTAGCGATCGCAATCTCTCTTTCTTTCTCTCATTTTCTCTCTTTCGGGACTTCGGAGGGTTTGGAAGAGGAGGGGAAGTTGCGTAGAAAGAAGCCGCCGAGGCTGGGAAAATCCGTTTTGGCAAAGGCAGTGCGTCTGCTCTGGCCTTGGGGCTGAAATTTAAAGGCTTCCACTCTCCGAATTGATTGGACCGGATAGGATTTGGAACTTGGGACAGCTCTTGATCAGAACGCACACGCCCCCAAACCCAGAGCAGATTCACCGGCTCTGCAAAGCCGGCGCCTCTCGGCTGACAGAAACCAGGCCACTCGCCAAGAACGGCTACAGTGGTACCAAGAAAGGGGAGGGAGAGGAAACGTTCGTAAGTTCCGGCACAAACCAGGCAAGGAGAACAAAATCTTTGGTATCAGGTGTGATTTTCAAATCACAAAAATTCAAAAACTCAAGTGAGGTAGCCTATATTTTTTGGTTCTCACTAAAAATGTCTTTGCACTTATCTCTTTTTCTTCTTCTTCTTCTTCCTCGTGCTGTTCTTCTAGCTGAGATCAGACCCCCATTTTTTGTTTCTATTTCTTCCAGGGTTCCCCCCACCTGCTTTTTTAGGGTGCGTGTATGACTTCTCAGCCCTTAAATACTTTACAAAACCAGACATGGGAATCCACCGTTGTCCCCCTCCATTGTTTGTTAGCATAGAGACATCACAAGAAGACCAAGCAGGGGATGGGGGTGGAGGCAGTCAAGAGGAGTGGACACTGGTAGGGAAGAGAGAAGATTATTTTGGGGTGTTTTTTTGGGGGGGGGTCCTCCCTTTTTATCTTCTCTCCCCACCCTTCTTTGGCAAAAATGTTCCTCTGCATTTGTTACATTCTGTATTTTCGGTGCGGTTTCTTTCTGTGGCCATTTTGCTTAGATCCAACCGTTGACCTCCAAACCAAACCCAACACCTTGATTGGCCATGCCCAATAACCCCGGATTGGACCAAGTCTTACGGCAAAGTTAGGAACCGCCGGGCAGCATTCGTTGCGTCGGTCTCCGGCGGTCTTTCTTCTCTGACGGTCTTTTTTAAAACGCATTCTGGAAAAGGTGCCTAAGGTTCAGCTCCACCACGCCGTCTTCAGCGTTAATCAGGACGCGGAGGGGGAAAATTAAAACAAAACTGAAACAACATTCCGCATAGATGGTGCTCCGTTACCCGCATCGATTTGATAATTGTCCCGTTTTAAAAAAAAACACCCAATAACGACGACAACACACACACAGGATACACATGAAAATAATCCCCGGTTTACCAGGCAGACAGTGAGTTGGAGGTATCTACCCGTCCTTACACGTTCACCTCCAATCCTTCTCCGCCCCAACGGTGGTTGGGTGGGACAAGATGGTCGCCAGCCGGAGGTATGGATGATGGAGGTACCTCTTGCATGGTTGACTGCATCGTTCCAGTCCTGCGATCGCCTCGTCAGCTGTACGTTCGGCAGCTTGTCGAAAGAAATCTTCTCACACACACACACAACACACCCCTAAATCACAGAGATATACACCCATTGTGTTACCCATCTTCTGTTTTAAGGCAGCCTGCTGGTTGATGCGCTCGGACAAAATGGCGGAGCATTCTCTTTCGTACTTTGCCAAAGATGCTTCTTGACTTTTTTCGGAGGGGCAAAGTTTATTCGTCTCACTTTTCAAGCAAAAGTGAGGGGTTTCGTACGGGGTTGGATTTTTGGGTCTTGTCGTTCCTATATTGCCGCCGTTCCTTGTACAACTGTATTTAAATATGCAATTAGATCCCCAATTTTCCACTATTCCCCCATTTCTCTCGTTCGTTTTTTGGTCATATCTCATTCCCCCTATTTCATAAAACCAGGAGTTCTCAACCATCTTAAGTTGGGGAGCCATTGGGTCACACTCCCTCGGACAGCGTCGGGGGGCCAGACGGCCGTTTCGCCCTTCCTCCACCCCCGTGGCACTTCCTGGCGTGGTGGTGGAGGCGGCGGGGAGAGGGCGCACAAAACGGTGCCATGGGCCGCACCCGGGCCGCAGGTGGAGAATCCCTGCATAAAACAGACAAGGGAGACAGGCTGGGAAAGAGGAGACGCTGAGGCGAGGAGGAGAGAACGAATTCTTTGGGGGAATGAAATCAAGGTTGATTAGAAGGTCATGGGCTGGTCCACCGTCCTGGAAAGATAACCCAGCTCCTGTACTTCTTCCCTTGGATTTCTTTAAAGCTTCTTCTTTTTATTCAAATACCCGATTTATGTACTTAAAATGTGCTTCGTGACCCGCTTTACTTCTAGGTTACACAGTGCAACTTATCTTTGGACCCCCTCACTATTGATTCAAGGGAGAGAAGGGGGGTGTAGCCATTTTTTGGCGTAAAGTCTCTTTGCTTCCCTCTAGTTTGGCATGTAATTCCTTTCAGAGAGGAATCGTCAAAGAATAAGACATCTTCCTTTTTTGGGGGGGTTGAATTTGTTCTTGGAGAATTCTGACCCTAAAATCGCATGCTTGGCAAAGCTTCCGGGAGGTTTTCAACACCCCCTTCAATGCGAGTAACGCTTTCCAAAGATGGAGTTTAGAGAATGGGTATGAAAAAGGAAATCTAACTGGGGTCAAACTGAATTGGTGATGGTAGATATCTATGAAGACATGTTTTGAATATGCTTTTTTTTTTTTTGAATGATGACATTATGAATTTAAGAGCCAGGATAGATAGATATATATTAAAAGAAATCCTTAGCCATCCTTGCCTTGTCAATTGAGACATGCCCCTTAGACATATCCGCATAGTGCTACCATCAATATGATACAGCAGTGGCAGCTCACAACCGAAGTATCCCTATGAACTGCGGATTTATTCCCACACGATTCAGTCAAATGCTTTTTTGCCACATCAGACATCATCATGACCAGCTTTCCAAGAACCGCCTTCATTTGAAAGGGGAGGAGGCCATAGGTAACAGGATATTTTAGGCCTCAGGCGTACCGCAGAACAGAAGACACACTGTTCCTCTGTCTGACTGGTATCGCTGTAACTATGGTGGAAAACTGAACCACGACTCGGACTTTAAAATCCTAAAGTCGGAGAGACCAAAACGGGAGAGGAGGCTATAATGGCACCTTGGTTTGCTGCACCAGTTTAACATGGCAATAGATTGCCTGGTTCTTCCCTCACCTCCCTTGAAAATATACGGGGTCTTTTTTAAGGCATCAACCACATGCGCGTTTCGTAGATGGCCTAGATTAGGAGTTCTCAACCTTTTAAAGCTGGTGGGCCGAGTCACGTTCCCTCGGATAGCTTCGGAGGCCGGACAGCCATTTTGCCCTTCTTCCACCACATGGCACTTCCAGGTGTGGTGAAGGTGAGGGCGGGACCCCCCTCCCCATGATATGGTGCCATGGGCCGTATCCAGCCCACAGGCCACAGGTTGAGAATCCCTGGCCTAGACAGACATCAACTATCAAGCGCGACAAGAAGTTCATTCCCCCCCCCCTTAATAATAATTATGTGCCACCAACTCCGTTCTGACTGATTTCCATCTTCCAGTTTTTAAACTGGCTTCCTTGACAACGGGCTCAAATCAGATAGTTTCTATGCGCACCCACCACCCACTTTCCTGGCCATCAGAACCAGAGGGAAGGAGGCACCTTTCACATAGACCCCCCCCAGTGCTTCGGGTGGCTTGTAGGATGGCATGGGAGAACGCCCTCCACAAGAAGAACTGGGGTCAATGAGGCGTGTATGGTTTGACGTGGTTCTTTGGTGCGCCTTTGTGCATCGGTGGCAGGGTGCGCCCCACGAGAGAAGGGGCACGGGCTCGTTGTGGCGTGGAATCGAGTGAGATGGATGTGGGTGGGTGGGGATGGTCAGTTCATGCTTTGGAAAAAGTGCTTGCGGACGACGACGGGCCCCCAGGGTTGGCGCCGGGGTCTTCCTGCCACCGGTTCATGCACCGCCGGCGAGCGTTCATGAAGAAGTTGCTGACGGTGTTGAGTTCGAGGCCCAGCTGCTGAGAAATGGTCATTTGCATTTCCTTGGACGGGCGCTTGTTCTCTTTGAAGATGGCGATCAGGGTGCGGCGCTGGAGGTCCGTGAAGACCAGGCGCTGTTTCTTGGGCTGGAGATTCCTGTCTTTCTGCTGCTCCTGCTCTTTACGTTTGCACGCTGTATATGGTTGTTTTGTTTTAGTTATTTAAAGAAAACAAGAAGGCGGAGGGGGGAGGAGAGAAAGCAAAACCATCAACCAGAAAGCAAAAACAGAACGAAACCATCAAAGCAATCCTATGTCCACATATTCCCACTCCCCGTCACACGCATCGGTCAAACTTCCAAGGCCGTTCGTTACAGTTTTAGTTCCTTTAAAACCAATGACATCTACAGCAGCCCGGGCATGGGCTGGCCCACCAGGACAGCGGGACACATCCCGGTGCGCCGTCACCCTGGGACCGCAAACAATAATTTTACCCACCTGGCACGCTCCACTTTAGATTAAGCCGCTGCCCTGAGCGCCCTCCTTCTGCTCGGATCAGCGGCTCGATCTAAAGTGCCACGGGCCCTTTTTGGCACACCAAAACCTAAAGTGTGCACGCCGCCTTCGTCGCTCCCGGAAGCAGAAGTTAAATGTGCCCATACGGGCATGCTTTACATCCACTTCCAGGAGAGACGAGGGCGGCGTGGGCCAGATGAATTGGCATTGGGGACTGGATCCGGCCCACAGGCCATAGTTTGGGCACCCCTGCCCTAGAGGAAAGGACCGGCCAAACCCCTTCTGTGTAATTCTCTACTTAGAAAGCACCGAATGAAGTCGTCCTACGTTGGGACCGACTTGCCGGTTCCGGCCTGACGGCCTGCAATGACCATGACTATGGGTTGGACACCGTTTATCTACCTCCATTAAACCCCCGGCAGAGAAATGAAAAACCTACCCTATGGACTTCAGAAGCTTGCAAAGAAAACAAAACACAAATAAACCTTTTTTTGCACATAACAGAATATTATACCGTAAAAACATCATATTTTTTTCACCTCCCTATATTATATTTATATATTTCAATCGAAGAGATACATCAGCATTTATTTTAAAAGGGAAATTAAGAAAACAAGAGAAGAAAACACATTTGCTGTTTAGAACTGGGGTCAATTACTAGAGACAAAATAGATGTCATTTCACTCGTTCTTTCCCCAGTTCGAGACCCGGGTATCCCATGACAGACTGAGCGCCTGTTTCTGTCCCAGCTCTTGGGGGATATGAAAAAGGAGCCTCATTTGGACACTTAATTTAATGAGAATTAAACTGAAATTAAATTAAATCAAAGTTCCCTGAGCAGAGTTTCGCCTGCAAAAAATTCTTTCATCCCAGAATCATTTCTGACACGGAATTGTTATAACGTGAATTATGCCAATGTTTCAGTAATTAAAATACTTGAAAATACGGTAAAATTAATTAGTTGAGGCATTTGTGTGGGTATGTCTTTGAGTGTTTACGGTAGCCTCGTCCCCCCGTGTCTTGGAATGGCCAACACGTCTCCATCCGGCCCGCTTTCGGGACCCTCGGGGGTCGATGACATGAGTATAAGCCGAGTCTCCTTTTTGGACATCATGGGGGGGGGGGCTAAAAAACTAGACTTATACTCGAGTATATACAGTAATCCACTTGGGGACCCTCGCCCTTCCCTGTAGACTTGGCCAACCCAAGGCCACTAGTCCTCAAGGTTGTTAGGTTAGTTAGATGCCGCCTGATGCCCGACGTTGACTCATGGGCAATAAATAGGGTCTACTTTATGACCAGAGCAGGATCACCTGGCTGGACGGTGCACATTTTGCACACTGGACAGGAAATCTTAAAGAAGTGCTTTGCTTCTTTTCACAGGGAACATGGGGGGATGTGCACAAGGAGGGGGGAGATGCGCTCTCTCTGTAAAAGGCACCTTAACACACACACAACTCGTTTGCGGCTCGATATAATTACAGCTTCGCCGAGCCAGGATCGATAACTGCCATAGTCAAATCTATACGCAGAGGAGCTCTGAAGCGGCGTCCGAGGGAGGCTTTTCATATTTCTCGGTCCCCTGCGGATGATTGCCGAGGCAGGCTCGATCTAGCCATCACGGGACCTCTGTGTGTGTGTGTGTCTGTGTGTTGTGTTAGTTTTGCCCAGTGTTGTGTTTCTCTGCTTTGCAGGCTATCGGGGGCCCTCGTTTTCTTGGCATGGGGTGGGTGGGGTGGGGTGGGGGGAACCAAGAGATAAATAGCAGAATCAGACGATAATTCTTCATTTGTTGTGTATATTTGCTTGGCCGTTTCGGGGTGGGCCGGAGGGGGGGGACACATACAGCCAGATATGGTGACAAATGAAGGCCACAGCAAAAGGAGATGGCATTTCAACCCCCTCTCGGATCAAGAGTCCAAAAATATGGTTTTAGAGAAGGGATGCTCAACCTGCGGCCCGGGGGGCGGATGCGGCCTACGGCACCATGTCATGTGGCTCCCGACCGCCTCCACCACAGTGTGGCGGAGGAAGGGCAAAAACAGCCATCCAGCCCCCAAAGCTGTCTGAGGGAACGTGACCCAATGGCCCCTGACTTTAAAAGGATTTTCCCTTCCTCCACCACATGGCACTTCCTAGTGTGGTGGAGACGGTGAGGGTGGGGGCCACATGAAATGGTTCCATGGGCCGCATCTGGCCCCCAGGCCACAGGTTGAGAATCCCTGAGCTAAAGTTTGATCTTTCTCCTCTGGTGTATTTTCCGAGACCCCCCTCTCTCTCTTCGTTTCTCCTCCCACTCTCAAGTGAAACTGAATTGGTTTCTCAAAGCGCCCGGCCCATAATCGGCGCAATCAACCGTCTCTCGGTGTGGACGGCCCGACGATTATCTCCCCCTGCGTGAAATCTCCCCGGGCCTTTCACTAAAAACATCTGATGATAGTCCTTCTCCTGATGAAGGACGCGATTCTTCCATTGTGGCCCGCTTTGTCCCTCTCGAAACAGCACCACAACCTATAATTTCCTGGCCTCTCCAACCCTGTGCTTAAGTGCCAGTAATTTGGAGCCAGTGCCAGAAAATCTGCGCCGAGGTTCGATGCACGCCCGCTGGCTGTCGCAGGGTGCCAAGCTGATCTCCTTTCATTCTGCGCATTCACAAACAAATGTGCGGCACCTTGCGCCGGCCTCCGAGGTATCCTGGGTGAACATGGAGCGCAGGCGCCAGGATCTTGGGGCATGGTCTTAGACCAGGCCTTCCCCTGTTAGACAGGCTTTTGTTGCTTTAATCTGTTTCCCTGAACTTCTGAAGCTAAGAAATCTTTGCTCCCTAAAACTGTTCTGTAATTTACTTTGACTACAATATACTTTTTAAAAGACAAGAAGACGACTGGAGAGGTTATTTGGCTATGCGCTACCTCACTTACAGCCTACATTTAAGGTCAGGAGACGCGAGAAGGCAAGCTTAAAAACCTGGATTCGGGTGCAGGTCCCACCTATGTGTAGACTGGGGTTCTACTTGTGAGTAACGAGCCCATTGCATGCGCCGTCGAAGAACTTGAGACTCCGATGGCCTTGGGGGCCTGGTCACGTGCCCTCAGACAGCTTCGGGGGCCGGACGGCCATTTTGCCCTTCCTCCACCACAAGGCACTTCCTGGTGTGGTGGAGGCAGTGGGAGGGGGACACATGAAATGGTGCTATGTGGGCCGAATCGGGCCCATGGGCCGCAGGTTGAGAATCCCTGAACTAATCTAATCTAGCGCAGGGAACAGATCAAGACAGACTGGAATATGGTATTGATGCAAAATAAATCACACACACACACACACACACACACACACACACACACACACACACACACACACACACACACACACACACACACGTCTCATACAGCACTCTAGTCATCCTAAATTCCTCTAACCACTGGGTGGCACCATGGATTCATAGACACTGATTCAGCTCTCCCATTTCCCCCACTTTGCACCATAAAACAAAGTGGTACCTATTCATCTACTTGCACTTTCTTGCTTTCGAACTGCTAGGTTGGCAGAAGCTGCGACAGATGATGAAAGCGCACTTTGTCATGCAGCCCTCGGGTCTCGAACTCCTGACCTGCCGGTCTTCCAGTCTGTCAAACATCAGTGCCTGAACCACCAAGCCGTGTAGTAACAATTTCCTGTAGATATCGCTAGTGCTTAGGGCGAGGGTATCCAACCTAAAGCCAATGGGCCAGATCTTGCCCACAGTGCCATTTCATGTGCCCCTGCCCAACCCCTCCTGGACATTCAAGAAACAAAATGGCCACCCCTTTGAAGCTGTTTGGAGAACATGGCCACCCCCATTGTGCAGGCAAGGCAAAATAGCCTTCCAGCCCTCAAAGCTGGCTGAAAGAGCATGATCCGGCCCCTGGCTTAGGGTATGCCCCGGGTGGTTCACAAGGTAGCTGGCAAATTTTGCTGCCGCCGCCGCCCCCCCCCCCCCCAAGACCTGGGTCGTCCTGCTCATGACCTCAGAAGGATGGAAAACTGAGTCAACCTTAAACCCATCCGGGTCGAGCTCGGATTGCGAGCAGAGTTTGGGCCTAACCACAGCCCCACGTATGGCAAAGAAAAAGGATGGAATGTAATTAAGGGTGTCTTGAGTGCAGAGAGAAGAGGACAGCTAAGGAAATCCCGGCTTTGCTCATGGGGTGGCTTCTGTTCAAGCTGAACAGCATGCCAAGTCCCCTACGTTTGGTATGCTGCCGGCGTGCCACCTGGAGCAAGCGCGGGCCGTTCTCCCAGCAGACCGTCTGTGACGAATCAAATTAAATCTTCCTCTGAACCTGGGAAACGAGGACGTAAGTTGCTACACAAAAGCTTCTGAGCTGGGCTTGAGGACCTGCTTTCACTTCTTCTTCTTCTTCTTTTGGGGGAAAGGGCTAAGACCAGGGATTCTCAACCTGCGACCGGTGGGCTGCATGCAGCCCACGGCGCCAGTTCATGTGAGGCCCACCACCACCACCTCCACCACGCCCGGAAGTGCCATGTGTTGGAGGAAGGGCAAAGGAGCTGTCCAGCCCGCTAAGCTGTCTTAGAGAGTGTGACCCAATGGCCCCTGGCTTTGAAAGGTGGAGAACTCCTAGCTTAGATATCTGCAGAAGGAAGGAAGGAAGAGTTGATGGAGGGAGGGAAAGAAAGAAAGAAAGAAATAAGTAGTTGATGGATGGATGGAGGGTTGGAGGGAAGGAGGGGGGAGAGAAAGGAAGGAAGGAAGAATTAATGGATGGATGGATAGAAATAAGGAAGAGTTGATGGATAGCTGGCTGGCTGGCTGGATGGATGGATGGATGGACGGACGGACGGATGGAAGGAAGGAAGGAAGGACAGAAGGAAGGAAGGAAGGAAGGATGGATGGATGGATGGATGGATGGATGGATGGATGGATGGATGGATGGATAGATGGATGGACGGGTGGACGGGTGGATGGGTGGATGGGTGGATGGATGGAAATAAGGAAGAGTTGATGGATGGATGGATGGATGGATGGAAGGGAGGGAGGGAGGGAGGAAGAGTTGATGGAGGGAGGGAAAGAAAGAGAGTTGATGGATGGATGGAGGTCTGGAGGGAGGGAGACAGACGTCCTGGTGTGAGAACAGCCTTCCTTCACTCCCAAGTTGGTCTCAGCTAATCTGATGCGCGCCAATTGGTCCCTGCTAATAAACTACCCGACTAATTACAAGTGGCAGGCCAAGCCTTCCTTAGTGCCAGAGGGCACCCAATTCTCCCTTGACAGCTCCATTACCTGGCAAGAGCCGAGGGAGAGACAGAAGCGCAAAAGAAGGCGGCTGGGGTGGCAGGGAGGAGGGGGGGCTAGACAAGAAGGAGGTGGATTCCTTATTTCACCTACCCCCTCCCCTTTATAATGCTCAGAACATGGAGAGTCAAAGGTGATGCTATTATATCATTGATGTATTGGTACTTTTCTCCCCTATTGCCGTAGCGTTTCAGCGATGGAGCAATAATCTCCACGTTTCTGCACAGGACCCATGAAGGTACAAATGAAGGCCTTGTTTAATTTCAGATCACTAATCATCTGTCCCAAAGAGCTGGGACAGACGATGGGTGCTTCAGTCCGTCCTGCAGCACCAAGGTCTCAAACTGCCGACTTGCCAGCCTTCCAGCTAACAAGGCGAGCTTCTTTACCACTGAACCACTGCAGCCCCCTTAAAAAACTGCATCTCCTCTCCTTAGCAGCAGCAAAGGGAGATGGACGGATCAAAAAGATACAAGCACCCCATCCGGTGCTTGACACAGCCAGCGTCCAACGGTCTTTTCCCTGTGACGTGCATTTGTTCCAAAACCCACATTTGTCAAAACAAACCGATGGCCAAAAACCAACCGTCCAGGCCAGGATTGCAGCCTCGCTTCCACAGACCACTGTGGGCCAGCTCCATGTTTATCATTCCATGCGGGCCATAAATACGACACAGCCAGGCGAGAAGAAGACATACGACTTGGAAAGCCAGGCAGGATTTCTGTTTAATGGCAAATACAAAAGGCCATTTGGAACGGAGCCCTGGAAGGGGGTTTTAATCTCTCTTTCTCCCCCCCCCCAGGTGCTCTGGCAAGCGTCGGGCCTTTTCTGGCCGGCTCCTTCTCCTTTCCCCATCAAAACACCCCGTCTGGAGTAATGAACAATCAATTTCCCCCTGTTAAGCTGTCGAAATATTTAACAGATATTACAGCTAATAGGTAAAGGGGGAAACCTCGGCTGCCAGCCAGAAAGAAAAATGGCAGGTTTGTGATGACAATATAAATGAGCCGTGCTCTCTCTTCCAAGCCACGCCTGGCGCCACGGCTGGCCGGAGCAGGGCCCCGGGAAGACTAAGTGAGGAGGAAACATCGATTCCCCCAGGAACCCCCTGACGGAGATGGAGACGGTGCACAAATTTCCAAGACCTGGCTTCATTTCCTCAATTTTGCCATTTTTGAGCCCACAATTACCTAGAGGAAGCCGAACTATTGACCCTTTGCTGGCTTTGCTGAGCTTATATCAGTGACGGTGAACCTTGGCACTCCAGGTGTTCTTGGACTTCAATTCCCAGAAGCCCTAGCCAGTTAGCCCATTGGTGTGGATTCACAGGGGTTTGGGCTTCTGGGAACTGAAGTCCAAGAACACGTGCAGTAAACCCATTCGTGTGGATTCACAGGGACTTGGGCTTCTGGGAACTGAAGTCCAAGAACACGCGCAGTAAACCCTATGGTGTGGATTCACAGGGACTTGGGCTTCTGGGAAATGAAGTCCAAGAACACACGCAGTAAACCCATTCATGTGGATTAACAGGGACTTGGGCTTCTGGGAAATGAATCCAAGAACACGCGCAGTACACCCATTTGTGTGGATTCACAAGGACTTGGGCTTCTGGGAACTGAAGTCCAAGAACACACTCAGTAAACCCATTGGTGTGGATTCACAGGGGCTTGGGCTTCTGGGAATTGAAGTCCAAGAACACCTGGAGTGCCAAGGTTCGCCATCACGGGCTCCGGTGTCTAGTCATGCCTGCCACATGACCACGGAAATGTCTGCAGAAGCAGCCAGCACTGGCTCTTTGGCTTGGAAACAGAGACGAGCACTGAACCCTAGAGTTGGATACGGCTGGCTTTCGAGCAAGGGGGACAATTTCAACAATTTCAAGAAACCCAAAATAATGGGAATTTCGTAGGATTGCAATCCATGGCCTTTCTGGAATCCCCCCCATCCCCCCTTTCTGTCTTTCTCCCCAGCATGTTTCCAGAAGTGGCTCCATAACCCATCATCCTTGGTCCCTGAAATCTCTCTCTCTTTATTTTTGTGGGGAGGGTTTCAAGCCCCATCGACCCGTTTGGGGGGATCGATGGTCTGTTTGGGGTTGATATCCCCAGAATCCATGGTCCTTTGGATCAGTGGGAAGGAGGGAGGTGAGGGCGAGATCTGACGGCCCGTCACTGCAGGCCAGAAGGAGGAAGAGAGGCCTGGGAAGAGAAACAGGATTGGAAATCTATCAGGCTTCTGCATGTGATTTATGGCCTCCCCCCCTCCCCCGCCACAGAGGTTGGTGCAGATTTCTTCTTAAAGGCAAAGTTTGCGAAGAAATGTTATTTTTCCTAAGCTCAGGTGCTGTAAGTGGCCCAAGGTCAAGGTCACCTTTGCTTGAAAGCCAGCCGTATCCGACTCTAGGGTTCGGTGCTCAGCTCTGTTTATAGTCAAAGAGCGCTGTTTGCCTCTGCAGAGGTTCCCATGGTCACGTGGCAGGCATGACTAGATACCGGAGCCGCACGGTGGCCAAGATGCTGCCGATACATGTGATGCCATTTTGTCTCTTTGGGTTATTTCTGTGGGTTATGGGCCCGTCCCCCAAACTCTAGGAGCCCCCCCCCCCCCCCGGACTGTCAGAGAGAGGCGGCACTGGTCCGGCCTTCCCTCAACAAGCCACCCTCTCCTTCTGTCCCATGACTGGGTCTCTCTGCCCAACTCATCTGGCACACCTCAATCCCATTCCGGCTCCACAAGTGAGAGAACCGGAACGGTCGGAGAGGCGGTAAAAGCCATCTGTCACGGGGCAGCCGGGCGATGATCTATGCGCAGTAACACATCCTCCAGTTTCCGTTCAGTCAGCAAATCCACCTCGTGACACGTCGGAACCACATCAAGCCGTTAATAACGGCGACAGAAATTGGGGGGGAGCCACTAACCAAAAAACCTGCTCCCAATTATTCCGGTGCCAATTTACCTGCAGATACTCGATTATAAGTCGTCCCGAATATAAGCCAAGGTACCTAATTTGGGCCTCTAAAAAGAGGGAAATAGATTGACCCAAGTATAAGTCGGGGGTGGAAAATGCAGCAGCTCCCGATGAGTTTCAATAATTAAAATACATGAAAATACAGTAAAATTAAGCCTGGAAATCCTGTTGATCTTGGGGTTTTTATCCGAACTTTTGCACGTACGGCTATTTTTTTTCTCCCCTCCTTAAGAGAAAACCCTGCTCGGATGAGTGGGAACATTCAGCACCATGGAGAGCTCCCACAAAGTTCTGGAGCAGGGGTGGCCGAACTAAGGCCTGTGGGCCGGACCTGGCCCATGACACCATTTCATGTGGCCCGCCACCGCCCTCACCATGCCTGGAAATGGAGGCACTTACAACAACCTAAAATGTGCCTGTGCATGCGTAAACGCACCTGTGGCTAACATAAACGCTGTTGTAAATGCACAATTTTTTAAGGCAGCCATGGATGCATTTTACGGCAGCGTTTACGTCAGGAAGAACCATGTGACTGGCCCCCTCAACCACATGGCCGGCCCACAGCGTGACAAGTTTCAGAACCCCTGTCCTGGAGGAACAGAGCTCTCCAAAGTACTGAACCAGATTTTGTGACTAGGTTTTACTTCTCTAGGTAGCCTTCTGCCAAAGTTCGGACTCAAACCCAGAGCGGGCCGGTGTGATGGCTGCATTATCAAAGGTGCCGGCGATGGGAAGGTTGGAGTTCGAGACCCGAGTGCTGCACAACAACGGAGTGCGCTCCTGTCCTCTGTCCCAGTTCTTACCAACCTAGCAGTTTGAAAGCAAGACATTGCAAGTCTATAAAGGCCCTTCCATGGGGAAAGTAAACAGCATTCTGGGAACTCCGGGGTCTAGTCATGCCTGCCGTGTGACCACAGAAACCTCTGCAAACAGCTCTTTGGTTATAAACAGAGATGAGCACTGAACCCTAGAGTCTTAAAGGTAAAAACCATCCTTGCTCGAAAGCTAGTCGTATCCAACTCTAAGGTTCAGTGCTCATCTCTGTTTCCAAGCCGAAGAGCCAGCGCTTTCTGCTTCTGCAGACATTTCCAGTGGTCATGTGGCAGGCATGACTAGACACCGGAGTGCACAGAACGCTGTTACCTTCCCACTGACCCTATTTATCTACTTGCAACATATATATATATTTCTACTTCCAATGTACAGTATATATATTTTCCCCCACTTTCCTCCTTAGATCCCTGTTTTCTATTTGAGGAGAGACTCTGGCCTCATCGTTAAAAAGCATCTAAATAATAACATTGGATTGACTCAAAACTCAATCCTGCAGGGAAATTAATGGTTTCAGGCCCAGCCTAACCCATTAATACAGAGTGGGGTGGGGGGTGGGGGACAGCCCTGCCCCATAACTCTCATTTTCCCTCTCCCTCCAGCCTCTGGCCCAGTCCAAGCCAAAGGCACATTTCCTTGTTGACTCACTTTCTGGCCAAGTTTCCAGCAGGCCAGACAGAGCGGGCCGGCCAGGCTCCAATCCTGGCCCGCCCAGTTCCCTCCTGGCACCAGCGATGGGATTTTAATAGAGGCCCATTTCGCATTAGTTTGGGGCCCCTTCAAGACTTATCAGCTAAATGAGCTTTTGTCCAAATGGATCCAAAGGTCAGCGGAGAGAAGTTTTTTCACTCTCTTCGGTTTATCTCTCTCTTTGCCTCCCCAGCGGATGAAATGCCAGGGGTGGGCCTGAGGGAAAGCAGGGGGGGGGGGAGAGAAGAGGGAGGGAGAAAGAAAGAAAGAAAGAAAGAAAGAAAGAAAGAAAGAAAGAAAGAAAGAAAGAAAGAAAGAAAGAAAGAAACGAGGGAGGGAGGGAGGGAGGGAGGGAGGAAAGAAAGAAGGGAGGGAGGGAGGGAGGGAGGAAGGAAGGGGCAGGGAGAGATAGGAAGGAAGGAGCAGATAAAGGAAAGAAGGACAGGGACCAAAGAAAGAAGGAAGGAAGGAAAGAAAGAAAGGAAGAAAGGAAGGAAAGAAGGAAGGAAGAAAAGAGGGAGGGAGGAAGGAAAGAAAGAAGAAAGGAAGGAAGGAAAGAAAGAAAGAAGGAAGGAAAGAAGGAAGGAAGGAAGAAAGAAAGAAAAGAGGGAGGGAGGGAGGAAGGAAAGAAAGAAGAAAGAAGGAAGGAAGGAAGGAAGGAAAGAAAGAAAAAAGGACAGAAGGAAGGAAAGAGAGAAAGAAGGAAGGAAGCAAGGAAAGAAGGAAGGAAGGAAAGAAAGAAAGACAGAAGGATGGATGGAAGGAAGGAAGAGGCAGGTATGGATAGGAACGAAGGATCAAAATAAAGAAGGAAAGAATGAAAAGAGAGGGATCAAAGAAAGAAAGAAAGAAAGAAAGAAAGAAAGAAAGAAAGAAAGAAAGAGGCAGGGAGAGATAGGAAGGAAGGATCAAAATAAAGAAGCGAAGGAAAGAAGGGATCAAAAGAAGGGAAGAAAAAAGGTATCTAATGAAGGGAGGAAGGAATTAAAAGGGGGGGGGGAAGACTGATATTACTTGTCGAGCCCTCTGCAAGAGGAAAGCCGAGATTTACCCCTTAATTATTTATCATAATTAAGTCCCGCTAATAGATTGGTGCGGCTGCGGGGTGCTGGGGAGATCTCTATTGATATTTAATGCGGCGGGTGGGTGAGTAAATTAGCCGGAGTTGAAGGGGGGGGGGGGGATACCTACACCGCCGGTCCAAAAAACATGGCTAGGAGTTTGGATGGTGGTTGTTTCCTTTTTTTAAAAAAAGAAGCCAAAATAAAATAAAATCAGATTTTATAAAAATCCCTTCCAGTGTGATTGGGGTCCCGAGTTAAAGCCAGATTTTATTTTGATTTTTGTCAGCCCTTCGGGGCCGCTCCGGAGCGAATCCGGTTCGGGAATCTCCGTTCGATCCTAATGGAAGAGCTCCAATTCCGCTTATGAAAAACATAAATAAATTTTTCGCTCTTTTAAAAAAGTAACAAGAATAACGAGCGCTTTCACCGCCCAACCTAAAGACCGGCTTCAACCGTGGAAAAGGCACGTTTATTTTAGTCTCCCTTCCACCTAAAACGGCTTACTCAAAAGTAAGACCATTAGTGTCAATGGGACTTCTGGACCCACCCTTTCCAGCACACTGCCGCTTACTTCTGAGTAAGCCTGTCTAGGAGAGCACTAGAGTTGATGGGTAGATTTTTCCCCCCATACATTTTCTTTCTTTCTTTCTTTCTTTCTTTCTTTCTTTCTTTCTTTCTTTCTTCTACCTACCTACTTACCTAGCATTTGTTTATTTTGAACCATATTCTTTCTTTTATTTTCTATCAATCTGTCGTTCTATCACATATTTATTTTGAACAAATATTCTATCTGTCTGCCTGTCTTTTATTTGTTTATTTTAAGCCCATATTCTTTCTTTCTTTCTTTCTTTCTTTCTTTCTTTCTTTCTTTCTTTCTTTCTTTCTTTCTTTCTTTCTTTCTTTCTTTCTTTCTTTCTTTCTTTCTTTCATCTACTTACCTAACTACCTAACAAGCATTTGTTTATTTTGAACCCTATTCTTTATTTTATTTTCTATCGATCTATCACATATTTGTTTATTTTAAACAAATATTCTATCTGTCTGTCTATTATTTGTTTATTTTGAACCCGTATCCTTCCTTCCTTCCTTTTGTTCTTCCTTCCTTCCTTCCTTCCTTCCTTCCTTCCTTCCTCTCTCTCTCCACCACTTCGGATAAATATACAAAATGGGGTTTGGGTGGAGCGGAAAAAATGAAGAAGAAAATACTGTCCATGTAATGTCATTTTCCAAATGGACTACATTTTTAAGGGAGCAAGAATAATCGGGTGAAATGTAGTTAGCTAAAGAGAGAGAACTCATTTCTTCCAGAAAGTAACTTACAATAATTTTTTTAATCAGAGCTTTATCACTATGTGCAACGAACTTCTTTCCAAACCATAGGAACTAAAAATAAATAAATTAAAACTCAACTTATTCATCCTTCCTTTGAAATATAGTTTATTCTAATGAATTATTGTTAGCGCTTGGCTTTAAATATTCTAAAATAAAGGGAAGGTTTCTAAATCTGCATTCTTGTTGAGTGTAAGGTCTCTAACATTTTAGCCTGGTTTTAACGGCTTGGCCACAAGCCTGGTTTACCTGATTTTAGGAATTTTTCCCCCTTAGCTATTTATTTTTCTTTCTTTTTTTTTCTAATCTGTATTTGTAATTATGATTTTTCACCCTTTTTAAATTCCTGCTCAAAGTCTGCAAGCCGCCTGGAGCGTATTCTTTTGATGGAAAGGCAGAACATGATTTTAGTAAATATTTCGTCTCTCCCTGCCATCAACAGGACTTTGTATTTTTAAAATATATTTTAAATATGTTTTTAATATGCAAGTTTCATCTTGTCAGCCACCCAGAGTAGGAAAACCTCCTAGATGGGCGGGGTATAAATGGAATAATATAATATAATATAATATAATATAATATAATATAATATAATATAATATAATATAATATAATATAATATAATATAATATAATAATTTTCAAATTTATATCCCACACAACTCAGGATAATATAATATAATATAATATAATATAATATAATATAATATAATATAATATAATATAATATAATATAATATAATATAATATAATATAATATAATAAATTCTAGCAGGTTGTTTATCACGTTCAGATGCAAACCGAAGTGAGAGGAGGTCGAATCAATTTGAAATCGGCTGGAAACAACCCCACGAAATAAACTGGGTTAAATCCAGCAATCGCGGAAGAAGAAATTCACAGAGTTACGGATTCCAAGTATCCATTTTTAATTAGCAATCCCCCCTTCCAAGTTTTATTTATTTCCAATATATATAAATTTATGTACTTATTTATTAATTTATATCCAATAACAATAGATTATGTACATTTATACACATATATATATTAGTGGGGAAAGTTATGAATAGCCACCAAAAAAAGATAAAAAGCATTCCTTAAAAACAGACTTTTTTTTTTAAACCTTTTAAATTCTCTTTTAAGAGGCAACTTTCTTTAGGTCTTTGAATTTTTTTAGAAATCCCTGCTGCTCTTCTATTGGGATATTTACGACAGACGGGACTGATTAGCATATAAAGACAGTTTGAAAACACTGTGTTGTTACCCGTTTGTTAAAGGTTGGTTTGATTTAAAGGTAATTTTTCTCTCTCTCATAAAAGAGGTAGTTATGGGCAGGAAGAAAGAAGAATTCCAAATTTATTTAGTTTTATTATTATTATTATTATTTAGTTTGTCCACTGTGTCGCTTCCTCTCCAGCCTCGCATGTAAACACACACTCGCAGGTAGAATTAATTAAAACTCAAGGCATCTTAAAAAAGCAATTAAAAGGCCTGGGGAAAAGGGGGGGGGGGGTTGGTCCAGAATAAATGAGACTGGCTTTCTGGTCTAGGAAAAGTGATGTCAAAGAAGCAAGCATTAAATAAAGCCTAGATTAATTGCTGCAAAATGAATTATTTCTTCCACCGTCTGTACCTGCCTCGGATTATGGATGGCCCATAAATTTGCTTCATACCTTGGTGAGAAATCCAAGATTATTTAATATTTAGATGTTGTACAAACAATAATTGTAAATAATAAGTAATATCATCTACCTACCTACCTAGAGTTTATTTATTTTGAACCCTGTTTTTTTATTTTCTATCAATCTATCATGTATTTGTTTATTTTGAACAAATATTCTATCTGCCTATTATTTGTTTCTTTTGAACCTGTATTCTCTTTCTTTCCTTCCTTCCTTCCTTCCATCATCACTTCCTTTCTTCCTTCTATCCATCATCATCATTTATTTATTTATTTCCTTCTTTCCTTCCATCATCACTTCCTTCCTTCCTTTCTTCCATCATCACTTCCTTTCTTCCTTCTATCCATCATCATTTCTTTCTTTCTTTCTATTATTTGTTTCTTTTGAACCTGTATTCTCTTTCTTTCTTTCTTTCTTTCCTTCGTTCCTTCCATCCTTCAATCATCACTTCCTTTCTTCCTTCTATCCATCATCATCATTTATTTATTTATTTATTTCCTTCTTTCCTTCCATCATCACTTCCTTCCTTCCTTTCTTCCATCATCACTTCCTTTCTTCCTTCTATCCATCATCATTTCTTTCTTTCTTTCTTTCTTTCTATTATTTGTTTCTTTTGAACCTGTATTCTCTTTCTTTCTTTCCTTCCTTCCTTCCATCCTTCGATCATCACTTCCTTTCTTCCTTCTATCCATCATCATCATTTATTTATTTATTTATTTCCTTCTTTCCTTCCATCATCACTTCCTTCCTTCCTTCATCATCACTCCCTTTCTTCCTTCTATCCATCATCATTTCTTTCTTTCTTTCTTTCTTTCTTTCTTTCTTTCTTTCTTTCTTTCTTTCACCATTACTTCCTTCCTTTCTTTCTTTCTTCCTTCCTTCCATCATCACTTCCTTCCTTCCTTCCTTCCATCATCCTTTCTTCCTTCTATCCATCATAATTTCTTTCTTCCTTCTATCCATCATCATTTCCTTTCTTTCTTTCACCATTACTTCCTTTCACCATTACTTCCTTTCTTCCTTCTATCCATCATCATTTTTCCTTCTTTATTTATTTATTTACAGTCTCTCTATATTTATTTATTTATTTATTTGATTTCTTGCACCAGTTTCAGGCTTCTGAAACTAACCAAGAGTCTTGTTCAACCTCCCCCCCCCCCCCGGCAAAAAAATTTTTTTATCTAACCCATCCCCCCTCTCCAAACATGATATCCAAAAAGCTGCAATCCTTTTTTAGGAAATCAGCCTGAAAGGATTTACTTCTAAGTAGGCCAAAAGGGATGAACCAGTCGAGAGAGGAATAGAGAGGGTATAAAAAATATACATACATAGATGTGGGTACATAGATACGGAATTCAAGAAAAATATACAGTGTTCATACTGTATATTGAGTGGGAAGTGCAAAATTCGAGTTCTTTTAAAGGCAGGCTCGAGTTTAATTTTTCTTTCCGTCAAGGAAGCAAACTCAGTCCTCTGGTAAAGGTAAATTTAGTCCTCTGGTAAAGGTAAAAGTAAAGGTCACCCTTGCTCAAAAGCCAGTCGTATCTGACTCTAGGGGTCTGTGCTCATCCCTGTTTCCAAGCCGAAGAGCCAGCGGTGCCTGCTTCTGCAGACATTTCCGTGGTCATGTGGCAGGCATGACTAGACACCAGAGCTCACGGAACGCTGTTACCTTCCTGCCAAAGTGGTCCCTATTTATCTACTTGCAATTTCTTGCTTTCAAACTGCTGGGTTGGTCAGGAGAGAAGAAACCCGAAATTTCAAAGGATGAATTATTCTTATTCTTATTCTTATTCTTATTCTTATTCTTATTCTTATTCTTATTCTTATTCTTATTCTTATTCTTATTCTTATTCTTATTCTTATTCTTATTCTTATTCTTATTCTTATTCTTATTCTTATTCTTTAAAACCAAAACAAAAGTAATGTTGGAAAGGCCATTTACATTTTTATAGCTGCACAGCCCCATGCTATGATAAAGGGACTGTTAATATTTCTCTTATTTCAGCAGTCATAATTAGTGTAAAATCTAATGTAATTACTGTAGTAAGTAATATTAAGGTATCTTGCTTTGCCCTCTCCAAAATTCAACCCAAAGGTTGGGGAGGGGGGCAAAAATATGATATAATTTCACTTTCACCCCCCCCTCCCATTTTCTCTGTTTGATCCATTCTTTGTCAGTGTTAATTGGTTGGATCTTGATATTGAATTTTAAAAATATATATATATTAGTTTTATTTCCCTCCTAAGCAGAATCCCACCCCCACCACCCTCTCCTCACCCCAGAATAAATCTCTCTAAACCTCCCTCCATTACTTTTTATTCAGTCGGACCGGGACATAAAACATGGACGGCTCAATTAGGCCGAAAACAAGAGCTTTCGACTGAAGGAGCCCATTGCATCCCGAGTGCTTAAATCTTGATTTACCAGAGCCTTGTAAAGGGCTGCGGGACCCTCCGTGCGTCCTGTTAACGGCTTTTCAATAGGGCATCGACTGAAACGGAAGGAGGCGCCTCGTTTAAAAGCCCTGGCCTATGCCTGCCTGTCTGTCTGTGTCTAATCATCTTTCTTCCCTTTTCTTGTTCCTTCCTTCCTTCTTCCCCTTTCACCTTTATTTTTTCCTTCCTTCCTTTGATCCCTGATTCTTTCTTTCCTTCCTTCCTTCCTTCTTTCCTTCCTTCCATCTTTCCTTCCTTCCATCTTTCCTTCCTTCCATCTTTCCTTCCTTCCTTCTTCCCCTTCCACCTTCCTTCCTTCCATCTTTCCTTCCTTCTTCCCCTTCCACCTTCCACCTTCCTTCCTTCCTTCCTTCCTTCCTTCCTTCCTTCCTTCCTTCCTTCCTTCCATCTTTCCTTCCTTCCTTCTTCCCCTTCCACCTTCCTTCCTTCCTTCCTTCCTTCCTTCCATCTTTCCTTCCTTCCTTCTTCCCCTTCCACCTTCCTTCCTTCCTTCTTTTGACTGCTGATTCTTTTCCTTCCTTCCTTCTTCCCCTTCCACCTTTATTTTTCCTTCCTTCATTTCTTCCTTTTGATCCCTGATTCTTTTCCTTCCTTCCTTCCTTCCTTCCATCCATCCATCCATCCATCCATCCATCCATCCATCCATCCCTCCAACATCTGCTCCTTCCTTCCTTCCTTCCTTCCTTCCTTCCTTCCCAACTGCTCTGCTAAAGAAATTGTTTCCCGTTTCCTCCAGACTCCCCCCTCTTTTAATAAAACAGAACAAAACACAACGGTTCCTTTTTACGAAAGAAAGGAAAAGAAGAACATCAGGTTGGCCTTTCTTTCCAGAACATCCAGGCAATGGTATCATTCGACTGTTTTTAATGTGTGAGTTTTCTCTTGTTAGCCGCCCAGAGTAGGAAAATCTCCTAGATGGGCGAAGTATAAATAGAATAAATAAATAAATATTAAAAAATAAAAATATATTGTGTACATTGCCTCCTACCAATACACATAAATACATGTATGAACACCGCAAAACTTATCCATACTTATGTCAAACCTATCCAACTCAATGTAGATTAGAGTACAGATACTGTAACTTTTAAAGGGTTTATCTGATATTTAATTTCTGCTTTCCTTCCTTCCTTCCCATTATTTGCAAGTACATTTTTAGGACAAGAGAAAGAATTCCCATATAAAT